>JAQIUQ010004623.1:0-77500 GCA_030378365.1 Hybognathus amarus | reverse complement strand
TACTCTGCAGGCACATTTTTATTGGTCTTCATGGTAAATGCAAATTTAGTCTGCCTTTAACCTTTAGCATAGTTTCCTTAGACGCACATTCTGTATCTGCTGTAATAGCGCCCAACAGAGCTGGAGGGAGAGACATGTGAAATGCTTTTGACAGCTTATCTCATTAACAAACCAACTGATGTCTGACAATAAGAATTTAAATGTCAATGATTGTATTTCTGTAAATTTCCTTAAGACCGTTTAAACCATCCACACCCAACTGAGCTGTTGACGTCAGTTTGTAGGTCAACTGGATTCGCCATGGATTCCCTAGGGAAGATCTAATGGGTTTTCAGAATAGCCTTTTTTACGACTTATGAGTAAAATAAAGATTTGGTTACATAATCTCACATTTTTTGCCAATTCTATATTGTAGGACAAAATGTCACCCACAGAACAGATTTACTTTTAAGAAAAACCCACAGATATTCCAAAGGGAACCAATGGCTTAAAGCTACATTGTGTAACTCTTTTAGTTTATTCTTAGCTAAAACACTTAGTTCTTTCAACAATATATGTGCTCATTAATGTATATTTACTTCGTTCAAGTAATAAAGTATTCTCGTGAGTGTATAACATGCCATTGAAAACACATACGGGTAAGGGGTTCTAATGTCGGTCGCCATGTTGCCCCTCCATCTTGAAAGTACATTAGCCAAAGAGAGACATATCCGTTGATTCAAGCTTCGCCTTTCGTGTTTACGTTTGAGTTAACACTCATGGACGAGGTCGAACTGGAAGCCATATTAATCTTGGACTACACTGGTCACCGTAGGAGTTAAAACAAAATCGTAATTGAGAGGAACAGAAACTAATATTCACTGGATGGTCATATACCTTTTCACCACTAGATAAGGGTAAAAATCACACAGTGTAGCTTTAAAAAGGTTCATTCTCTACTGAGTTGCAAACTGCTAAACTGCTAAAACAGTTCTAATGTGAGAATATGTGAAAGAAAGGCTGGTGATTATAGGGTATTTGTCCCCTATGTACAAAAACAAGGAAAGAGCACACAAGCTGTGAAATGTGCATCGTTTGACTCTCCAAAACTATATTTTGAGTAGCCTGTTGATGACGCATCAAATGCATCCCTATAGGTTTATTTACTGTTTTTGTTTTGTTTTGTTCGATTGCTAAACAACAGTGAGCATAACTGGAGCTACATGTGCAAAACTCTAACTACAGTCTGCACTACCAACAGTCACCTCAGCTAATCAGTTCACAACACCTGCAAAACTCATTCCAAGCAACGCAACTCTTAAAGGGATACTCCACTTTTTTGGAGGCTCATTTTACAAGAGTTACAAGAGTTTCCCCCAGAGTTGAACAGTTGAGTTTCACCGTTTTCAAATGCATTCAGACGATTTTCTGATATTTAGAAGAACAGTTTCTGGTCTCATTGACTTTATAAGTTAGTTGAGTATAATAGTCAAGTATAAAGGCCATTGCACACCGAGTCCGAAATTCGCATCCGAAATTTTTGCACGTTAAGAAAAAAATTCGACCTCACGTTATGTCAATCACGCTTGCACACCGCCTCTGAAACTTTCGTCCGTCATAAAAAATTCGGATCAGGTACGATTTTCTGCGTTTTCGCATCCACAGCCAGCATTTTGAGAGGTTTTTGGAGAATTCAGGGCTGACTGGAGCTCGTTCCGCACATCTTTGCATGCGCAGTGCTTTCAGTTTCGATTTTCATTTTGATCAAGTGTTCTCTTCTCTCGATTGGATTATGAAAGGAATAACCTCCCCTTTCAATCAGATTGAAATTTCGGATTGATTAAAAGGTGTGATTGAGCAGCCAATTCGATAACTAATGTATTATTTGGGTACAATAGGCTATATAACAGCTTAAAATATTTAGCTGTTCTGTCTGCCCAGCGCTTCCACTGGACCGCGCGTTGCGCGCGTGTGTGTATGTGTCTCCATACCTTAAATCGATTGGTTCACGGAAATGAATGATCTTGTTTTTAAAATGTGGCTCCAGCATCAAACTTTTCCACTGACGTTCTGAAGTAAATTTTGAATCACAGCATCCTTGATAAGGAGGTGCTTCCTCTTGTCGCAATTTCAGGATTGGATGGACGCAAACCCAATATTTTCTCTTTCTTCTCTTTTCAATAAGAGAGAGGGCAACAAAATCATCCTCACTGCCTGACGAATTCATTTTGTATTTTTGCGTTTTTTTCCCGCAACGGTTTAAAAAATACGCATCGGACTCAGTGTGCAAGGTTTCTCTGCGTGACGAATTTTTAGGCTGACGAACACGAAAAAACGCATACGAAAATTTCGTACTCAGTGTGCAATGGCCTTAAGAATTGTAAAATGAGCCTATTTCCCTTTAAATCCCTTTAACGCACGCTCAAAACAGGCTCTCAGTAATTGAGGGGCTAATCATGCCTCTCTCTAGCATCAGGCCACAGGTTTCCAGCCTTAGTTTCAACAGAAATTGCAATCAGCAGTGTGTGAAAGGCACAAGTTGAAATCTATTCTGTTTTGAATGTGTGGTTCACAGTTTTGACAGCAGTGTGTTAGCGTTTGAACAAAGTGCTGTAAATCTACAGTGAAGTGCAAGTTGTGGTTAAAGTCATGGGATACGTGTGTAGAGTTTTGAAAAGTGTGTTCAAGCAATGAAAAACGAACTAAAGTTTGGTCCACATGAACTGCTGCTGTGCAGACTGGTGTTGGAGTTTTGCACATGTAGCTCCAGTTGTCATTTAAAAAATCGAAAAAAAAAAACGTAACATTTCCTGGAACAAGTGTGGTTTGATCATTTTCAGCTTTTTCTGCATGCTGTTAATTCCCTCCTGTTTCATAAATCTGTTTTTCTAACTATATATATCTATCTTTTTTTCTCTCTGTTTTAAATAAAGCTCCTTCTGTCATAGATTCAGTGGGTTGGTCTTTTTATTTTGTTGATTTCCTTGTTCTTTCTCTCTGTTTCTAGAGTTTAAATACTGAAATTACTTCATAGTTGCAACTTACTGCCATCTTGTGGAACGATTGTGCGCATGCTAAAATATGATAATAATCATAATAATAATATCCTAATATCAAATATTTCAACATAGTTTGAGCCTCTTTTTTTGCTTGACATAGCTATCTTTAGCACCTTTAAATCACATAATGTAGATTATGTAAATGAATGAGGCTTTTAAGATTTACATAGACGCATGCTTACACTTTATCCCATTTCTTTAGGCTAATAGTCTATATTATTCAAACTAAATATATTAAAGTAATTATTATACAATTCCAGTTTGATTTACCCATCATCAACTGCTCATCACTCTCTCTTTCTTTTATTTCACGATAGTGTAATAAAAGGTATTTAAATGATGTCATCTTCATTTTTCCTGACATTGTGTTATTCCTCCACCTCTTTTTCTCTCTTCTCTCCTCACATCTTCCTGGCTTTCTATTTCTCACTGTCTATCTTCAATTCTTTTCCACAGTCTGATAAGGGCCCGTTTGCGCTCTGAGCTTCTGGACCCGATAGGTGAGCAGAAGAGGCGCTTCAGTGCTTCCTGAAAATAGGAATCCCATTCCTCCTCCCTCAGAGCATCCTTCGCTCATCTATCTCCATCTCTTCTTCATCTCATCCTCTACCGCTCTAGGGGCTCCTTGTGCTTCTCCAAAGTGTCACCTGTGGTAACTCCTAGACTTTTTACGTGCCACAAATAGGTTGAACACCGGATTTTGTTTCTACCACCTGAAGACCTCGTTTTAAATGTGAGCTCTCAAGTGAAGTCGGTTTAGATATTTGTGGAAAGTCCATTGCATGATTTTGCCCCTCCAAAGTGTATTATCCAGACTATGGCGCTTGTTTATCAATTGAAATGATCCGTTTGTGTGTTAAATTTGCTTACACTCAACCTACACTCAGATTTAGGTGCATTAGTATTGTTGTTCACTAATCTGAAGTGTCTAAAGTTTCTTAAAACATTTCATTTTCCGTGTTTGATGTTTCTTAAAGGGCCCTTGTGACTGAGGCGGCTTGTTGTCTCAGCGTTTAATATGATCTGCTGGTATTGCACAGAAACCCATTGCACATAAACAGTATCGCAACTTGTCAGCTGACCACCTTATTTCTCTCTTTCTCTCTATTCTTTCCGTCTCTTTTTCTTCTTTCTATCTCTCTAAATGATCCTGAATGTCGGAACTGACCAGGAACCAAGCACACACCTTTTTATGGGACTCATAGTTTTTCTTTAAGCTCTTGATGATGGTTTATCTTAAATAGCTTTTTGTTTTTGCCTCTGTCTTCATTTTATTATTGGAGCTGGACTCATTGAGTTGGGGGATAGACTTTATAGATGACTGAATTTTGATAATGCTGGTCATGTTTTGTAAAGTGTACTGCTGGGCAGTTTTTATGTGCGTTTTGTCTTGATTAATTGTGCATTTTCTTTAAAAAAATGTATCTCCGGCTATGTACATGGCAGTTAAGAGAAAAGCAAATGAATGCTACAGTGTTGACAGATTCTTTTGTTGTTTCATATGAAAATCATGGTTGTTGTATTCTCAATGGCTCTTGCACTTTTGTCAGTTACTACTATTCAATAAATGACTTCTCTGCTTTTGTGTTCCTATCCCTACACTTCCTTTTTAATCTCTTTTCTTCTCCTTTATCTCATTGAATCTTCTTTTTTCCTTGAATTGTCAGGGCCTCTCAGTCAGCAGGGTATTTCAAAATATCAAAGAACTGAAACACTTAGTGTTTTTATTATACATTATGTGAACAAAACAAGCAACATTTGCATGCAAGTTTGTTAAATATAAATAATATATATATATATATATATATATATATATATATATATATATATATATATATATATATATATATATATATATATATATATAGAATATATATACACTACCGGTCAAAAGTTTAAGATCGGTAAGATTTTTTATGTTTTTAAAAGAAGTCTCTTCTGCTCACCAAGGCTGCAATTTTTTTTGATAAAAAATACACAAAAAACACAGTAATATTGTGAAATATTATGACAATTTAAAATGACTTTATGTTAATATATATATTAAAATGTAATTTATTCCTCTGAAAAAAAGCTGAATTTTCAGCATCATTACTCCAGTCTTCAGTGTCACATGATCCTTCACAAATCACTCTAATATGATGATTTTATGCTCCAAAAACATGTATGATTATTATCCATGTTGAAAACAGTTTTTTACATTTTTATTTCAGGATTCTTTGATGAATAGAAAGTTCAAAAGAACAGCTTTTATCTGAAATGGAAAGCTTTTGTTACATTAAACACTACCCTTTAAAAAGTTTGGGGTCAGTAAGAATTTGTATTTTATTTTTGGGGGAAATAAATAAGAAATCAATACTTCTATTCATCAAGGATGAGTTACATTGATCAAAAGTTACAGTAAAGACATTTATAATGTTAGAAAAGATTCTGAATTAAATAAATGCTGTTCTTTGAACTTTCTATTCATCAAAGAATCCTGAAATAAAAATGTAAAAAACAGTTTTCAACATGGATAATAATCATACATGTGTTTGGAGCATAAAATCATCATATTAGAGTGATTTGTGAAGGATCATGTGACACTGAAGACTGGAGTAATGATGCTGAAAATTCAGCTTTTTTTCAGAGGAATAAATTACATTTTAATATATATTAACATAAAAAAGTCATTTTAAATTGTCATAATATTTCACAATATTACTGTTTTTTTGTGTATTTTTTTATAAAAAAAAAATGCAGCCTTGGTGAGCAGAAGAGACTTCTTTTAAAAACATAAAAAATCTTACCGACCTTAAAACTTTTGACCGGTAGTGTGTGTATTTTTATTTATTTATTTTTTTTAAGAATGTAGTTAACCTAACCAATCTGAATTTCAGTGATACCTCGAAAAAATATCTCCTTTAATGTTCCAGAAAAGAAAGCAAAATCATATGTGGGAGAGTAAATTAGAGTAAATGATTTTTTGTTAAGGCCATATTACACAAATATATCATGTAAATTAGGGCTGGGCAACGATTAATCGCATCCAAAATAAAAGTTTGTGTTTAAATAACATAGCACACACATATATTATGTAAACACAAACACATTTTGGATGCAGTTAATCGCGATTAATCATTACCCAGCCCTAAATGAACAATAAACAAGTCTTATATGAGTCAATAAATCAGTGTTTCCATTTTTGTTTGTATTGTTCATTTACTTGTCATATTTGTGTAATATGGCCTAAAAGGGTTAAGTCAGCCAATACAATTTTTTTTCTACACCAGAATATAGATATTTTTATACATGTTTATACCTCTTTGCTGAGGATTGCAGAACAGCAAAAAACATGCACAATGTCCAAAACAGAAATAGAAAACATTTAACATTTCATGACAAGGTAGCACACATTTAATAAGCCTATGTGAAGAGTTCAGTCATGGGTAATTTGGACGTCCACTATAGTTTAGGCAAATATCCAATGACTAACAGAACCTGTACTTTCTTTCTCCCTCAGGAGCTCTCTACCACCTCAACCCACCTTCGGTTCCAGCTCACCCACCCTGGGCAAGAACAAGCTGCCATCAGTCAGTCAGCTCATCAACCCCCAACAGCGCAACACACTCACCCCGTCCAGCATGGCTGGAGGACTAACTGACAGTAAGGACTCTATTTAATCATCAGTCAAATTAATAGATGCTTACAGTCTATCTACAAATGGATCCGATTATGTTTAAAAATCTTATAATCAATATAAAGCAATTTCGGAAGTTAATTTTACATGCAAAGGTGTCTCCGAACCATTTCTCCTCAGTGAATGAGATCCTGCCTGGGCTTGAGAAACTCTCAGTTCTCAGTGTCACTTTGACAGACAGTTTCCTTTTAAAATTGAACTAGATCTTTGTGGGACAATCCGCCTTCCCTTCGGCACACTGTCAAAATGTACTTATACATGATAAATATGCATTGTGAAGTGTGCCTCAGGTTTCATGTTTTCTAAAATCGCCTAATGCATACTTGGTGCCCTCAGGTGTTAATGTAGAGGTTATTGGCTAAAGTAATTGCGGTTAGGTTTGGGACAAGAAAAAATATCATACTTTTAATTTATTGCTAACACTTAATAAATGTACAAATAAATTGTGAACATTTGTTAATGAATTTAGTATCATGAACAAACAGTGAGTCAACAAATACACACACACACTAACATATATATATATATATATATATGTTAGTGTGTGTGTATATATATATATATACCTATTATAATCAATTATGCATATAGTATAGTCTGGGATTTAATAACTTTGTGTTCACAGAGGGTGCATTTATTTGATCAAAAATATAGTAAAAATCGTTAATACTGTGAAATGTTAATACGGTAACACTTTACAATAAGGTTCATTAGTTAACTAAATGAGCAATACATTTCAGTATTTATAAATCTTTGTTCATGTTAATTAATAAAAATACAGCTGTTTATTGTTTTTTCATGTTAGTTCACAGTGCATTAACTAATGTTAACAAATTACAACCACTTATTACTAAATATTGAAATTACTATTAACTAAGATATTTAAATGCTGAAGAAGTATTGTTCATTCTTAGTTCATGTTAACCAAGGAACCTTATTGTAAAGTGTTACCATTATTACGGAGTTAAATAATATTTGAATTTTTTTTTTCAAGATTCTTTGATGAACAGAACAAAAGAACAGCATTTATTTTGAAATAAGATCTTTTAATTAATGTAACGCACGCTTGCTGAATAAAAGTATTCATTTCTAAAAAAAAAAGAAAAAAAAGTATGGTTTCCACAAAATTAAGCAAAAAAAAATGGTATAAAGAAATGTTTCTTGAGCATCAAATTCGATGTGAAAATTAGAATGATTTCTGAAGGATCACGTGACACTAAATTAATGATGGTGAAAATTACATTTTAAAAGATATTAAAATAAAACATGTATATTAATGTTCTTTGCAAATGTAATATTTCACAATATTATTTTTTTCTTTTAAAAAAATCGTAATGATTCCAAGCTTTTGAGCATGTGCGTACGTGTATTTTTAATGAATTATTGTTCAGTGTTAATTCATGTTTGTTCATTATATATTCAAAAGCTGTTAAATTTACAACTTTAAATGTCACAATTGTAATATACAGAAATGATTATGCTGTAAAAGTATTTTACTTTGTTAGTTAGTGATACCTAATGCATTAACCGATGTTAACACATTGAACCTTATTGTAAAGTGTTATTTTATTTCCCTTTTTTTGAGGTTTATTACAGTCTCAACACTTTCCCCTCCCTTCAGTGACCCCTCCGATGATGGGCGGCCCCGTCCCCATGAACACAGACATGAGTGGCCTGAGCCCCACCAACCCCCTGCAGTCTCAGTTACAAATGGTGCCCTCCTCCCACTGCACACCTCCGCCACCCTACCCAATGGACAACAGTATTTCCAGGTACACAAATACACTCGCAGTAAGTCTCTCTAAAATGGCACATACGTGAAAGGGAAATGGCGTTATTGTAGTGCTGTTTAAAAGCTTAATATGTTAATTGCAGTTTCCTGTTGAGGCTGGGCTGTTCAGCCTGTTTGGACTATTTCACAGCCCAAGGACTGACCAATATCTACCAGATTGACAACTACAACTTGGAGGTGAGGAATTTGCCTTTCTCCTTAGAGAGAGTCTTTTGTGTCTATTTATCTGGTGCCAGTAAATGTCAGGATTCGGAGAGATCAGAGCAGTGGCTGCTGTATTCATGAGCTCTGTGGTATTTCCATCCACAGGACTTGTCCAGGCTGAAGATTCCCACAGAATTCCAGCACATCATTTGGAAAGGAATCATGGAGTACAGGCAGACCATGGAGTTTCTCCACCTCCCCACATCTTGCGCACCTCTAGCGGGACATCCACTGTTAGCGTGGGCTCCACCGAAGCCAGAGGCGAGCGCGTAATCGATGCGGTGCGCTTCACTCTCCGTCAGACCATTTCGTTCCCTCCGCGGGACGACTGGACCGATTTCTCCTTTGACCTGGCTCCCGATTCTCGTCGCAACAAGCAACAGCGCATCAAGGAGGAGGGCGAATGAACACTATACATGCAAACAACGGCAACAGTGTACATTCACTGTACACACACACACACACACACACACACACTCTCGGTTTCATATTAACACACTTGGTGTTGGTCCAGTATCGTTTCACAGTTTTCCAAAGCAAGTGATGATTTAAAAAAACTGTGAGCCTCATAGTCTAGTTCACTTAAACTTAAATGGGCAGATAAAATGCACTTAAAGTCCTTTATGGTTTCATTATCTTCTGGTGGATTTAGCTCTGGTTGTCATTTCAAGCCCCTTTATTGAACGCACGCAAGCTGTGGCTAAGGGGAAATGGTGCTTTGCTAGATTGTTTCGTCATGTTTACTGTTTCTTGAGACAAAGCACTTAAGAAATGCTGTTGTTACTACTCAAAATACACACTGAACGTTTGGGGTTTCTTTCCTTCTTTTTAAATGGCCAATGGTATATTTCTACGTTATTGTCTTTTTTTTTTTTGTATAAAAAAACAAAACATTTTCCTCCGAGCAGGAGCTTTAGTGTTAATTGTAATCATCGTTGAGAATACCTTGCGGTTGAACAAAGTCATTTTTAAAAGGCTGACTTGTGTCAGTTTTGATTGTATGTATTTCGAATCGCACGTGGTTCTCTATTCTCGCAGAAAGTGTTATTCGTCTGTTTTTATTTGTGGTGTAAGACTGATGTCATGTAGCCTCTTCTATGTAAACCCTTTGTATCTTTTATTTGTGAGTCGCAAACACTCCAATACTAGAATTGCAGTGTGTAAGTATTGAATTGAATTGCTTGAACTGCTGTTTACTGGCCCGGAAAGTATAAAAGTGATGTTTATTGGTTAATTGGCCAATGTGTTTGTACATTGTCAATGCAATGTGGCTTCAGTATTTTTTTTTTTAAACTAGTTTTCCAAATCACGCGATACTCGTTGTTAGCCTGTTTGTGGCAATATTGTACAGTTTTTTATTTCACTTTCACTTGACAACTGAGTAAACAATTCTTTATCAAACTATTAAGGAATTATTGTAAATATGTTGCAATGTACTTATTTTGATATAAACCAAAAATAAAATATCATTTAACTTTTTTTTTCTTCCATAATTAAATCAATTAGCCAGGATTCATTCAAATAGAAGTCAGACGTGGTGGACCTCATTTTGATTTATTTAAACAGGAGATATTATCAGTAGCATTCTGTGGTTTTAACAGACAATAAACAAAGGTTGGAAAGTTGAGCATTGGGGATGATCCTATGAACATCTTAATTTACAGGTCGTTTGAAGAATCATTCTCATTTAAGACTTACAAATTTTTTAGCACTTGCATAGTGTGAAACTGACAAGACTATTTCCAGAAATGTTCTCAAGGTTACCTTTTATCTCACATTGATTTGACCTCTCTTAAGGTTTATATATAGATTATGTTTGATACTGGTAAATAGTGTGTGTACATTTATTTTGATGGACACTGGATTCACAAACCAGTTTTTCTTTAATGCTTCAGCATCACATAACACTCAACAGATGCTGGTTCACTTAATTTAACTCAATTATTGGCATCTTCAACTTTCTTAATACATTCTCTCTTTAAATTTGGCCATTACTTATTGCAGGGGTTTCCCAACTCCAGTCCTTGCGACCCACTGCTCTGCATATTGTGTATGTCTCCCTTATTTAACACACCTGATTCAGATCATCAGCTCGTCAGGATAGCTAACGAGCTGAGGATCTGAATCAGGTGTGTTAAACAAGGGAGACATACACAATATGCAGAGCAGTGGGTCGGGGACTGGAGTTGGGAAACCCCTGACTTATTGAATAACCCATTTCTTTTTAATCTTCAAAGCAACAATCACAAAGCAACTTCATGAACCATGTGATCCAACAAAAGGTTAACAATTTCAGGGCATTTTAGTGAATCAGTACAGATAGCAGCAGATTTGTGTGGAAGTATAAGTGTCAGACTGTTGTGCAAGCAACCATACTTTCCAAATATGAAAATTAAGTATATATTCACCTCAATGTCTGTGATGAGGCTCCAGGTGAATTAGTTTGATGTAAAAACACTGCTCTGATAAATATGTCAAACTTTTACATGAGTTTTCAGCAATATATGATGTTTACATCTTCAAATAGCAAAAGAATTAGTGACCTCAAACATTAAAGCAGAAAAAGAGCAATGAGGTTCCTTGATTGAGGTTCCAAAACTGTTTTCTCATTCAGAGGACCTGTTTGAGACTCATATAAAACAGCAATAGCTCATTAAGGCTCGAGACAGATAGATAACAAATCTAACTTGCTTAATTAGGTCAGTTTCTCAAATCAGAAATCAAAATCACAAAGCAAAATGAACAAAATCACCATTTCTAATGCAGGCTCATATTGACATCTCCATGCCCAAAGCTTCAGAACTCCCGTCAATCATGATGGCAGCGTGTAGAAAGAGTCTTGACAGTATTCCACATCAGTGTTGCCCAGGGAGGAGGATCATGACAAGAAAAAAAGAACAAAAAAACAAAACAAAAAAAGAGTGTGGGAATGCTCTACTACCCCCTTCCCTTTCAGGCTGTTTTGGTTGGAGCTGTGGCTGTCTCCTGGATGACCAGAGTGAAGCGTTTCTGATGTCTCTGTCACTAAGAGCTCTCCATAGCATCTAAAACTTTCATGATTTGCTGTTTGATGACTTTAGTGGCGTCACCTGCGTCTGGAATTAAATACCTTGAGAAGAGAGGACAAGAAATATGATTATGCTTACAATCTTGGAAACTACACAAAGACAAGTAAATGACAAAAATATTTGTATATGCTGTTAAGTATATAGCAGGGTTATTATGATTGACTAAAACTATTAAAAACTATTTTATTCATTGAAAATAAATCTGAAATAAAATTGATGAAATATCTAAATAATAAAATAAGTATTTTGCTTTGGCAACTAAATTAAATGCATTTAAAGGCAGAGTCTGCAAGTTTTCTAGTGAGAGGTCACTTAATAAAAGCAATAACAAAGGCGTGGCTTGATGCCGTGAATAAGCGTGGAATGGGAGGTGTCATTTTCACCTCCACAGCCGATAGAAAGCAATCCGTCGGGACTCAGGTAGAAACCATGTTCATATATGAGCTAATGTATTGCTGTTTAACTTGGCCAAAACAATCATACTAAATATACATTTGAGTGTCTTGAAGTTATGTTATAATGTTGCTCCGTGCGTTCACTCAGCAGCTGGTAAGAGACACTTGCTTAAGCTAGATCGATATTAGAATATTAAACACTACCTGTCAAAAGTTTTAGATCTGTAAGATTTTTTATGTTTTTAAAAGAAGTCTCTTCTGCTCACCAAAGCTACAATTATTTGATAAAAAATACAAAGAAAAAAAAAAAATATATATATATATATTCCTGTGATCAAAGCTGAATTTACAGCATCATTACTCCAGTCTTCAGCATCACATGATCCTACAGAAATTATTATAATATGATGCTCAAGAAACATTTATGATTATTATCCATGTTGAAAACAGTTTTTTAAATTTTTATTATTTCAGGATTCTTTGATGAATATAAAGTTCAAAAGAACAGAATTGATCTGAAATGGAAAGCTTTTGTAACATTAATCACTACCATTCAAAAGTTTGGGGTCAGTAAGAATTTATTTTTTATTTTTGGGGAAAGAAATTAGAAAATACTTTTATTCATCAAGGATGAGTTAAATTGATCAAAAGTTACAGTAAAGACATTTAGAAAAGATTATATTTTAAATAAATGCTGTTCTTTTGAACTTTCAACATTGAAAATAATTTATGTTTTTTGAGCATAAAATGAAATATTAGAATGATTTCTGAAGGATCATGTGACACTGAAAACTGATGTGTAATCAGCAACAGTAATGATGTTGAAAATTCAGCTTTCAAATTACATTTTAAAATATATTAAAATAGAAAACAGTCGTTTTAAATTGTCATAATATTTCACAATATTACTGTGTCATTTAAAAATAAGTTCATTTTAAAATACTGTATGTATAGCTGTATTACTGTTACTACAAATGAATCTCTTTTTGATTATGCTATGTTAGCCACTTGATAAAATAGCGTTGTCTCTGAGGGATGGTACAAATATGTTCTTCACGGTAAAATAAGATTAAACATGTTGAGCTGTAAAAAAAATTATTAGTTTTCTGTCGATAAAAGTATCCAAACATCTGCTTACCTGTCTAATAAAACACAATATATTAAAGCGTCTTTTTTGTTTCCATGGTTTCTACAGAAGTCAATTCTACAGAAAACGAGGGTAACGCAGATATGACATTGTCTGAAGACGCAATGGCGAGCTGTTCCGCTGGTTAAAATGGCAGATGTCTAAACATTTTTCGAAACATTTGGGATAATGTAAGTACACAAGTCAACAAAATATAACATTACATCGTTCTAGTAGCTTTTGGATATTTTAATCCAAAAATCTTATATATTGTGCCTATAAGTTGAAGCACTAAATTACTAATGGGAAATAATAATAATAATAATAAAAAAACGAAACAATTCAAAGTAGTAATATTTAAAGAAAAGAAAATGTATAAAAATTACAAAAGCACAAAAGACAATTTTAAAAAAAAAAATCTTATTCAAATTAAAAACTGAAATTGAGTTAAAATACACAAAGGTCTCTTGGTGTCCTGTTGTCATATTCACCATACCTCTCTACAGCCACTATCTCCACTCCTGCAGCATTGTTGTTGCCAAACTTAAAAGTGATGAGTTCTGGATGCTTCTTCTTAGAGGTGATCTTCACCACAGAGTTTAGGGCCTGCCTGGACTGGATGTAAGCAAAACCTTTTCGGGCAGCGATCTCTCTCAAACAGTACATGTGTGTTGCAGTGATCAGCAGATGACTGTGGAAAATAAAACAATGGAATGATCCACCATAATACGCATAATACATGCAATTTATAATAAAATGTTCTGGTTAAAATAGAGATTCATGATTCTCCCACTATTCCTGAATAGACAACTAAACAACAGTCTATTAAAAAATATATAGAATTCATTTGAATTAATACATTTTTGTTTAATCTGTTTGAATGAATGAATGATTCAATGACTTGCTCATTAAGACTTCACTTGTTTCACTAATGGAATAATGATATTGTGTGGTTGAAAAGGCTGTTTGTAAAGCTTTTTCATACCCATGATTACTGCTTTCTCTGGGTCAGCGGCACAAAGATTTGAACGTGATAGTAGTTTTCAAAGGTTTAATAGACACGGCTGAATCATTTACATCTTTGAATAAGATCGCGTGGGTATTAGGGCTGGGCGATATGTAAAAAAAAAATTATCGATAATCGCCTTAAACAATATCGCGATATCCGATTATATCGTCTACCCAAGCCCCGCCCCCCAACACGCCCGCCGCGTGTTATAGGCCATATGTCACGTTATTTTAGTCAGATATGATGGCGCGACTGCACACAAATCACCTCAGATGAGCAACTGAGCGTCTAAGTCAACGCGCCGCAATCTATCGCAAATCAAAGTGAAAGTGAAGTAAGTCGCAGAATCTTAAATCTTCATTAAAAGTAAAGAAACGAAATGATTTTAACACCAGGCTGTTGGCGCTCTCTCTTATTGCTGTCTTTGATGATTTTGAAATTAGCTGATGATGATCAATAAAATGCAGCGCATCTGTTGCTTTCGGTGACGTGCACTTCATTAAATCTGTATATTGCGCGGGAATTGAAGTTCGGAATTAGGCTATATCCGTTTTGCAAAAACACATTTATGTGACCAGGTGTAATTGAATCGTTTTGATAAATCAGAGTTCAGATAAATCAGCTCCGATCTGAGAAAACGCACAAAGTGGCAGGTGTAACTTAAACAGCCCCGTTGAGTCTGGCTGCACTTTATCTAATGATAGCCAGGAATTCAGCTAGTTTAATTTAAAGATTGGCACGTTAAAGGTTTTACTTCGGTTAGTTTGAGCTTGAACGAGCATAAATCATTAGCTTTGTTGTTGTTGTTAGTTTTGCTAAAAATGTCCACACTGTTCTTATCGCATCGCCTATGTGTTTGAAACGAATTTCGTTTTGTGAGGAGAAATGAATAGCCTACAATATTGAATACAACTGAACAGAACAGAACCAAATTTGATGATTGTAAGAACAGTGAATGCGTGTTGATGTCAAGGTGACAGATGCTTATTTGTTTTTCATAAGGTCCGATCTCTTACTTTTCTTTTCTTTTTTTAGCGTTATCGACTGATTTAATGATAGGCCTAAGTTAATTTCCTAATTATAACGTGCGCTTTTTTAAAAACTTGTAATCAAACTATAATATATTTGTTATTTTATTTGTCTAAAATTAGGGATTAAAACCAATTGTTTTGTTCTGCATGAGCAAAAACTTTCTGGTTTTAGAGTTCCAAGGTCTCCTTAAGCCGCTTATATACTGCTTTATTTATTTAAAAACAGAAGTTACTAATAATTATATTTGGGTATTTTATTTATTTATTTTTGTTCATGTTTTAATTTAAAGCAAAGTATAACGCTCAATATCTACTGTAACGGACCTCCCAACATTGCAAACTCTGAACGCGTGCATGAGATATTCAAAGCAACGCAATTTCTATCCGTTTGCAGTATAACGAAATTTTAATTTTAATTACAATGATCATGTTTTTATTTTTTTAGAAGGCCTGTTTATTATGTGCAACATTTAAATTAATATTCAGAAACGGGTAAAGTTACTTTTCTGATGAACTTTTATACTAAACCAAAATAAAATATTGGAGATGTCTCTGCTATTCTGAATTAACAGGATTATTTTTTTTTCGTCTGCAGAACGAAAAGATAAAAATCAAGAAATCCAGGAAAAAATGTTTAGCAGAATTACGAAAGTGATAAATGATCTTTGACAGGTAACGCATCAGTCGCATACACAGTCCAACACAGACTCGTGTTGCCGTTGGTGCAGTCGGCGCCGAACAACAGGCACACAATATTAAGTTTAGGCCTACTGTAAAAGTTCAGCGAGAGATTTTCTTTATCCTTTGTTCTTTGATCAACTTCAAATATTGGCACCGAGTGCAGGCTGTCAATGCACGGATTCAGTTGACACAGGCCTGCTTACCGACTGTGTTTACAGGTCGGGGATATTTCGAACTTGAAAAAAGATGTGTAATGACGTCTTTCCATGATTGAAACAATTCTTCTGATATTTAATCATGTTTATTATTTCATGCTATAAATTAACAAGAAGGATATTTGTGTGATATTGTATGCACATTTGTCCGTGCACGAGAAGCGGCTGTGTGTGCAGCTCAGAAAACAGCGCTCATGCAGACGTGTTCTCTCACGTCTTGCGCTTAAGGAATGCTATCAAGAAGAATCGATTTTCTATTCCTAACCCTACTAGCCTAAAGAAAATATTTTAATCATGCCTATTGCATGTAAATAAATATGTGTATTAACTATAGGGATATGTGAAATATGTTTGTCTTTTTTATTTTTTTTTATTGACGATTATCGTCTGGAAATAGACTTTGATATTCGATATCGCGATACTTGCGAGATATTGTCAATATACGATAATATCGTCATATTGCCCAGGCCCTAGTGGGTATGTCACGTTTAATGATTAATCATGCAGCTTTAAAATGCGCCCACCAACCATCTATCAACTGGAAAGCCTCAGTATCTGATAGGAAGTATTATTAGCATCAGTTTTTCACATGCAACCGTATTATTACACTGAATACCTTGGCTAGAATATAACCTTGTTTGTTTTTTTTTAAATGGAGGACGTTATGATATATATATATATATATATTAGGGCTGGGCGATATGGCTGAAAACTTTATCACGATATCAGTGTTTCATATCGGTCGATATCGATAATTATTGAATTTTTTATGACCCATTTAAAATAAGGACCAGGAGAAAAAATCTATTACAATTAAACATTTTTATTTTAAACTTAACCTTCCTCTGATTATAATCCCAAGACAGAAATGTCAACACAACCATGAAAAACTCAAATAATTAAAAACGAGGCTGAATCCAGCTTCTTATTCGCTGCTTCTTATTGGTGGAACGGATAGCGTCAATAAGAAGCTGCGGATAAGAAGCTGGATTCAGCCTCGTAATGTACACAGAAGTCATGGTTCGGTTCAGACATCACGGTTCGGTACTATTTTGGTACAAGGGAGTGGAAAGCAAAACAGAAATATAGAAGGCATTTTTATAAATGTCTTAAGCCTTGTATTTTTTAAATATGTTTTATTAATAAAGACATACTGTATAACCGGTTTATCGTGTAACGATAGGGGTGTAACGATTTTCAGAACCGAGCCGAAAAACCGCGATACTGAACTCACGATTCGAATCGCGATACTGTCATTGCGTACCGAACACCGCCCCGCCCCGCCCCCTGCTACCCCGGCCCCGCCCAGCCCGGCTCAATGGACCTCATGTCTTATGTATACAGTACACAATGAATTCAGTTTTGTTAGCCTAACCACCATTAACACCAAATAACAAGCTCCGTGTTTTGTTACTTTCGATAATAAGCAAGGTGTAATCTTTCAAATTCTGTCTATTTGATCACGAAATTCAAACAATAAATGGCGTTTTGGCGCTCTTTGATGTGACGTGACAGATCGCTTACTAGGCTCCTCATGTCAAGCGGCAGCGAGGCAGGCGAGTAAACGCGATCATCTCTTCCTCAGTTACAGAAAAGACACCTGAAGGTATGTTGAAAGATACACTATACTTACTGAAAGGCATCATAACTCGTGTAATCGCTCAATCAGTGTTTAAGCAGCAGAAAGACGTCAATAAAACAGCAAAGCTTTAGCTTGTCACTAGCATTATATTTACCTCAGCAGGCAAGTGATTCAGTGTCCACAACTTCCTATAAATGAACCTTTGCACTAAATAAATGCACTATGTTAGCCTGTATATTATATTTTACTTAACCTGTTAATGATATCTTGATTATTTAATTTATGTTTAAAATATCTTTCATGAAAATGACAACTGTGTAAATTATTAGAGTAAAAACACAAGTTAATGTAAAAACTGCCTTATGTTCAGTTTACATGTTTTCATACAATGTGTTGTGTGTTGATTATTATATCTAAAAAATAAATGGCATCTGAATTTAGGTTAAAAGTCTAGGCTACAACATTTAATGTTATAGTAATGTGCAGCCTTCAATATAGTTCACAGCATTAGCAGATTTTTTTAATCCTTGTGAAATGTTTAATTGTAACTGAATTAATTTAAAGACAAAGACCTTTTTTTTCATTAAACCACTGTTTAAAAAAAAAGCCATTTTAGCTTTCTAAACCGAATCGAACCGAACAAGACGTCAAAACCGTTGGGAAAACCGAACCGTCAGTTTTGTGTATCGTTACACCCCTAATCTATAGTGATAATAGTTTTATGTAATTAGTTTATTAAAATTAATAAAAAAGACATTGAGATATGTTTTGTAATTGTACCTGAATTAATTTAAAACTAATTAGCTATATTTCAGATCAATATATTTGTTTTCCTTAATTTGAATTAACCCGTTATTCTCATCAGAATTATAAATAGATTTCTGTATAAAAAAATACTACCAACACATTTTATTCTCTTTTTTAATGTGTAACTTAAAAATAAACAGATTAGTGCTCTGTTTTGAGGACAAGAAATGGAAACCAATGCGGTTTGATGATGACTGTCAGAGACTATTTTTGTGACTGTCCAAAAGATGGAACACACAGACTGTTTTAAAAAAGGGGTTGGATATATGTTTTATATGTGTTTTATTGCGAGTATAGGCCTACACAATTATAAGTAAACACTTTGCAGACTGAATGATGTCCTGTATTAACAAAATGACAGCTTATGTTTTTATGTCTCCACTGTTTGATCGCACTCGCGTCGCGTGTCTGTCTCTCTATCTCTCACACACACACAAAGTTAGATCGCGCACCTGCTTACTCTCTCGCGTGCGCGCGCACACACTCACTCCAGCATTACAATCTTGACATCGCAGCCTGTTCATTATGCTGTGTTCACATCAAACGCGAATAGAGCGAATTATCCAATAATGTCTCACAATTCTAGCCTGCACGGCATGCAGATGAAGGGCACTCATTTTCTGTTTATCAATCGCCGGTTACTGAAGAGGAATCCAGCAGCACGAGTGACGAGACATTGAAATGGCGCAATCAAACTGACACCGTTACATGATTGCCTGTTACGCGTCACTCCCCACGTCGCTAGGTTACCAGATAGCTTGCCTTTGTTAATGCAACCCACCTTGCTTCGCAACCTGTGATTTCTCCCGTCGAAAAAAAAAAATATCGAACGTTATATCTGAACACATTTTTTATTGATATCGATCACGTGTCTATCGCGATACATATCGTTATCGTTTTATTGGCCTCAGCCCTAATATATATATATATATATATATATATATATACTTAAACCTTTATTTGTAGGTTTCACCTGTAGTCCAATCCCATGTCTAGTTCTGATGTGCTCAGACATGTAGCCTCACCTTGGGAACATGTGTCCAGTCTCCTTAACTTCATTGCATGGAATATGGTGCTTCACATCTGGTTTGTTGATCCAAGTCTGTATATTGACAATCTCTTTCCTGTCATCATCTGATATTGATGAACTGTCAATCTCATCTAAAAGGAGAAGAAAAAAAAGAAAACATGAGGAAATACACAGGGAGCTAAATGTGAGATGACAATGTAGTGTAGTTGAATTTAGAAATAAACGTTATTTCCATTTAACTTTCATTGATTTTCATTTCAGTTTTAGGGATTTTATTTCAACAAATGAAAATTAGAAAAGTTGCTGTGGCAACTAACTGAAAAAAATAATAAGTTTAAGTTTTTCAAATACCAACACTGGCTTATGTTTGTTTGATTGGAGTTTGAACTAAACTCTGCAGGAAAGCGTAAGTTGAGTTGCCTAGAGCAGGTTGAATGTCCCTGGTTTAGATGGACCTATGCATTTACCTGTATCATACTCTTCCTCATCTCCAATGCTGAAAACAGGCTTCACACCCCTGTATGGCTTCCCTGACCCGATCACTGCTGCTTACATGCCTAAAGAAAAAAGAAAAGGCATCAGAGGTACTTACAAGAGACACTAGAAGAATAAAGGTTTGACCTTCACAGTAGCATTGTCTTCCTTGTGCTAAAACAGGCATTCTAAGAGCATGGTAGTGAGATGAGGTGTCCTCTAGGATTAGAAAGATGAATACTGTTAGTTGGAAGAGAGGGAAGTTAACATGTCAGAGATGAGAATCAAACTGTGGAAGGCCAGAGGACAAAGTGAATCTCTTAAAGAGTCCATTTTACAGTAAAACTTAACAACTTTAACATTAAAATCAAAATTGCCCCAGTCTTCCACAGCATTGATCAAATCTGTGTAAAAACAATGAAGAACTGCTGTCTCCCTCCACACAAGTCAGGGGCATCAAAGAGGACTCAGACTTCTTCAGGCTGTGAGACAGACACTGCTGGCATAAAACAAGGAAAGGCACAAGTGGCAAATGCAGTGAAAGAGGTCACAACTAGGGTTGTAACGGTGTGAGATTTTCACGGTATGATCATCGTCTCAGAAAATATCACGGTTTCACGGTATACGATATTAAACTATCATTATTATAATCATCATCAGCTACAATGGCCCTTAAATTAATAAAAAAGATATGTTTTTTGGTTGAACATGGTTTATTGTAACAAGATTTTTTTAATAGAGTCTTTATGAAATGTATATTTATTTCCTCAGAAATTCTGGGTTGTCTGAAATAACTGGTCTGGATTCTGTGATTGAATACAAAATGTATTTTTGAAAATGCAATCAGATAAAATGTAACAACTTTAGTTTGTCTACACAAGAGAGGTTTACTAAATTAAAACATGGACAAAAAAATTATACACAATAGTAATATATTTTAGTCATTATTTTAGTCATAGACTAAACCAAACTTTTTTTACAGGTTGTACTGACCACCTATGAGTTTCAGTCAGTGTATTTGATGATTATTCTTTTAAAAAACAATTATAAAATGCACATTAAGTGTTCTCTGTCTGTATATGTTCATGTGTTCACGTCTTCACATAGTGGGTGAGACAGCTTTAAAAACCATGTGCGTCATGCGTACTTGAGAGTGTACTAGATCTACGAAACGGCGCTGCTCATTCATACAGAGACGCGCTGAATATAGAAGGGGCTTGCACACGAGTCTTTTTGCGTTGTATATTCACAGACACGCACATCTGCGATTTGATTTAGGCTAATGCAGCTATATTTTGATTTATTCATCCATCTATCTTTTAAATCGCGCATTTTACGTGGCATATCTGTATTGTAACACAGAAAGACGGGTGTGCGTCTTTTTGACAGACCGGGATTCCCTCAGCATGACAGAAATAATATGGCCTTAAGTTATAAAAGTTATGAATAACCTTTATCTTCACGGAGGGATGGTGTTCCTGAATATGGGAGAACATGTTCGACGTGTTTCCTGCTTTTGCAGCCACTCTTCGTCCACATATCTTGCAAATTGGATATCCATCTTCAAGGACAACACCACAATCGTTTTTCGGATATCCAAAATATTCCCATACTGCAGATTTTATTTATTTTTTCGGCGGGAGATAGAGATTCGCAGCCTCTGTCTCTGACATTTTCAGCGCTGTACAGGTATGGAGTGTAAGCAGTCGAGCTGAAAGAAGTTGCATGCGGCAGTGCAGGTGAATTCTGGTTTAATTTTTTTTTTTACCGCGGATAAGTAAATGTGCACAATATGATAATCGTACATGTCAATATCGCGATAAACCGCCATACCGGTATACAGTTACAACCCTAGTCACAACAGCCAAGAAAAAATACATGTGGAATTTAATTCTGAGTGGTATTTGTGAATTCTACTACACATGCATATGAATATTTGGTAGTGGATGAAAAAGTCACAAACTCTAGAATATTACTCTATTCTGATGACATATCTCTGAATAATCTTAGCAGGAAACAGGAAATTCAAAAGACTGAATAGGATATTTGTACTATAGATGCAGGTGATGCAGATGCATATGGTGTTAGAGCATGAGTGTGCCGTTCAATCTGGGTTTTGAAAACCCCTACAATGAGCTAAAGCCGACATCGCCACCTTGAGAGGGTAAGTTGCGGAAACCGGATGCACGCTGAAGAGGGCACAGACAAACAGTAATGAAGTCTTACCGATCCAGTATTCCCTTGTCTGGCCAGGGTAGATTGAAAGACATTCTAGTGTGAAATAACAGGGCATAGGTTGGGAGGATGATTAAAAAAGAAAGTCAATCACTTTAAATAAATGCCTCTAACTAATATCATTTATTTTCTAAAGGGGTTTACAAAAAAGGGAGAGAGATCTGATCATTAAACCTTTTTACTTTTTTTTTCTTCTCATCAATTGTTTTATTTTTATCAAAAGACGGACATGTCTGCAGAGAAGGATGTGAAGGAATGCCTGTCTAGTGAACTGTAGATTAAGGATGCTCACCTGTCCACCGGTGTGGAAGTGTTTTCAATGAAGCTGATCATCTTCTCCTTCACATTAACTGACTTTGACTTGAGTGCAAAAGTCATTTTGTTGACAAGTGATTTAACTCCTTTGCCATCTGTACTGTTCAGTTCCCCCTGTACCAATATAAGAGATGGGCTGGATTAACTTAATCCAAGTTTGAGAGGCATTTGCTTTTCACAATGGAAGTTGAAGGTTTTAATGGCTTGCTTTGCAAACGATGTCCACTAGATGGCACTAAATGCCAGAATATGAAAGGAAGATGCTATATGGATAGTGTGTGAGAGACTTTAGCCACTACTAGAAGATTAACTAGATTAACCAATAAACTAGAAGAATAACAGTGCAAAACTATCTGAGCTTCAAAGCATTGTGTTTTAATTACAATAATAAATGTATCAATTGTACAGCTAAAATAACTGGAAGCAGCAGACAACGGAAGCATTGGCCATGCATGCTCCTACCTGAAAAATAAGATGGGTAAATCTTCAAAGAAGTACCATAAATATCTTTTATGACAAAACAGATTAAGAAAATGATGAGAAGGACATGGGCCACAAAAGTATGGTTTATGGGCTGCACACCCATTATGGTTAATGCACAATCTGATGTTGTAAAGTGCATCTCTCACACTCACATACACACTAAACTCACGTCAACTGAGCTGAGGCTACTGTGGGATCCTGAGGTGCTCACAATCCAGTGAACATAAACATTATCCGGCCCTTCAACATTAATATCTGCCAGGTGCTGCTGCAATGCTGAGAATAAAAGAAACAAAAAGGCAGTGAGTTTAATTTGCACAATAAAACAGCTTCTGTCACCATGTAGAACTGCTGATCAGTTTTTATAAATTGTATTTATTGTATTTATTTATTTAAAGGCACACTATGTAAGATTTTTGGATCAAAATTTTGAAAAAAGCACTAGAACACCACCATAAAATTTTAATTTGTGTACTTAGAGTTTCCCAAATGTTTCTAAGAATGCTTAAATCCAGAGAAATAAGCAGTTTTAACCAGGACACAGACCCTGTGTCACCTATCAATTGACAATATAATTGATCAATTATACCGCGTTACCCTTGATTTTGTAGAAACCATGGAAACACCAAAGACGCTTTTATTAGACAGGTGACCAACTGTTTGGATATCCACAGAAAACTAATAATTGTTATACAGCTCAACACAGTCTTTTTGTTTAAATCTTGTTTTCTTGATTTACCACGAGTACAATATTTACAATTGCCAAATATCAATCTCAGGGGTGATAGTAGAAAAAAATCCTGAGCCTGAACTTTTTTCCCTGGGAGGTAAGCGGCCCCTAAGCCAAGAGATATATGCCCTGATCAACATAATTGTCAAGCGCGATACAGGGGTGTGCTCCCTGGGAGAACATTTTGATAAATACAGGTAGTCTCTTAAATTATAGATTCTGGTGACTTTTGTAGATATAAATGGACATCATTCAGACATGAGATGAACAAACCCAATACAAGCCTATATTACAGTAGCATATTTGTGTAGAGCACTAGAGCTACTGGGACCCTGGGCCTAGTAGGCCTGTTCATTAATCCATCCCTGCTTTTAACTAGTCATTTACCTGCTTACTTATTGCTTGTATAGCATACTGAGACTATACTACAGCCATACCAAGAAAGGTCAGTGCATGGCAATTAAAATACTCCAAAGTAAACTAGGAATTGATTAGTAGCCTAACAATTGAAAATAAGGACGCATGAACAAGGAGATATTCATTTTTCTGCTAAATATGCACCATTTATTTTAAATATATTTTTGAAACAGTTACAGTGCAACAAAACCGAATGTAATATAACACTCAATTTGTTTATTCAAAACCATTTGCTATTAAGAGAACAATAATTGGCAATAATTTAAAGTGCTTCAAGAACTGAAAAACTGTGAGAAATAAAAAATAGCAAATACAGCTTTACTACAGAAAACTTTTTCCCCTTCTTTTCCTTTTTGAACAGGTTTTTGGGTTAGCAGAACCTTTACCTTAACCTTTTTGCTGGCAAGGTGCTGTGTTTTCACACTGCCTGCATCCTCGTCATAAAATCGGACCAGTACATTTCGAATTTTATCCATGCTTTTGTCCATGGCCTCATCAATATTAAGTGAAAACATGCTATTCTTAAGCTTGTCGGACAGATTTCTTTTAAATTCTGGCGAGATGCCGTGTGTAATAAGATAGCCCGCATGCTGCTTCGGAGACAGATGCGTAAGGGCGAGTTTATCCTCAGGCCCGGTTCTACGGGGTGCTTGAGGGTGCTAAGACCCTCAAGACCCTTTGCAAACAAAAGTGAAAGCACCCTCAGTTTATTTTTTATTAGCACACGAGATTTTGCCGACAAAAGAAACACAGACGGATTTCACACTCATACAAATATTAGGTTACACAAACTAAATCCATTAACGCGATTTTTCCACATCAGAATTTACTTCAGTATTTCATGTTTAATGCATTGGATTGATTGTGTCCTTTCGCGATCGCAATACGCAGGCAAAGCTGTCTCTTTAATTGCCCACTTTGTTTGCGTCCGCTCAGGAAATTCGTTAGAGACGGGGCTGCCTTCATATTAGATAGCCAATAAATATAACCTATCTATCTATCTATCTATCTATCTATCTATCTATCTATCTATCTATATATATATATATATATATATATATATATATATATACACATCGGATTGAATAGATAGTCTCTGCAACAGCGGAAGACTGAAGTGCGCGTCCGAGTGAAGATTGCGCGAGCCACAAGAGAACTGTATCCATGAAACTGACAGCAGTGGCAAAGCGCTCAGCTTGATTTCAAAAACATCAAATTTAACCGCTAGCTAGATCTCTTAATTAAGAGCGAACTAAATGAATGCTCTGCTAGTTAACAGGAGATGTTTTATTTGTAGTAGGTAAATCCGTGCCTCAATGTTTCCAAAAGTGGTGGGTACAAAATTACTAATACCCATTCAAACACCGGCAATAAATCCCAGCAAGTGCCGACGCCGTTGCGTGACCAGCATTTAATCTTTAAATCAGCTGTTTTTAACGGACCGATTCATT
Organism: Hybognathus amarus; assembly: GCA_030378365.1. Taxonomy (NCBI): domain Eukaryota; kingdom Metazoa; phylum Chordata; class Actinopteri; order Cypriniformes; family Leuciscidae; genus Hybognathus; species Hybognathus amarus. Next base: position 51,738 of record JAQIUQ010004623.1, on the reverse strand, counting down.
GTCGTCAGAAACTAAATGTCTAAAATGTACGTTACTTATATTAACTTAGTATTTATTCAACTGCAGAATAAAATCAGTTTCAATACTTCACACATTTGCAATACTGCTGTTATTTGGGGAAAAGCACTCTGTGTGTAACATTTCTTAACTAGGCTATATGAAATGATATAGGCTCATGGTTATCGCATATTGTTTAACATTTGAGCACCCTCACTATTTTCAAAAGCACCCTCAGTGATTTGGTTCTAGAACCGGGCCTATTTATCCTCCGCTAATTTCTGACACAAAGTGACGAGTGGATGAGCGATTGTAAATGACAGATCGAACTCGGCAATGAAGGAGCACAAGCGAATTTTTAAATCAGCCACGCGATCGGTCATTGAGGGTCGGATATCTGCTGTGGCTGTTGCCCCCGGCAAACGTGAGGTGTGTTGAATTGCTCGGACAGCTGCTTGATGACTAGGGTCTAACTCGTGCCGTGGCAGCACTTTCTCCCCCTGGTTCCATATAATATTTTCCTTGCACACAAAGTGCAGAAACATGCTCCTGGTTGCCGGAGTTTTTGACACCAGCTTCCAAAGGGCTTTTAGTCTCTACCCACCTCCTCGATCCAAGACCAGCGCCGTTTATTCTTTATGCCTTTATCGACAAGTTTGGTGTCTTCCCCTGGCTTCATAAAGTTGCGCTCCATGACTTTGGCTAGATTTCGCGCTGCCAGTGTGGGAAACACACACACAAAAAAATAATCACACGTGGAGTGACTACTGAATCAATCTGATTGGCCAAAACCCAGGACCAGCCCCTACCCTATTACCGATTGGCTGAAGTAGGCTTACATGTGTGGTTAAGTGAACGTGCCTCTAAGATCTTGGAAACTGCCCGTTCACAAAAAACCTGTTTGTTTTTTTTTTTGACGCAGACACGTCTGAACGCCGGAAATCCGGCGTGGCGCCGGAGCGCTATCAGGCATGCAATCTACTTCACTGCGGTGTGCAACAAGTGCCTCATATAGTGGCCGCCGAGCGAACGCACAGAGTAGCATTATAACAGCTTTCAACCATAGACTGTAAAAAAGATGGACGACGCCCTTCGCTCTTTTCCATCAGAGAGAACTGAAGCCGCCAGTGTCTCGATATGACGCTGACATCTTGGGACCTGAGTCTGCGCACTTGCGTGTTTCGGGACCAGTCATGCGCAGTTGTGAGCAGGAAGTAAAGCCGCGAAATCAAGGCCGCGCCCTCATTCGCGCTGAATCAAACGCAAGCCCCGCACTTTCATTAAGTGGCCTCTGTCTGCTTCGTTCTTCTCCAATGATGTCTGCTGATTGCAGAACCTCGTTAAAATAAGGTAAATACAATTACTAGCCACATAGTCAACATTATGAAAAAAAGTCAGCTGGTGCTTCAGTGACTACCTCGCACAGAGAACCTGTCAATCTCAGCTCTCAATCATGATGTCAGAGCATCGTTTTTATCATCACATAACTAACCAAAAACAAACTTATTTTAAAAACGAACACTTGAAATTACATCAACGTGACAGAAACTACAGTAAATGACAAAAACTATCTTTGGAGAAAGGATATGTGTAAATGAATTGTTTAGTTGGTCTTGCGTCCCGTTGAATAACATGGGGAGGCGGGGGTTATAAGCTATACTAGGACCGGTCACAGGGGGCGATCGAGACGTTTTGGCTTCACTTTTGAGGGCTTGTGCAGCACGCTTGCTTTCAACACACTCAAATGTATCTAATGTGATGAAACAGCACTGCGTTACCCTATGGAAGCAGCCTGTGGCATAATAATAGTGCCACTGCTCTCGAAATGTGTGTTGTGCTTGTCTCTCATTATCAAGAGCTCCAGCAGCCTTGTTTCGCTCTAAATTAATAAATCTTTAATATATTACCAGTCATCCATGGATATGATTTCTGCCTGAGTTCCGTCGTATTCTCCACCGGCTGTAGAGGTGAAGACAACAACTACCATGATTCCACAAAATCAAAGCGTCATCAAGCAACGCCTTTGTTTTGAATAAACAACCTCTAGTGGCGAACAGTTACATAGTGTGCCTCTAATTGTTTGTTAATATTAGATTTATCAACTGCATTTTGTTCCAAATTTGGCCAGAAGGTGCAGAGCACAGATGATTAAAAGAGTGTTAATTTTGCAACTGAAAATAAAACTTACCCATAAATCCACCTTTTGCTATGCTCACATACTCTTTATTTTTCTAGACAAAGGAAAGAAAAATATATTTAATAATAATAGTTATGAAATTCTTTGAATTAGGGCTGAACGATTAATCTGCATTTGCGATAAAATCGCGATATGATGAAACGCGATTTTGTAATCGCAAGAGCTGAGATTACACTGGTCACGTGACACGCGAGAGAAAAGCAGTCTGCAAGATCAAGCATCCACTTGCCACACTACGCGGTCTGGTGTTCAGAAAAGAACAGTTTATTTAATGTATGTGATTTTGTGTTATTTATTCTCTCCCCAACAATCCTGGATCTATTCAGAATTTCAGAATCGAGTCTGAGCTTAGTTTTTAAACACAAAACGTTATGCGTGATGAGGCTGCACGACACGTGCTTTAGAAACGAACCGTGTTCTGCTTGCTTCTATTCTCTCTCTCTTCCTCACTCACACACACGCACACACACACACACACGACACCGCTCGAACCTTCCGAAACATAGTAACTTTATTTCATAAAGTTCGGGATTGAACCGAATTACAAGGACATTCGCGGGCTTCATTGAACAGGTTTTGCCGCTTTGCTTGATGTTATAACGTTACTCTTTCAGTGCGCGTTCTCTCCGCGGAATTTTCCTTACAAATGCTTCGCAGAGGCATTATTTATGTCTTTTGAAAATTGAATGCATTTGGCTTATATATTAACACTATGAAAATCACAGAGAAGGCTGTTTTTATTTTAAAATACTAACGCGGGCTTTGTGAAGAGCGCTCGTGCATGCAGCTGCAGGCTTGTGCACAATTCAGAATGACTACTAAATTCCAATTCAATTCTAGAATTTGAATTGATGTCAAACACAGGATCTAGAATTACAATTCGAATTTGAATTAAAGGAAGCAGAATTACAATTCAATACAAATTCTAAGAAATTCATATGAATATTTTAAGTGAAGTGTTTAACAATGTAGCTTTGCAATATATGTCAGAATATGTCAGATATGATTACATATTATATAAATTATATTAGTTTGAACTACCAGCAATGTTTTCCCCCAGCAATGCATGTTAAAAGCTTTAGTCACAGAACAAATAATAGTTTGATTTATTGTAATTGTAACCCCATTTCCCAGAATTAAAAGGAAATTGCTTTACATTGATAAAGTAATCCAGATAAATTAATCTAAACCACTTTTTTTAATGGGGTACTTTTAACAGTGAGCAATTACATTTCCAAAGTAACCTTCCTAACCCTGACTGTAGGGTGGTAGTTGTAAGACCCTTGTTTTAAATAATTCCACACGCTAGCATGACGAAACTTGATGCATTTACTAGTTGCCATTTCAACACTATATAGAGAAAAAATGCGCCAAAATTCAGAAATCTTTGTAAGATATCACTGAACATTTATTTAACCATAGCAAAAGTACATATTTTACCTAAGTTAATTTTTCATCTGGATTTTTTGTGTTTAATTAAAATTAAACAAATCTGACATTTTTTAATCTCTAATCTGCTGTTTAACAGTTGATATAGTTCTATAATGCTTCGCTAACTAGCAGAAGACACTAGCAGGGTTTAAACCCCAGTTGTGCAGTTGGGGCATGTTGTCACACTGGGTTACATTGTGCCCCTATTAGAAATATGCTATCATATTCTATAACTTTATGAATTCTATTGAGAAAACATGAGAAACATGTAAATAAAGACTGAAAGTCAATGTTCAGAAATTATAAATTGTTTTTTTTTAACTATGCTGTATAGCTGGGTTTTCCTGTGTGTTTCTTGTCAAAATCAAAAATTAGTATTATTTTTAATTATTAAAAATGCCATTATTTTATATGAAAAAGTTAATAATTGTATTTTATTTAGAAAATATTTTGGTTTGACTTGTATATTTTTTTGATTAGATGGGATAGCATTTTAAGCTGTCATGGTGATGTTAAAATGTGCCCCTCACATGTTACAATGTACCCCACCTATGGGGCATGTTGTCACATTTAACATTTCTTTCAGGGTAAATTAAGAAAAAAGTATACACTGTATTAATAAAACAAAGCCACATAATTGTACTACACATGTAGGAAATTAATGTGGGACAAAATAAACACTCTAAATAAATTTGCACAAACTGAGAAAGTGAAAAAGCGTTACGTTGTGCCCCGCTCTCCCCTATGTGAGATTCAACACTTTCTTTCTGTTGTGTGACTGTGTGGAATTTCTTTGAATTGTCATGAATTTAATTCCACTTCCTGTCATTCCAATTCAAATTCAAATTCAACTTCCTGGGGGCGGAGTCAATTAAATTCAAATTCCAATTCATGAATTGAATGGAGGCAAATTCTGAAATTCTGAATTTTGCACAAGCCTGTGCAGCTGTGAGCGACTCGGGTTAAATGTACATGTGTATGTCAAAATGTTTTGTTTTTTTTTTACGTGAAATTAATGTAAACATGGTCAGTTATATCTTAAACCAACAGGACAAACCACATTTACAATTTCAAAAGAGAAGTGTGAATGCAGCTTATCATATCTACTGAAATACGATAGACAGCCTACTTTTAAATAATGAGACACTCTTTGTTTATTGCTTGTAATGCTTTTTTTGTTTCTCTTTATTTACTAGCTTTTATATTTTGAAGCTATATTATTTTATATAGCCTATTTAAAATTCTTAACATGTAATTGGTTTAATTAAATATTTTGTTATGTATATATTTACTTTTTAAAGTATGTGTTTTTACACATGTAATTAAAACATATTTTAAGTGTTATTAAGATTGATTAATAAGAAAAAAAGTAGATCAGATCATGAGCTACCTAAAGATTCCCATCCCTAATGTACAATGATTTATTGCTTGTCTTTGTCGACTAATACAGAAGGTTAAGAACTTTTTTTTTAAATCGCAATCGCAATATTGGTTAAAAAAATCGCAATTAGATTATTTTCCATAATCGTTCAGCCCTACTTTGAATAATATTTTACACAACAATTCAAGATGTAGCAGCAAACACAGTTCTCACCTGTAGAAAGTGGGCAAGCACCATGTTCATGTACATGTCCTCCTCTCACGTCCACTGCCCATGAAGCAAAGATGCTCTCCGCTGGCCACAGAACCCGACTCCAGAGACTGCTTCTGTGCCTCCAGAAGAGACTTCACTGACAGGGCAAACTCAGAGGGGTTATGGAGCATCTGTGAACCAAGACAAAGTAGTGAAGGACAGAGCTGTGTACAATTCCTCTGTGAGGCAGCTACACAGTATTTTTGTGGAAACAAAGTAGATCAGAATCTCTATTTGACAAATTCATACTTGGCCAAATATTTACAAATGCAATTGCATTTTCAAATCAAAGGCATTCTACTCTGCTTGCAAATATTCTTACCAGGTCAGAGTCCAAATGAAAGGCAGTGGAAAGGTGACCAGCATTGTACTGCTCTGCAGGACGGCAGTCGACCACAAAAAACCTCACACCCTCCTAAGTAGCATAAAAACGCAAGAATAACATCACTTGAAATAGGGCATCACATGCTGAAAACTGTTCTGTTGGTGATTCGCATGCACAGCTGGCAAAAATCAAGATGTTTTCAAGGTCAGAGGGTGTGAATTTGAAGAAATTGTTTTTTTTGCAATGTGCATACATAGAGCACTTCAATTACGGGAAACTGAAGCTAAACATGCATCCTTGACCCTCAAAGATTTATTCTTACACATCAAGCATGTTTACCCAGGGTTTCTGCAGGTTTCAGAAAGTCAAATTTAAGACCTTTTTAATACATTTTAAGACCATAAACATTTGAAATTTAAGACCTACACGACGCATTACCAAAATTTTAAATAAAAAATATTCTGGAAAAAAATATTTTATGTGTGTGTTTGTGTGTGTGTGAAAGAGCGTCAGAGAAAATAACATTTACAGAAAGTATAGAAATATGCACTTTGCATTTTATACTGTAAAAACACAATTATAGTTGATTTTAGTTGATCATACCTAGAGATGAAATGGCATGAACATTTATTTTCATGATAATTCTGAAATCAATTTGCGAAATGTATGTCAAAACCCAGCAAATAAAATTAGCATTAATATGCACTTTTTGTTTACATAAACATTAAAATACCATTAAAAATGATGGCCAGATTTTAAAGGAGTGTCTTGCAACAGGTTATCTAGTTAAAATAAAGTCTTTAAATAAACTTTTATAAAAAGATTGAGTCAAAAAATTATAAATTACTGACATTCACATCCCTTAATTTTTATTATTAATAAAATTTGGGCCGATTTTTCTGTTGCGTCTGTCGTTGCTATACAACCATGACTGCGCTCTCCACAACGCCAAAGACGTTTTAGTTGCTAACGTTAATGGATTTCCAACACCGAGAAACGCTTGCTGTAAAGTTAGGTCTGCTACAATATTTACGGAGACGAGAAAAACACCGGTAGTGTTTGGGTGCACCGAATTCCTTCATGTTGACTAGCTTTCAATGCTGTTACTGAAGGGGCTGATTGGTTGGTTTTTCGGTTCGTTTGCGGCATTCTGAATCTGAAATGGTGAGATTTTTTCAAAACCCGGTGTGTAAATAGCCTCTTGGAGAGCTAAGTTACCTCGTATCAAGCCACGGGCTAATGCTAGCGTGCGAGCGGCGTGTTTGAATCAAGCGTGCCGCGCAAGCCCTCAAAAGTGAAGCCAAAAAAACGTCTCTATCGCCCCCCTGTGACCGGTCCTAGTATAGCTCATAACCCCCGCCTCCCCATGTTATTCCAATGGGACGCGAAACCAACTAAACAATTAAATTACACTTCACATATCCTTTTTCCAAAGATAGTTTCTGTCATTTACTGTAGTTTCTATCACGTTGATGTAATTTCAAGTGTTCGTTTTTAAAATAAGTTTGTTTTTAGTTATTTTTTTTATAACAAATATAACCACAAATACAAAATTATATCTCAAATCAAAAATTAAATAATAACATTCTTATAATAAAAATAAAATACATAATAAAAAAATCCAAATAATATAAACAGACAAAACTTTAAATAAAAGAAATAAAAATTGACCCAGAGGTAGCATATAATTTAAAATAAATTGAAGAGCGAGAAATGCTTCGAGTCCCCTTTTTTCCATTATACAAAAGCATAAACATTATTCATGTGCACAATGTAACAGACCATGGAGCTTTAGCATTGTTGGAGAAGAGAGAGACTGAGAAAATCGAGATAGAGATAGATAGAGAGAGAGAGAGAGAGAGAGAGAGAGAGAGAGAGAGAGAGAACAATACCTTGAATCCTCCTTTTCTCTTTATAAAAAAGCATAAATATTATATTTTGTGCACAATCTAACAGATTTTAAAGCTTTGGCATTGTTAGAAGAGGAAATAGTGCCCAAGTAACATTTCAGATCTTTGCAAAAAATAACAAAAAGAGGTTTGATAGATAAAAATTTACACTTGTGTACAAAAAACTTGGCAAGAAAAATAAATAGATTTATAAGAAAATACTTGTCCTTTAGAAACTTGTCAAAGTTATAAAATCCAAATAATACATCCTTAAATACTAAAGAAAAATTGGCTATTAAGGAAGCACGAACAAACAGACAAAATTTCTTCCAAAAAGTAGTTACATAAACACAATCCCAAAAAAGGTGAGGTACGGACTCATCTTCCACTCCACAGAAGGAGCATAGCGGATCCAACTCAGGAACCATTTTTTTTATATAAAGATTAACTGGGTAAAATCGATGTAACAACTTGAAAGATATTTCTTTAACCTTATTAGTGATTAAATATTTGTTGGATAGAGACCACACTTTCTTCCAAGGAATATCATTAAAACAGTTACTCCAATATGATATTACAGAAGGGACAGTAATAATATCATTCTGAAAAAGTTGTCTAATCTTTCTATTCCTTAGAGAGGGATTAGACAAAAAACAGATCTTCCCTATTGCGGTCTCGCAAGGATGTATCAAAGACGTAGGAGAGAGTAAAGGATCGGCTGAGTTTTTTAAAAGTGCAATAGCTCCACTAGGGATGGCATCCATCACTATGGCAAAGTCTCGTGGGTGACAGGAATACAATATTTAGTTAAGAATTCAGAATAAGAAAACAGATGACCATTTGAATTTACAAGTTGAGAAACCAAAAGAATATTATTATTAAACCAATCTGAAAAGAAAAAGCGATTTATTTTTATATTGGATATCATGGTTATTCCAAATAAAATACCTGTGGGGACTAAAATTGTGTTTGTAAACTTAAGTGCCAGGCCAAAAGCATCTGCTTATGAAAAACAGATAATTTGATGGGCAATTTAGATATATTATAATTACATACTAACAGAAAGGGGAGACCGCCAACTTTAGAGAAAATATAATTGGGAATAGCATTCCATATGGAATCAGAATCATTCAAGAACTGCCTCAACCAATTGATTTTAAAAACATTGTTTAAAGAAGCAAAATCAAGAAAATTAAGACCGCCATTTTCAAAGGTATTTATGACAACAGATTTTTTTTATGTAATGTCTCTTATGTTTCCATAAAAAATCAAAAAGCATTCTATCAACCTCTACACAAACTGCCTTGTCCACATGCAAAGAAAGCGCTGGGTAAGTCAATCTAGAAATACCCTCCGCTTTGGCGAGGAGAGCCCTTCTTCGTAAAGACAGGTCTCTTTGGAGCCAGGAGTTTAACTTTTTCTTAGCTTTAGTAATTACTGGATCAAAGTTTAATTTCCTTCTCGTATTGATATCTTTACACATTGTTATACCCAAATAATTCACTTGAGACTTTACAGGAATATTGTGCAGGAATGGAGCAGAACAAGACTTTAAAGGAAGAAGTTCACATTTATCTAAATTCAAAGAAAGGCCAGAAGCTTTTGAGAACACATTAATAAGATCAAGAGCAATAGGAATCTGCAAGTCGTTTTTTAAAAAGAGAGTGGTATCATCAGCTAATTGAGTTATAATAATGTGTTTATCTGCTATATTAATCCCTTGTAATTGACTATTCAACAGGGAGGTAGTAAGGAGTTGAGCAGCCAATAAGAACAAATAAGGTGATACCGGGCAACCCTGGCGATGTTTTTAGTTAGTTATGTGATGATAAAAACGGTGCTCTGACGTCATGATTGAGAGCTGTGATTGACAGGTTCTCTGTGCGAGGTAGTCACTGAAGCACCAACAGACTTTTTTCATAATGTTGACTATGTGGCTAGTAGTTGTATTTAACTTATTTCAACGAGGTTCTGCAATAAGCAGACATCATTGGAGAAGAACGAAGCAGACAGAGGCCACTTAATGAAAGTGCGGGGTGTGCGCTTGCGTTTCATTCAGCACGAATGAGGGCGCGGCCTTGATTTCGCGGCTTTACTTCCGCATGACTGGTCCCTGAGAACAAGCAAGTGCGCAGACTCAGGTCCTAAGATGTCAGCGTCATATCGAGACACTGGCGGCTTCAGTTCTCTCTGATTGAAAAGAGCGAAGGGCAAGGGGGTAATCCATCAGCCGGACATTGAAGCTGCCTCTGGGGGCCGCCATTGTAGCGGGCTATCTCCTGCTGTTAGCATCCCATTGACTCCCATTCATTTAGGCATCACTTTGACAGCGAATAACTTTACATCTGAGGCGTCCAAAGACTCCATTTATCCATTATTTATTTCTAAAGAAACACCGACAATGTATAAAAGGCTCCATTACTTTGTATGTTACGTTATGGCCCCGTAGAAGCCGTTCTTGTAAAAATAGGCTAAAAATTGCATCATAACCACTCGACTGTCCGTCACGCAGTGGAGAAGTTACCGTACACACAGGAGGAGAAGCTCGCACAGCCTTGCAGGCAATCTTTTACTGTCTTAAAGTCAGCCCATGGCATAGATAGAAGCAAAATGACAAAATAATTAATCAGAATACTTACAAAAAGTTGCTCCAGGTCGCGCTTCGCCGTCTCTGTGCACGATTAAAATTTGTGTAGGCACAGCTACTAGACGATTTACAACTGTCAGTCAGTTTGCTCACGTGACATCTACGTCGTTGAGCCTGCGCAGAACGCTCGGCTATCAGGAAGTGAGTGCCCATGTTGAGCTTCAGCTCTCTCCGTGGAAATCAACGGGGTCGCTGTGTCCATTTATTTTACTGTCTATGGCGAAGGGGTGTCGTCCATCTTTTTTACAGTCTATGGTTTGAACCGGGATTGAACCCCTGCTCTAGAGCTCCGCTTTGTAGGCTATGACTCTTTTGCTACTCAGGGTTCCTACAGGTTTCTTAAAGTTAAATTCAAGTCTTTTTAAGACCTTTTAAAGACCATTTATATAAAAAATGAATACCTATTTCACGTCCCTACCAGCAAACAGAGCCGGCCCGAGCCTTTTGGGGCCCTAAGCAGAATTTGATTTGGGGGCCCCTCCCATGACGCGGAGTCACCTGTGTTTGACGATTATTGACACTAATGTCACGCAAAAATGATACATTATAAATGAATACACTGAGCTTATGTATTACTACAAAATTAATACTTAGTAAAAAATAGATGCCTACTTAAATAAAAAAAGTTAACAGTCTTAAAACTGTCTCAAAACATATAAAATAAATGATTTGCTAAAATTATGACAAAACTGAGAAATTAGAAACGTAAGAGCAAGGCTTCAACAATGATACTTAGGCCTATCCTCCTGGGACCCAGGAATAGACTTGATAGGAATAGATTTTTTAGAGTATTTCTCTGACACCATGCATGTCACATTTTTTTTCTGTATGTCCTGTAAAGAGCACATTCAGGGCAATACAGAGATACCAAATGTTTGGAGGTTTCACCATGAAAACAACTTGGTCTTTAAAAATGTGTAACACTCATTTAGTGATCAAATGTAGCACTCTTATGGAAATATGATAATATATTGTAATTATAATTTAAATCTAACTACTTTTCAAATTGTATTTCATCAACCAAACATCTCATGAAAATGTTATGGGGTTTCAAATGAAAAAAAATGACTTTCCGTTACAGGGCATTGATTTCATTCATGTCCACTGCAGAGAACATCAGGACATAAATCATGTTTATCAGGCATTCTGGGAGACATAACCAGTGAATAAGTAAATAAATTATACATCAATATTTGTATGACACATTAGATATTATTATTAAAATGTTGCATATTATTACTCCAATTCTTACACTTATTTTTTTCATTAAATGTTGCTCCAAGAACACATTAATGTTCAAATTAGATACAGTGTATAGATACATTGCATTGAATGGGAATATTTGCCAATTTTAGCCATATATTGCATAAGTAAATTGGTGTATCAATTAATTCCGTTAGATCTTTCATAACATAGCTTTATACAATCTTTATGCAAATTTTGGTTTAAAAAAAATCCTGAAACCCCAAAATGTATTGGTGATTGGAAAAAAAAAATCTCATTGTTTTTGCCTACACATATAATAGTGTCATTTAATTGTTTTTACAACTGAGTCCTGGTGTCCACTATAGATGACAAATTATAACATGAATAAAATATAATTTTTCACCATTTGTTTATTATTCTCTAAATAATGTGATGACATGGGAAAAAAAACTGAATAAAAAAAAACGTTCTGGGTCTCAGGAGGCTCTTGTTGAAAACTAAAAATATTACTATTTCTCAACTGTCTCAATACAGAGTAACTATCCTCAAAATCTTTATTATTGTTATTATTATTATTATTGTAACAGACTTTGTTAGATAGTACATGACATAATCCAACAAAGTCTGTTACTATAATACCGGTTATGATGTTCTGGCGCTCGTTGTATGGGAGTATGCAATGTATTTTTTCCCTCGGGGCTTGCCGTAGATGGGTCTTGCGCACTTGGTAGGCTACTGGAGTGTCGCGGGTGTTTGGAGATCTGATGTGTGGTATAATAAAGTGGAGAAGAGTTCAAACTGCTATGTTTATTATTTATTCGAACTGCTACCCTTACACCTTGAAGGTTAAGTTCTCCTGCAGGGTATTTTCTCCAACTTAAACCGATACCGTGACTAGGCGCAGTTGCGCACGCACGCACGAGGTGTCTAGAAGATTATGCGCATGACTTAAACGCTGGCAGACAAAGCAGCAGTTGCAACTTGTAGGCAGGTATATTGTTCATTAAATCAGAATTTTGTTGTCTTGAACTATTCATTCAGTCATATTCATTCATTCATTGATTTGTCACTTGTTTAAGTCATCTAAAAAAAATTAAAATAAAAAATAACCTCGATTAGGGGGCCCCCTGATGGCCAGGGGGCCCCAAGCAGCCGCTTAGTTCGCTTATGCCTCGGGCCGGCCCTGCCAGCAAAGAAAAACAAAATCCTTCAACTTGTGTTCATTTATTTTTCAAATGTGGAATGGGTAAAAGATGATAACCCAAGCAGTTGTGAAAATTAAAAATATTTTCAGTAGGCCACAAGAAAGTTTGCCGAACAATGTTAAGTTGTGTTTTAACATTATACTTATTCCATGCTGGGAATATGGGGAACTGAGAGACCCCTGAACAATAAACATCAAAAATCATAATAATCGGGGTTAGACAAATTATACTTTTGAGAAAAAAATACAATATGGAGAAGTTACATACAGCAGTGTCAATTTTGACAGCAAATTTTTATTTAGTTTTAGTCATATTTTAGTCATCTGAATTGTTTTAGTTTTAGTCTAGTTTTAGTTGAAGAAATACAATTAGATTTTAGTGATTTTAGTTTCTTTTAGATTTTCTAAATCTACAGTAGATTTAGTCAAATAAAATATAATGGGTTTAGGTAAATTGTAATGTGTAATAAAATTTCCAAACCCATAATTATACTTTTGGAGAAAACATATATTGACCTATTAATATGAATGATTTTGAAGTTTGAACATGCAATACATATACAGATTTAACTACTGTGACTTAAAAAAATATCTCAAAATTAAATAAAACCACTTTTCCTAAAGTAAAACACAGTCTTCTTTTCAATGAATGATATATGCATTCTTTATAACAACTTACATCATTCTTTATTCTTTCAAGTAGACAATTATTTGTATGAATTAAATACAATTAATCCTTATTAAAGATAATAACAAACAGTGAATACTTTTCACTTTTTCTTTTGTTGCTTGATCAAAATTAATGACACAGACCGCATTAGGCTATGTTTATTGCCACTGTCGCTTTAAGAAGTCGGATCATGCCCAATGACATGCGGATACGATTGCACTGATGCACATCCGATACACTCACAACTGTTTAGACATAACCGACATAGTTTACATGAATACTCTCCAAAACAGACATTTAGACATAATGTTGTGTGTGTATTTGTCCATTCAGACACGAAAGAGAGCTCAGTGCAGCAGTACCCGCGCGCTGTACAGGTATGTGCACGGCTCCACGCTTCGGGCTGTTGCGTAGTTGGTTTACATTTTTAAAGTTTTATGAGACCGCGGGGTAGATCAGCACGTTACAGTACCTGTAGTGGCTATTTGTCCATAAACTTAAACAAAAACAAATAATAACAAACTTCTCAAATGGCCACTTGAGGCTACGTCATGGTTAGGCTTTACGCAGGTTGAGAGGTTCCAAAGCAAAGTGATGTCCATAGTACCAAGATTGAGTTTAAGGAGGTTTATTCACACAGTTAAGCAAGCTTACAGACATTACTGCTGCCTCTCTCACGCTGGTAAAAAACCATATGCCCTCGTGCCTGACGTACCTCCCCACCTGTACCTACTTATGCAAATGAACGTAACACCATGTGACCAATAAACGAAAAACAAAGCATAAATACAAAATAAACCAAATTAACTTTAACAAGAAAAGAAAAGAAATAAATTAGGCTATAAATTAACTAAAGCCCAAAATAAACAAAAATAAAAATATAGCTCCAACAGTACCAATGTGTGCATCTAACACACACGCAGGACATCAGTTCTGACTGGATCGCTTCCCAGATCGTCACTATCTAACATTTTCATCTAACGTTAGTTTTTATTCGTTAACGAAAATGTCAATAGATTTTCGTCATAGTTTTTGTCATTCAAAACTAGGTTTTATTTAGTTATAGTCTCATTTTCGTCTGTGAACATTTTTTTTTTCTTCAATGAAATGAACACTGACATAACAGCACACTTTTAAGACCCAGACATCAAAATTCAAGACTTTTTAAAGACTTTTTAAGGTATTATTTCCAAATTCATAAATTCAATGCTTTTAAGGCTTTTTAAGACCCCACGGGACTTTGTAATAACTTTCTGCGGCCAGAGTTTTGGCAAATGAACGAAGGTAAAATCTTTTTAAGACCTGACTAAATCAAATTTAAGACCTTGGATGAAAATCTGGCCGTTTTTAAGACTTTTTAAGGCCTTAAATTTAAAGTTCTGAATTTTAAACTTTTTAAGACTTTTTAAGACCCCGCGGAAACCCTGTTACCATATTTGATGTGTTCTATGTATGTGCGATGATCTATGTTTAAATGTGAATAAAATGTTCATATACAATGACCAAGTCTCTTCAGAAAAACTCACAGGTTGTAGCTGGTTGGCTTGCAGGATCTCAGGGACGGATACGGGCAGACAGAGTGCTTGACTCAGGTCCATGTCCTCTTCTTTTAGGGCAACCAGACTGCTGCCAAACAGATTATGGTTCTCCTGCGCACACATCAAATACTTAAGCATGTAATACCTCAGAGCTCGATATTGTGATTCACATGCATTTGTAAATGATAAGAGATGTGTGATCATCAGTTTCGTGAAATGCAAGGTCATAAAACATCTTAAATGGTATAACAAACATATTAAAGCTGCCGTCGGCAACTATGGCTGATTGAGGCCCCGTCCACACTACTGCGTTTTCGTTTGAAAACGGAGACCTTTTGCTATGTTTGCACCTCCCGTCCAGACTAAAACGGGAAAAGCGAAGACCTAAAACGAAGAAGTTTAGAAACGCTGCAGCTCCGTTTTTCGTTTTGAATCTCCGAGAGGCGTTTTAGTGTAGACGAGACAAAACGGAGGAGTTTAGAAACGCTGACGCAGAGGCTGACGCTCGGCTCTATGATTGGGTGTTATCAATCATGACGTATCCTTCCCTGATTCGCCAAACACTGTTTACACCGGCGCGCGCATGCCCAGTGTTGGTGAATGCTCACGTGATCCGCGTTTTCAGTCGTTTTAATGTGGACGGAGATTATTTCTAATACGCAGATAAAACGCTGGTGTGGACGGAGATCGTATACGTTTTAATTATCCGTTTTAAACGAAACGCAGTAGTGTGGACGGGGCCTGAGTGGACTTTGGCAACATTTTGAATGTTTACAACTCATATGGCCCTCCCCCACTATCAACGAATACCCTCCCACAGAGTTCAGTGCTCGAGTGCGTGCGCACCAGGTTATCTGTTAACGCGACTAATATATTGTTGGCTAATCTATCAATATATTGCAATTGCTAACGTCATTTATACTCTAAATGAGCTTACTTGGTTTGTTAGTGTTCCGCCATCACTCTACCTTTCTGCGCGAACTTCAGGCGTGTGCATGTGATTGTAACGTGCGCGAGGGGTGGCGTGTGCCCGATCTGTGATTGACAGTCAGATCTCACACCCCCTGGGCTGATTGCACCCGATGATCCGGGAGTGCTGGATTTTTGCAAAACAAATAACACGCTCCAGATGGAGTTGGAAGCTCAGGTTTTTTCTAAAACCACTTTATTTATGTTGTTCTGTCGGATTATAGTGTCGATTTCACTGAATATGATCAAAAAAATGTTGCAGACGGCAGCTTTAACTATTTTAAAAGGTATTTCATTTGAGGGTGGAAAACAGGAATTGTGATTCAGACAAATGTGATTATTAAACTTTTAAATGATGCTATATGGTATTAAAATATGTTATTGCGATGCACCACAGTTTCTGATCTATTGTGATGTGCATCATTTCTATTGGAAGTTAGAAATAAGAACAGGGATATAATGCTAACCTTTCTAAGCGATAGAGGCGTCTTGCTGTTGTAATACTGTGCTAAAGAGAACAAGTCTTCAATGTCCTCTGCCTCTAGTAACGACGGGGACAGCTCCAGCATTTCTGAGAAAAAATAATAACAACGCAACAATTATAGCTGTACACTTGCCACAATGCAACAGGTTTTTGTAATGTGATTATTATTTATATAATTATAATTATTTACATAATTATAATTTATATGGGAAATATTATAATTATGATAATTTATACAATTTAATAATTATTATTATTAATAATGCATTAAAATTAAAGAATTAAAAGTAAAATATTACTGATTATCTCCTCTTTGCCATCTCCTTCTTGGGAAAGAATGCTGTCTCTAGACATCACAAAACAAAGAAAAACATCTTTTGACTTGATCTCATAAACAGGGGGTAAAACTGACTTAGTGTAGTTCATTAAAGGGGTCCTATTATGCCTTTTTCTTTACCATGTAATGTTGCTGTTTATGCATGAAAAGGGGCTGCAAAGGTATAAAGCACCACAAAGTCCACTCCAAAGGGAGTTATTCTCTATATCAGTAAGCAGGGTTTCTGAACTATGTACAATGTAGTTACAATGTGCAATCGAACGTACATGTCAAAAACCATATTTTCCGCACTATAAGGCGCACCGGCGCATAAGATACTCCAGTCAAACGTTTGTCTGGGTTTGCGTTATGCATCCACTAGTGCTGGAAATGTAGCGAGTGCGCGGCACCGGAAGTGAGGACTTTATTTCAGTAAGCGTGAGCGCGCTGGGGCGGGCACATAACTTAAATTCGCAGCCTGACTCATATCAGTATTCATGTGCGGTGGCTCACTGACAGCAACTGGCTGTTTTGAATGAGACGACCCGGTTACTGTGAACGGGGAGCGCTTTATGAACATTCTGTGACGCGCGGCAGTGCCGGGGACAGGGTGTCTGTTTGTGTGTCTGTTAAGCCTTGTTTATACTCGACGCATCCGCAAGAGGCGCGAGTCTCCGCTAACTGCGCACGCACCTTTTCAAACGGACAAGGTGTTTATACTTGACGCGCTCGCCGTTGTGCTATTCTGTGGAACGACAGGGGGCGAACTCGGAGTAATTCTCCTCTAAACCACCAGGAATCAGCAGCGAAGAAGTAGTTTGCCATTTATTAGTAGTTTATTAATTGCTAATTCATAAAAGAGTAAATGCAGTAGGTTTATTGTAGGCTACTTTCACTGCATGTAAACTACTTTAAACAACTGAGGCCTTATTGGAGTGTTTAAACCTTCATTTGACCAGCAGGGCTTACTTCTGCTTTTGTAGGCTTATTTTGTAAATGTAAATTACTTTAGACAAGTGCAAACTAGGTGCTTAATGCAAATGTGTTCCTGTTCACAAAATGAGATGTTATGGTCGCCCATCAATGCAAATGTCTCCGTGTATAGAAGGATCATAAACATGCTGGTACAGATCGTACCAGTTCGGCCAGATTCGGCTCGTAGTCGTCCATCTTCAGATGTGGCGCCGCGCGCAAAGTTACAAAAAGTGCCGTGCACACCGCCAGGCGATATGGCTTCTTGCGCACCCAACACGCACGACCGCCCACACCGCAATGACGTAATTTTTACCGCGCGCCCTCGCGCTCTTGCGGACGCGTCGAGTATAAACAAGGCTTTAGTAAGAGTGAGCGCTCGTGAGCGGGAGACACACATAACCTGATTTATACGAGGTTGAACTGGCCGTGTGACAAAGGGGCATAAGGATGGACACGAGCGCGAGTTTGCGGGCGAATTTAATAACACGGAGCGTTGTTAACTAATTGATCCATACATAAGGCGCTCTGGATTATTTTATGCACTATAAGGCGCACTTAAAAGCCTTTAATTTTCTCAAAAAACGACAGTGCGCCTTATAGTGCGGAAAATACGGTACCAGTTATGGTAAGGGCCTTACATTTCTGATGCACGCTTTAAGTGGTAGACCAACTTACTGTATATAATTAAAATATAATTAATTACCGGACATTGGCTGGAAAAAAAATTTAATGTCTGACAAACTTAAATCTCTCTGGTCAAATTGTCTGATTAAGATTGTGTAATAATCCCACCCTCCTAACACAATATGAATTTGAAAATAAGCCTAAAATGTGTAAAGCAAAAATACACAACCTTTGTCTAAGGCCCCGTTTACACTGTCAGTGAAATGTGACCCAATTCCGATTTTTTGCTCATATGTGACACAGATCGGATGTGTTCTATGACAGTGTAAACAGGAAAAAAACGCATGCATTCGGATATTTCGAGATCGGTTTCAGGCCTCGTTCATATGTGGAAATAAATCAGATATAAATCCGATATGTGCCAATGCGACTGTCATGTAAACAGCCAGAACGGATTTTCGAAGGCATTACGCGACGTCTCCGCCGTTTAATGAGGAGAGAAACCCCCGACGCGCTTCTGCAAAGGGACGGATGGCTGACGAAACGTTCTGTCAGAGGAGAGGAATATGGACAGGGGCACGGGAGGTGTTTCCACAGGATTGTAAATGTGCCGAAAATTGTTCATTTACATTTATTTTAAGCATTTAGCAATTTGTTTGTAATAAACACTTTAAGTGGGCTATTTAAAACGTGCTAGGACTATTAACATGCTCAACTATATTTTTTAAAACATACGCGCAGAGTGTGACATCATATTGCGTGTGCATAGAAAGAATTAATCTACAGCCGCTCAAAAAAGAAAAAGAAAATCATCCACATGCAGCTGATCTACTTCTGAGCGCAACTCCACTGTCAGTGTTGTGTAAGTACAGGCTATGCAGTTTTTTGTGTGTTCATTTCTATTTGCTGTCTCTGTGCAGGGTCTTTATTGTATAACAGTGAACAGCCCAAGAACACCTTTATTTTAAGGCTTAATGCCCCGTCAGATCGAGTCCGTTGCAGTACGAATGAAAGCAGTATTATCAATAATGTAAAAAATGTGAAGTGCAGTCAAGTTCGGGTATGTATGCTGTTTTAACGAGTGTTCTCACCGATACGCGTGTGATTTGTGGAGTTTTAACAAGTTTCATAAGCTGCGTTTCCATAACCCTTCGATTTGCGCAAATTGAAATTGCGAAATGAAAATACGCTCAATGGAAACGTCAATTTCGCAAAAACTCCCATTTATCGCAAAAAAGTTTTTACGCTCGCATGAGGAGGTTTTTCAGGCAATTCGAAAAAGGATTTTTCCGCAAAACTGCAATGGAAACGGATTTTGCGCATTTACAGTCACCTGACTTGGAAGACGGAGTTTGTTTTAGGTCTGTGTCCGGCTGTCGCAAATAATAATAATAATTATCATCATTAGCCTATTATAACATTTATTAGGCTACAGAATACGCTTTTATCTAAAAAAGGAACGAAGCAATTCGTCACATCTCATTCATAGTAGGCTACAGGTTGGACAATAATAGGGCTAAGATTATCACAAATAAACACTCGATTTTGTCCAATATCCAAGAGTGTGTGCGGAGTTTGGAGCACGCACTGAATGGCAGACAGGCGTGGGCGCGCTGTGAACACTTTCATTTTCCCATCAACAGTGGAATGAACTTATCAACAATACTCTATCATTTCTGGTTATACAGAAAATAATAATACATTATTCACAACTACTTGTATTTGCGTAATGACACAATAACAAGAAAACGTTGTGCTTTTGTAAAATAACATAAAACAATCAGGCGCGCTTATGATCTTCGTGAACTGGAGCGCGAGAACTGAAACAATAGCCTTTATAGACTAAGCTTTACGTGTCCACTTTAAAAAAAAAAAATTCGAATCGTAAACTAATAACTTCTGATTATGTAATCTGTATGAAAGGTGCAGTTCTCTCTAAAGGTGCATGCGGAGATTATGTTTTTAGCTCGTTATTTTTTCTGACGCATTTATAATAGCCTAACTCACCTATTCAGCACTGCGGGAAAAATATCATAAATATCCAGGTTCTAAATTGCCCTTAGAAAACCAGTACAAACTACATTTTTTTCCAATATTAATTTGTGAATATTTAAAATGTTTTAGAGGGGGCAAAAAGTCATAAAAATATCTGAAAATTCATTGAGATGTAGCTCATATAGTGCAGCTATTGGTGTGGTCAAACTAAAATGTTGGTGTTCAACTTTGCGTTTTAAAAATACAACAACCGTTCATTTTTCGTTTTGCAACGACCTTTTGGACATAATACAAGAAGGTAGAGTTCTTTATTAAATTCATTTAAAAAAAGAAACAATAATTACAGGAATAGCCTCTCTAAACCTCAAAGAAATGCCATCAAGACATCGAAGCAGAAATAAGGGAGAAACACCAGGAACTCCGCCATTAATGCTTGGATAACGCAAATCTCCTTCCATTAATAGCCTAATAATAATAATGTCTAGTGCGATGCATGGCTGTGAAATAGGTTATAAATCCAAAGTCCGTTGCCATGATTTTTGGAATGACTTATCGCGAGAGGGAAAAAGACGTTTTAGTCGCAAAACATCAGTTAATGGAAACACCGTCATGTCGCAATAGTTTTTTATCGACATTTGGAAAATATTGCAAAAGTTTTGCGCAAATCTGTAATGGAAACGCGCCTAATGACATTGTTTTTTATTCAAAAGTGGTGTTTTGCAACTTTGCATATGGCACAGCATGAAGCATATTTCGTGTTCGTCCATCTGTGCAAGATAATTTAACCCTTTAAGCATGTGCGATATGTTTCAGATAGTAGCCTATGGCAAGTGTAAACACATGAATCGGATATGGGTCACAATTTTAACGAACGTGTAAACAGACCGTTAAAAAAATTGGATATAGGCAACAAATCAGAATTGGGCATCAAGACCTGCAGTGTAAATGAGGCCTATGTTATAAAAGAACAGGCTCTACCGTTTGAAACTTATTAAACAACATAAAATAAAATAAAGCACACGCCTAAAATGGCTGTAATATAGACCTAAAGAATGAACAATTGAGTCAGACATTTCAAATATGGCCAGGCCAAGGCAGGCTAGCCTTATAAGCTTTTTTCAGAGGCCAAGCAGACGACGATGGTGAATCAGGAACTCATTATAGATGGTTCTAATACGCACACTCAAGGCTACAATTTTTTTTTCTCTTATCAAAAACTGAATATGTTCATCAGTGGTTAAAGCCTATATCAAGCAGAGACACATTTGTGTGCATTTTATTTTGTGATTTCACCGGAATGAATAGAGAGTCTCCGCAACTGCGAATACATTGAAACGTGCGTCCGAGTGAAGATTGCGCAACTCACACAACGTGTCGTCTATGCTATAACTGATAGCAGCAGACAAGTGCGTTCAGCTTGATTTCAAAAACAACAGATTTTAACGCTCAGATCTCTTATTTAATAGCGAACTAAATAAATGATCTGCTTGTTAACTGGACGTTTTTTTATTTACTTGTATTAGGTACATCCATGCCTCAATGTTTTTTAAAAAGTGAATGTGTGTGAAACATAGTAAAAAACAATTGGTGTTGATTGACGCCAATCAGACGTTCATGTTTTTTCGTCTATTTGAAAGGTATGCTAATAACAACAACAACATGTTGCATTCTATACAGCCTGATTATATATTTGTTTAAGTTATATAGCCCTGCCTCCAGTTTTTGACTTGACTAACTAAGAGGCGATATTTGACCGGCATATCATCAAAATGTCTGTAAAACGAAACCTCTGCCGGTCACTTTGACCAGCACCATTTTTTTCTAGCAGAAACTCTGGTATGAACATATTTAGTAGATGCTATAAACAAAATTATGAAACTGTGAATGAGCATAATAGGACTCCTTTACTTAAATGAGTGCAGTCTGAACTGTCACATACTTGGCATTGACAAGGATGATGAGCAAGAGGAAGAAGATGAGAAAAGGGTCAGCCTGTTGAAGATAAACATCCCACAAGGCCTGTGTTACCTCAGGGAGACAGTGGCTAGAAAAGAGACTGCCCAGCTACAAGAAACAGGAATACAAAAAAAATAATAATAATAAGTATCAGGTTGTTTAGCAAAAATGATGAGCATATATTTGATTAATTCTAGGAATATGACCATTACACTTTTTTTTCAAACTAGCTCCATAGCATGTATAAGTTATGTATAATTTATATACTAAGTTAGGGGTGTCCAACCATGCTCCTGGAGGGCCAATGTCCTGAATACTTTAAGGCGGGCATACACTGTGCGATGTCTGTGCAATTTCAGCAAGGTACCTACTCACACTCAACGAGTAAATCGCATGCGATGCAAAGCCAAAGTTCAGGATTTATGTGCTCACACTGTACGGTCCGAATCGTCAAGCTGCGACTTCACTGCTCACACTATACGTGTAATATCTGCGATAACTCCCGGGATTGCGCCTATATACGTGTATGTATCCAGAGATACTGTCAAAACAAGCATCTGCTATCAATATCAAGATGATTTAGCATTTTCAATTTATGCATTTAATTATATTACTATTATTGTATTATAATTATTAGGGGATGCCTATAGGCTAATTTTATTATTAAATTAATCCGCTGACTGTAATTAATTTGCCACGCAATATTTTCACTGCACAACCAACGTGCTGTGAGGATAATAAAATATTACATAATCTTACTCCTCATTAAAAATTGTCTAAAACATTTAGGTCGATTACAATGAATTATAGGCATATAAAATAGAAGAGTCTATAATATGTCCGAACATTGCCATAATTAATCATCAATGAAAATTAAAAACAGGTTCATTTTAAAAACATTGACATCTTTTAAAACAAAAACATCTTTTAAAAACAAATTAATAAAAGAGGTGTTACATCGCAGGTGGCTTGGAAAACGTGGGTAATATTATCCATTTTGTAACACGAACTGGAGGTAAGCAACAGTAATTTGTAGCTAGTTTGAACTACAGAACGTTTTGTACGCAGATTATACAATAATTTATGGGTTTTGTTGTGTATTAGAAAGGACAAGTTAGTTACATGTCGACTGGGATGTCGAATCACAAATCTGTTTGAAGAGAGACGCAAACATAGGCCTACATATACAGCTTCAAACACAACAAAAACATTCTGTAGATATATGATAATTATGACTGATATAGCAGACAAGATCCTTTATATGGCAAAATTTGTAAGACAGCTATGCAAGATTTTATTTCTTACGGTGCTGGACCTCTGAGGGATGGATGCTGTAAAGTGAATAAAATATATCAAATAAACATACTAAACAATGGCATGATATTTTTACAATGGATTTTAATTATTATACCTTCACCTTAAAAGTTAAATAGCTAGTTTTTAACAAAGTCGGGCTAACAGAATAATGATTTTAATGCATGACGCAGAGAGCAAATAACCACCGATGTTAACCGAAGAGTGGTTTCCTCCAGCGAATTAAGTGCATGAAAATAGTTTTATGCACAACTATCTGTGGATTATCCCGCTTAAAGAGCTCCCTCTTTTCGTTTTTATTTTAATTTTATTTTTTGCTGCAGATGAAATGGTTAAACTTCTGTTTTCGCACAGGCGCAGTGAGGGAAAAAACACAGAGTTTAGGGAATCGGTTCTGTAGCTTTGCTTCAACTGTGTGATATAGTCACGAGGAGCGACCAAAATTTCTGACATGCCAGAAATTCATCCGATTGTCGATCGTGAGAGTTTAATCGCCTCTCGTTTCTCCCTGTATACTGCACGAACACTGCACTGACAAACGACAAAGCTGAAAATCGGTCCGAACACGAAAAAGAGTCGCAAGAGTCAGAATTCGGCTCAAAATCGGACGAAATTCGCACAGTGTATGCCCGCCTTTAGCTTCAACCTTCATTTAACACACCTGCACCAGTTAATAAAGGTCATAAGGATAACTAGGAACTCTCAGAAGGTGTGTTGGAGTAAGTTGAAGCTAAATTCATTGGCCATGCACAAGCAGGTTTGGACACTCCTGTACCAAGCCAAATATTCAATCAACTATTGCCAGAAAAAGACTGACCCAACTGATGGCGTAGGAATCAGGAGTGATCTTTTTGTATCCAGGAAGGAGCAGAGTTCAGGCTCATGATACTGCAAAAGGAGCCTGAATAGGTGAAATGGGCGTCCTTTCACAAAACAGTCTCTGCAATAGACAAACGATATGATCAAATCAAGGAAACTAAAACACAAAGCATGTATGTTCCCCCTCTGCCAACCTAAAGGCTTTCACAGTTAAAGTTGGTGGCATTTAATCACCTTGAAGAACACTAAAAATTTCAAAACTGGCCTTTTGTCTTTTTAGACAAGACATGGTTATTTCAGGGATTCAGATTTTCTACATAATAACACAACATTTTATTTTTAATTATAAATGTTTGATCAAATTACACTAACTTGTCAATGCACAAATAAATCCTGAATCAGGTAAGAGTGGGGGAAAAAAACTGATGAAAAGCAAAACCATGGGGGTTTTGTTTTATCTTTTCTTTATCTTTTTTGAGAAAAACACAAACAGATATATGAACATTCCTACTACCGTGGGATGTATTTATTCATAATGGCGTAGAAGCAGTTGTAGAGGTCTCTGCGAGAACAGCTGTAAGCCCAAGAGTGGTTTGAGGATGTGTGGCCAACTAAGATCTGGAGTGAAAGTGACATTTCTGGATTTGCAATAGAAGGTGATCACTGACTCCACATCTGACACCAGGTCCCGCCCTTCCTCCACTGGTATCCCCAGCTCATCTGTAAAGATTGCAAAGGTCAAAGATTAGCATCATAACAAAAAAAATCTACTGATATTTATGGGGCTGTATTTCACAACATCGTAAACTACGGCTTGTGGGAAAAGTCAGTAATACATTGCTTGATGCCTTGTACTCGACACACTAGCTAATTTTACAGAAAGAACAAGGAAGAATGGCTAACTAATCTTTATATAGGAAATAAAATAGTGAGATTTTTTTTAAATTGTATTTGTGATAATAATATTAAATAAATAAATAAAATTACCACGTCAGTAATACATTTATTATCTACTATTGATCACAACCTCCAATTAATGTAATATTATCAGAATCATTCTCTATACCTTGCATGTCGATTATCGTGATATATCGTATTACCGAACACCAGCACGTCTACAACTGACACACCTCCACAGAAAGCCATCTCTCTCAAGCTTTCGTTCACACCGCCCAGCGACACGAGCGACATTGACTGTTGGCGTCAAAATGTGGGCGTGTCAAGTGACACGAGACATGCGACCAAAGTTAAGAAATTTCTACTTTATGCAAATGAGAAGCGAATAGGAGTGAAGACTGTCGGTAGAGCTCACGTTACCGTCTCGAGTCTCGAACTGCAGGCAAGATAGAACGGAGTTTCAGAGTGATTTGATTCACTGTTTTATATGATTTGACTTTAAAGGGATAGTTCACTTTGAAATTAATTTTTGATATGTTTTAGCTTACCTCAAGGGCATCCAAGATGTAGGTGTTTTTGTTTCCACAGTATTTTCAATTTTGATATTTTTAGGGCAAACTGTTCTTGTCTGTGAGGCATGTAACGGAGGTATATGGGGTCCTCCACAAAGAGCATGCACAGAGAAGTCCAAATTAAACATGATTTAATGACTCGTAAATGTAAGTACACATTGATGGCATAAGACACAAAACGAGCGGTTTGTGTGAGAAAACGAACAGTATTTATATCGTTTTTACCTCTTGTAACCACAACCACGTCCAAGTGATCTGAAGGCACGGGCGCTTCGGTCTGCACAAGTGCCGGAAAGCGCCGGAAGTGATCTCTTGCGCGGTTGTGAAAAAAAATAAATAAATCAAAGTTGTCTATTGATATATCGAAATCGTCTTCCATTGCAATTTCCTGTATATCTAAATATGTTTAGATCTTCACAGTGAAGGGCAACACTTCTGAAATCTCTGTGCAAAACAATGAGTGACTTACACGCGCAGAGATCACTTCCGAGGCTTTCCGGCGCTTGCGCAGACAGAAGCGCACTCGCCCTCAGAGTACTTTGACGTGACTGTGATTACAAGAGGTAAAAACGATATAAATACTGTTCGTTATCTCATACATGGATAATAATATTATGTATGGAAAACAATCTTTGGACAGTCTTAGTGAGTTTGATTCATGCATTGATAGTTTAGAAGATTAGCACTGCTGCAGTTCATTTTACAATTTCCAATGCATTATTTGATTATTAAGGAAAATAAAATGTATTATTTGTCTAATTTGAATGAAATTTTAATGGGCCTAACTGTTGACTGTAGGAGTGAGTTTATTTTGTTGATTGATGGATCATTAATGTAGTTAATGATTTAATGCACTGAGCACTGCTGTGGTTAAAGCTGCAATACCTAAGATTGGCATGTCGCTAGAGGGCACTACATTCAAAACAACAACAACGGCTTTGCTTGATGACGACGTGGAGGAACGCGGAATGATGGGAACTGTTGTTTTCAACTCCACCGTGGATAAATCAGTCAGACGGGAATCGAAAATTAGTTGTCATGGATGAGGTAAAGTTCGATTTCTATAAATGTTGCGTTTAATGACATGCTTGTTTTTCATTAAACTAAAATAGCCGCAAGAAAAGTCAGGTTTAAATTTAGTTATCACAGATGTTACTGTACGAGTCACTGGACGAAGCTATGGTGGAGAGGGTTTGAAGTCAAATCGTTGCTAATGGATCCTGACTTCGCCCTATGCTGCAATATGCATTTAGTTTTGCATTCATTTACAGAAATCAGCTGCTTGAATGACAATTACTGATGTTATTAGATTTTTCAGGTGATATTCTCAATTCATTCAGTTAACGGATGTTCTGAGGTAAAATTTTCAGACTGCAGACTCAGCAACGATTGTATTTAATTGTACAGTACAATCATAACATAGAACAGACATTATCTTCCTTTCATGTCATTAAACATAACAATATTGCTGCCCATATACTGATGAGAAAGTGTGCGTCCGGTGTGCGATACTGGACTTTGTCCTAGACGTGGCGCGGCTCTTCTCGTCCGATGTGCGACCCCCTTTAAAGCCAACAGTTCACATTCTGAGAATAATTGAAAAGAATAATGCACCAGAATGTGCAACATTCCATTACAAATGTGCAAAACAAGCTGACGTTTGTTGCTTGATAGACGCAAACGCACAACTACAACTTCCACATTTATCCAGGACTACACGTAGTACGAGCGGAAACCGAGGTAACGCAGATATGACGCGATTGACTGGCGACTCCCAGCTCACTCCTGCTCACACCCCCCGTTTCCTTGGTTAAAATCTAAATTTTCTCGCGATTTAAACATTGCTTGAAACATTTGGAATATTGTAAGTTATCATCTTAACTAAATATATAACACTGGCCTTGTGATTTTGGGATATTTTAATGCAAAAATCTTAGGTATTGCACCTTTAATATAACACACTCCAACAGCATTATATTACTTTTAAATCTGTTAAGCCTAATTCTTAATCAAATTAGAATAGAATCTTTCAATCTGTGATTGTACTTTCTATAGATATGGCCAGACGTGCAGTCAGCCAATAACAGAGCGACAGCACTACAAACACCCACAAGCGACTAACAGTACAGAGACAAGTGACAAAATCACTGGCGGTGTGAACAGGGCATGTGATCACAAATTCAGTTCTCTTTGCAGTTTATTGCACTTAAATGGTCAAACACGCACACAGTTATTTACGTAAGCAAGTGACCCTTTGCGAAGCCACGCCCGAAAACCGCCACTGGCCAATCGTGTCTTAGCAACCGTAACTATGCGCGGGAGGTCTGGCAAGCTTTTGAACAAGGGAAACATGCTGAAGTTGTGACATTGTGTGCGTATGGATTGTGCAAATCTGATACCGGTATACTGAAAGTTAGGATGGGAGAGGAGTTGTTTTCCTTCCAGAAAATCTAAAAGCCAAGGGGAGAAATCATGGGTGTGATCAAGCAGTGTGGGAGACTAGGGCTGGGCGATAAAACGATAACGATAATTATCGCGATATAATTTCTCAATAAAACGATATCAAGAGGTCGATAAATGTTCGATAATGTTTATGCGGCAAAAGCGGAACGAAACTCATTTGAACCGCGCGCGCCACATGGAGCACACGGATCACCTCTCTCACAAGATCCAGTGAGAAGCGCTTGAGTAAATGGTCTAAATGCATGAGACTGGATGACCAATGGTTAATTAATACAACTCAAACAGTCAGAATATTACTTTTTAACAAATAAAAATATGGTTGTTACATTTAAAAAACAACAACAGATGTTACTGCTTTTGTTAATGAACATAAATTTAAGGAGTAGCTTAAAAACACAATTAGGACTTCCGGTATGGCGACGAGCTGAGTGAACGCACGTTAATCTGCTCCTCTATCCTGTTGACTAATTCCTTCTTAAAATTGGTTTGGAAAGGGTACAAAACCTCAATTTTTATAGATAAACTAAGGGTAATGCCGTTGTCTCAGAAGAAAGTCGGTCAGGGGTGGAATAAAACCCTTCAAGCTAAATTATCTGACTTTACGAGTGCTGAACGTTAACGTTAGCAAGAAAGCCGCGGCTAACCTCTGAAGCCATGGACTTCGACGAGACTCAGCTCGACTCCTGAGGAAAAGTCGTCGGACAGAAGTAATGATACGGCGGAGGGAGGATCCGGACATATGGCAGCTTCCATTCTGACTGCTATAAACGATATGAAAACAGAGTTTCCACCAGGTTTGATGGCATATTGTCCGCGATTGAAAGTGTGAGGAAAGATATCACTGACTGTGCAGAGCGTGTCACCGAGGCAGAAACAAGGATTTCGACGACTGAAGATAACGTCACCTCGCTCCAAACAAAAGTTTGTGCCCTAGAAAATAAAAACAAGGATATGGAGGAAAAACTTTTGGACCTGGAGACGAGATCAAGGCACTCCAATCTGAGGCTGGTCAATTTGCCTGAGGGAGCGGAGGGGGACGACGCGTGTGCCTTTTGGAGAGCTGGCTACCGGACGCACTGGAACTGCCGTTGGGGCGCACCAAACTAACAGTGGAGAGGGCTCATAGAATCAGACCAGGAACACACAATAACCCCTCGCCCCGAACGCTGATAATGAAGTTTTTGGACTTCATGGATAAAGAACTGGTGACGAAAGCAGCCGAGACAAAAAGAGAGGTGCGTTACAAGAACCATACAGTGAGATTTTACCAAGACGTGGCGGCAGGTGTTCATAAGAAGCAAAAGCAGTTTGACGAGGTGAGACGGCAGCTCCGTTTAATGGGTCTCCGATATGGCATCATCCCTCCTGCCCGACTGCTGGTGACTTATAAAGAGACGGCCTCACATCTTTAACAACCATGTCGAGGCAGAGGATTTTGTCAGGTCAGAAGGCGGACCGGCCTGATCTATGAGTAAACGACTTGGAATGTCGCGGTTTACAAAGTAGAAGGTATCAGAGGACGTGAAATGAATGGCTCATGACTGAGCCAAGCTAACACAAACTACAAAGTTAAATATATATATTTTTGTTTAGTATGTTTAAGGCCTTTTCTCAGAGTTTATAGTTACTGTGGAGTTATTTTTATCTCCTTTCTCTGTGCACCTTAAGTCTAAGTGCTTTAAGTATTTGCTTTTTATTTAATTTTCTGTTCTTTATAAACAATACTACGGGGTAAAATGCATCTCTTACTCAACTTTAAGGTAATTATGATTATACTACACTATTTTGGGTTTGGATTCTCTTAGAACAATATGGTGCCTTCACAGAGTTAAATTTGATTTAGTTCATGGTAAAAGGAGGTTTACGAAAGAAATTTGTAAAGTTGAATTATGGTAGCATGGAGCGTAAGATTAATGTTATTAGCTGTTTATCTTCTGTTAGCCCAGTGATACTGTCTTAACCTCAGGTTAACAGTTAACTGCTATCTGGAAGTCTTAAGATTATAAGGGGAGGGTTTCAGGCTAAGTGTCCTGAATATGGGTGTTGGACTGAGTATAGTGTGCATCAGTAATATTATTTATCTCAGTTTTTGGTTTGGTTCATTTTTTATTTTTTTCAAGCTTCTTAAAGGTTTGGAGAGTACAACTATACAAACTATGCAAAATGTCTAGGGAGATAAAAATTAAAATTACTTCATGGAACTGCAGGGGGTTACGAAAACTTAAGAAAACTAAACAAGTCATGAACAGGATCAAATTAATGCAGTCTAATATTGTGTTTCTTCAAGAAACACACCTGATGTACAACGAGGATTTGAGAATCAGGAGGAGATGGAGAAGGTTTTTTCGGCATCGTTTAACTCTCAGGCTAGGGGTGTCACTATTTTAGTGCACGAGTCAATACCTTTCCAGGTGAATAAGGTTATCAACGACAAATTTGGACGATACCTTATTATTCAAGGAATTTTACTAAAAGAGCAAATTATCTTGGCGAACATATATGCACCAAATATAGATGATCCCAATTTTTTTCAAAACTTTTTTCTTATTTTATCCAATCTTCCTGGTAAATGTGTGGTGGCGGGCGATTTTAATTGTGCATTAGACCCGGCAAAGGATAGGAGCTCTGGAGCTGTAGATTCTCACAGTCATAGCAAGCTAACTATATATCACTTTATGAAAGAATTTAATCTAATAGATATCTGGAGGGAAGAAAATCCTGACGATCTAAAGTTTTCGTGTTACTCTGGCACACACAAGTCCTATTCAAGAATTGATTTCTTCTTGATATCTGCAGAGTTAAGGCACAAAATCAAGGAATGTACTTATGATGCTATCCTAATTTCAGATCATGCTCCTAATTCATTGGTATATCAAGACTCAAAGCTAGTTAAAGATGCTAGGATTTGGCGTTGTAAACAAAAGTGGCTGACGGACACCGGATTTGTCTCTTTTCTGGATGAACAAATCGAGTTCTATTTTGAAACTAATACAACAGAAACTTCAGCAAGTACAAGATGGGAGGCCTTTAAGGCTTATATTAGAGGTCAAATAATTAGCATCACAAGTTCTAAAGCTAGATCGACTTTTGAGAAGGCAAAAAATTTGGAGACAAATATAACGGAAATGGAAAATGAATATTATCAAACAAAGTCAACAGAATCTAATCAAAAGCTATTTGCTACTTAGAGCACAATATAACGAATTATCGGCATCAAGAGCGGTGGCCAGTCTGTTGCGACTTAAACAATCTTTCTACGATCAGGGTGAAAAACCTGGGAAAGTTCTTGCTTGGCGTCTTAAGCAGCTACAGAGCGAAAAAGTTATAATCTCACTGCTGAGCGATCAGGGAGAACCCATTGTAGATCCAACAGAGATTAATGAAACCTTCAAGACATTTTATGAGGGTCTTTATAGTTCCGAAATGATTAATGAGAATTCTGAACTTAAAGCATTTTTAAATAGTATAAATATCCCCATGATACCAGAAATTCTTAAGGCAAATTTGGGAAAAGATATTACTGTTGAGGAAATTTCTCTAGCATTTGACAGCATTAAAGCAGGGAAAACTCCCAGACCTGATGGTCTGCCAATTGAAATCTATAAAAAAATTTTTTAAAAATTGTTAACTCCAATTCTTCGAGTCCTTCGGAAATGGTACCTTGCCGTCATCGTTAAGAGGAGCATTAATTACTCTGCTTCCGAAGGCAGGTAAACCAACTAACAAATGTGAAAACTGGAGACCTATTAGCCTTCTAAATGCAGATTTGAAAATACTTTGTAAGATTTTAGCAAAAAGAATCGAAGACATAATAACTACAATAATTGGGAAGGACCAGAACGGGTTTATTCGTGGCAGACAAGGCTTCCATAATGTCAGAAGGATCTTAAATATTCTTTATCATCAGAAGGAGGCCCCAGATACTGCTTTGCTGTCACTCGATGCTGAAAAAGCATTTGACAGAGTGGAATGGTCTTATTTGTTTGAGGTTTTGGCCCGCTTTAGTTTGGGTGAGACGTTTTATAATTGGATAAGATTACTTTACAAGGAACCATATGCACAAATTAACTAACAGTAATATCTCAAAAATTATAAAAATAAGAGAGGGTGTAGACAAGGGGACCCTTTGTCTCCATTGCTGTTCATTATGGCAATTGAACCCCTTGCAATTGCAGTGAGGTCACATGATAGCATTTCTAGAATAACTATAGGACGGACGGAGCATCGTTTAGCTTTATATGCAGACGACATAATTGCTTTTCTCAAAAATACTAACAAATCCATCCCAGCTTTGCTAGATTTGATTAGGATCTCAGGTTATAAGATTAATAAGTCTAAAACATCTATTATGCTATTAAATCAAGTAGACAGGGAAAATCCAACTCATGTAGTATCACAATTTAAGGTTGTCAATTGCTTCTCTTATTTAGACATTCAAATTGTTCCATTGCTTAACAATATCATAGAAAGTAATTATAGACCAGTTATGCAAGGGATCTCAAATTCTTTAGATAGATGGGCTGCTTTACCAATGTCGTTAATGGGGAAGATAAATAATCTCAAAATGAATGTACTTCCTAAACTGTTGTTTTTGTTTCAAAATCTGCCTTTGCCTCCACCAAGCAATTTATTTTCTCAGTTGAAGACAATTTTCATTAAGTTTCTATGGAACAACAGACGCTCCAGACAGCGCCTTTCACTGTTGTACTTGCCTTATGATAGAGGTGGGCTTAAATGCCCAAATCCACTATGGTACTACTGGGCAGCGCAACTAAGAACAATGATGTTTTACTATTCTGTTTTACTATAGGAGAATGTGCCACTTTGGAGAGAAATGGAAGGCCTTACTTTGAAGTTGCCTTTGCCCATTTACCTGTACTCGGCTAAGTTTAAGAAACTTGAAACTTAAAAATATCACCAAGAATCCTATGGTTAAAAATATGATTAATGTGTGGCAACAGGTCAAGAAATATCTCCAAGTAGCTGACTTGCTCTCAGTTTTTAGTCCGATATGGGGAAATGATTTCTTCCCCCCAGGAAGGGGTGAGGGGGGTTAAAAATGTGGGCTGATCAGGGGTTTTCAAAAAATAGGAGATCTTTATAGCCCTGACGGTACACATCTGATGTCTTTTGACGAAATTGTTGTCAAGCACGACATAGCGCGCAGCCAGTTTTTCAGATATTTACAACTAAGAGATTTTATTAGAACTCAACAAAATCAGTCCCTGTCCATTCCTAGCTTATCAAAGTTCGAAGAAATGATGGTGAGGGACTACCAGGGAGGGGGAGTGATTTCCAAAATATATAATGAACTGGTTGTTGAATCCTCAGAATCATCAAGACATAAACTTGAGTCCTGGAGAGAGGACCTACAGGAGAATATCTCCGTTGAGGAGTGGGAAAAGGCGTGTGTCAAGGCACAAAGACAAACTGTGAACTCACGTTTAAAACATTTGCAGTACAACTGGTTAATGCGTTCTTATATGACCCCAGTTAAACTTAACAAATTTAACAAAGACATACCGGATGTTTGCATAAAATGTGACAAGGAGAAGGGCACAATCTTCCATTGTTTGTGGCAATGTTCTCAAATAAAAGAATTTTGGGAAGAAGTGAAACAGTGTATTGAGGAAATTTTAGAGATAAAATTACATTTAGAACCCAAAATATTTCTATTGGGTATCTATCCAGCTAACTGTACCATAAGAAAGAAGCATAGAATATTTTTAGATATGGGCCATTCTACAGAATTGGTGCAAACTGCTGTCCCTTATCCAAAAAACACATTTGAAAAGCATTTAATTATTAAAATCTTAGATGTTTACTAAGATCCTTCAATTATCTATTTAAACCCACAATAATATTTAAGATATCAGTAAGCTTTATATATATAAAAACATCATTTATGGGCTACTCTCAATTAGGAGGTAGCTGTCCCAAACCCTAACCCCTAAATTTCAACTTGTGAAAATGATATTGAAAAATTTTTTTGCAAATTTTTCCATTCTTATTTAAAAATAAATATATATATTTTCTTTTTAAAAATGAAGTTAAAAAATATATTTATAATATTTCTTATTTTTAAATCATGAAACTTTATCTAAAAAAACCGTGTCCCGCATTTTCATGTCACTACCAAAACAGTGAATGTTGTAGTCCTTTGGCTGAGACATTTTTGATCAGGAAACATTCCTGTGTCCCTCTCTCTCATGTGCTATATGGTGAGTAGATTGATCCCATCATTTTGAGGTAAAAGTGTTCTAAAGTCTAAAAATCTGTGTGTAACTTTAAGGAATGTCACTACTAAACTAATTTTTTCTGCTATTGAGAAAACTTTTTTGGATGTTATTCCATAAAATTTAGTTGTTATACGTGTTCAACTGTTCTGACCAGCGATTGCTAACCATGTGCTGATTAGAATCTTCGAGCTAGGCTCAAAAGTAGCTAAAATTGTCACTACCAAAACAGTCACAACCGAAACATGTCTTGAAGTTTTCGGTTGTGACATTATTGTTTTGGTAGTGACAAAAGGGAACACATAATCCTTTATTTGGAGGAATAAACTACATTTTAGTACAGTTGTGCAAATAATTACTACTGTAGTATGTTTAAGTAGTGTTTTAGTATGCAAGATTTTGTGGAGAACTCCGGCGAACAACGAACCTTTGGTCTAATAAAACATCGGTACCTAGTCAATCGTTCCCTGAGATTTGTTTTCATGATAATCGAATGTTAAGAGTTTTATCTCTAAAAACTGTTTAACGTATAATGCTAGTACTGGGGGCATTGACTAAGTAAAAAGAAATCGCTAATTTATACCACTAACAAGGCTCAAAATAGCCCCAGACTAACACAGTAACATACTGAGGGTCTATACATGCAAAACGAAGCATTGAGAACTTTGTAAGTGTACAGACCGTTTAATAAGAAGATACGTTATAAAGACAGTTCACTTCATGTATACACAGCAGGAGCCATTTTAGAATATAGTCTCGATAAGTCGATCCCTGAACGCCGTTCATACAGTTCAGAAGTTCGCTGAACTTCATACAGTTCAGATCACTCAGCACGACGTTCGTGGTTTGACTTATCGAGACTATATTCTAAGATGGCTCCTGTCTGTAAACACGAAGTGAACTGTCTTTATAACGTATCTTCTTATTAAACGGTCTGTACACTTACAAAGTTCTCAATGCTTTGTTTTGCATGTATAGACCCTCAGTATGTTACTGTGTTAGTGTGGGGCTATTTTGAGCCTTGTTAGTGGTATAAACTAGCGATTTCTTTTTACTTAGTCAATGCCCCCAGTACTAGCATTATACGCTAAACAGTTTTTAGAGATAAAACTCTTTACATTTGATTATCATGAAAACAAATCTCAGGGAACGATTGACTAGGTACCAATGTTTTATTAGACCAAAGGTTCTTCAGCTGTGTGTCTGCTATATGTACTGACTGCATATGTGCATCATAGTTATTTATTTATATTAACATAAAATGTGGACAGTCTGATTCAGCCATGGCAAACTAAGTATTGTGGTCACTACCAAAACATCATGTCACTACCAAAAATGTGCAGTCACTACCGTAACATGGGATGTTTTGTCAAAAATAAAGTATATTGAATTATCAACTAAGATGTTATGATAGTGTTTGGTTCAGTGCATATTCAAACTAATGAATCCTTAACTTTGAAATCAGTACGATAAACTTTATGCCTTCTACAAAGAAAGATTGGGTTCAAAATACAACAAATCTCATAAATTACACTTAAAAAATTATTAAAATTATAATCTTTATTGATTTAACCTGTAAAAATATTTGTGAAAAATAAAAAATATATATATTTATAAGGTAGATGTAAACAAAATCTTAATTGGTCATTATAAGTCTTCTTAATAAATTATTTAATATTGTGTTTCGGTAGTGACAAATTTGGGGAGAAGGAAAATATTCCAGCATTTTCTGAAAATACAATATGAGAATTAACTGCACAATTACTAGAAAAGCGTACCTTGGATATTATACAATTTGCATACGTGCAAAATTTGTGGGAAAAAACAAAAAAAATTCAAGATGTTTCCAAGTCTGACTTTGCACCAATTCTGTAGAATGGCCCATATAGGTTTGTTGCTGGCCAAAAGAGTTATTGCTACTTCCTGGAAAGAGGTGGCTAGACCAAGGATAGGTAAATGGCTTTCAGATTTAATAGCAACTCTGCCCTTAGAAAAGATCACATATGCAATCAGAGGAAAGTTACCAATTTTTGATTGCATCTGGGGCCCCTTTAGTAACTTTCTTGCTAATAAAGACCTATCTTGTTTGGTGGAGATGTCTGGGGACGATCCATAAGTAACTTGCATTTCATTTGGAAAATGTTTACTAATTTGTGTGTAGTGCATATTGATGAGAACTGTGCATGGTAGGTTTTGTACCTACTCTCTCCATTAAATTATTTATTTATATATTTATGTAGCATTTGTTTATTATTTTATTGTATATTTTTGTTTCCTTTGTTTTTAGTTATTCATTTTATTTGTTATTAGGGTTAAGAGGTCAAGTCTGATGGACAAAGTTCTGTGGGTTGTGGGGCAAGAGTTTTATGTTTTTGAGTTTATGTAATGTTATTATGTTTGGAAATAAAGATATTGTTGGGAAAAAAACACAATTAACGCTCTGGTTTATACAACTTTCACTTAGGAGCAAAAATCTGCTTTTAAACTTGAAAGAAATAAAGATTTGACCTATATCGTGATAATTATCGATATCGACTGATATAAAAAAAAATATTGTGATAATTTTTTTTGGCCATATCGCCCAACCCTATGGGAGACCCATTCACAACTAACGTTACCAGTAAATGTCGACATGATTAACTAAAAAACCTATTGCTTGGAAATATTGACGGTTCTTTGGTCATAATGATATAACGTAAAATAACACGATTAAAGACAAGACAAAGGCTCACTGACGCACTTTAAAATATATTTCAGCATTTTTAATCGACGTCCTACTACCCCTGACTAACTTTAACCCGAATCTGATTCGTGGCTCTCCCGGAATTAGTGTTATTCCACAAGATTTATGGATATGTTTGATTTATAATTATTAGGATTTTTTTCACATACCCTGCTGTGCACGAACATAGCTGTTCCTCAATTTGTGTAGTTCTCATTTGAATGGTCAGCATGTGAGGCGGTTGCTGCTTGCGCTAGGCTTTAGCTTACAATTTTAAGAAATGATTCTCTAATCGGTTGCATATTATGTCGTGAATATATCCCTCGAATAGATTACTGCAGTCCCTTTTGTCTTGCTCTCTCAGATATTTCACTTGTTCGCTGAAAATTACTAATTATCTCTTTGGGAATGTCTGACACCAGGTGCATCCACACTATAATAGATGTTCCAGCCGCGAAAGCTTTACAGGCGTAGCAACAGTAGTAGGGAGGGCGGGGTTTAGCGAAGGGTCAATAAGGTACGAGAGGCTGTGCTGTATCGTGAATAAGTAACGGCTGAAGGCGTTGTTAGGCACGACGCGAAGCGGAGTGCCTGCAACCCCTTCAGCCATTACTTATTCACGATACAGCACTTGCCACCATTGGGTGAAGCGGTCTCTAGCCGGATTTTATCATGAATAAAGCACAGCTCTTGACCAATCAGAATCAAGAATTCGAACTAACCGTTTTATAAAGTAATTTATATCATGTGGAGTATTCATGTAAACAGTAGGTTAGCCTATGTGAAGAGTTCAGATGCAAAAGCCTCTAAATGCCATTTGAAATTTTCTTCTAAAATGACCATTTTTATCAAGCTTGTATATTTAAATTCAGTAATTTCACTTAAATGACAATTAATAGGTAATCTTCATTGTCATTTAAGTGAAATTACTGAACCTAAATAGACAAGCTTGATAAAAATTTTCATTTTTGAAGAAAATTTTAAATGGCATTTAGAGGCTTTTGCATCTGAACTCTTCATGTCTTAAATGAACAAGCTGGGTGAAAATGTGTGTCAGTTTATTAGTCATTATTTTTAGTTTAGTGACTTAAACTTCTGGGTAACACTTTATTTGAAGGGGTGTGCATAAGACATGACACTGACATAAACATGACATAACACCTGTCATGAACATGAAGGAGTCTTTATGAATGTTTATGACTGTTGTCATTAAGTGTCATTCAGTACATTATGACACTTTAAATGCAAAGTTGACATTGTTTAAAATGTCTTTGTTATGACAACTTGACATAACCAAGAAATCATAACCTGTTAACCTGTAATGTGTTATTACCCTATCATATGTTATGGTTGGTTTTAACTTTGGTTGTCATGACACCATTATAACTGTGACATGAATATTTTACTTGTCCTCAAGTAAAGTGGAACACATTGTACTAGTTATAAAGATGTCATTAAGGGTCATTACACTGTCAAATGCTTTACAACAGTGTCATTAATATTTCCCTTTACCTCAAGTAAAGTGGAACACGTTGGACTAGTTATGATTTCTTTGTTAATGTCAAGTTATCATAATCAAGACATTTTGTCTTGGTTAATGTCACGCTGTCATGACAGACATTTTTGTCTTTGTCAATGTCAAGTTTTCATTACAAAGACATTTTAAACAATGTCAACTTTGTATTAAAAGTGTCATAATTTACTGAATGACACTTAATGACAACAGTCATAAACATTCATAAAGACTCCTTCATGTTCATGACAGGTGTTATGTCATGTTTATGACAGTGTCATGACAGCTTTATGCACACCCCTTCAAACAAAGTGTTACCAACTTCTGCTTTTAAAAGCGTTATTTTTGTTTTTAGAATGTAATGTTACAATATTAGAATGTGATGTTATTTTAACCCTTTTTACACATAATATATAGCATGCCTTACATTGGTTACATTCATTATATTAGCTATTCATAGACTTCAATATAAACATTGTTTGCAGAACAACATTGGGCAGAATGTGAAATAACTTTAAATAAAGTTTTTTTTTTTAAAATAAATAGATCGTTTTTTTTATCCCCAAAAAAATAAAAATACAGAGACATATAACCGGTAAAGTCAAAAAATACTAAGATGTGATTTTTTTTGTCATCGCCCAGCCCTAATGTGTAGTACATAATGAGGATAGGTGATTCACCAATAATGTGCTGACTGCGGCTGTGAATGAGCGCCTGTTCTGCAAGGTCCAAAGCCCCATCCCATGAGGACAGGCTATCTCCTTTACCAGACACGTTCAAAGCAATCTGTCAACACATACACATGAAAATAAAACTTAGAAAATTAACCAGAGAAAAAAACCTACAGTTCAACAAGGCTCTATCAGCAGCACTAGGGTTGTCAAAATATTGATATTTCCATATTGATAGTGAAATATCTGAAATGATTCCAATACTCCTTTTCTGCAATATGGATACCAACACCACATTCTCACTCTCTCTTCTCTCTGCATGTTGTGTAACAGCATAATGGATCCGTGCATAAGCTAGTGTAGTGACAGCAGCCTAATAAACCTCATGCTTTCTGTCATGTTAATCAAAGAACAAAGAGAAAATCACTCCCACATCTTGACAGAATAACCTTTGTAACTTTATTTGTTAAAATTAGTCTGTTTAATTTTTAGAATTGAAACTATACAGTATTATTTTACATTTGAGTACTTAAAATTCTGCAGTATTTCTTTTCTGAATACTGTAAGACCCACCTAAAAACTTAATAAAGCCATGTCTCTTTATTCTATTGCAGGGCTCTACATTAAGGCTTGTCCGCTTGTCCGAGACAAGTGGATTTTTTGTAGGACAAGTAGAAGAGAAAATTAGTAGGGATGCACCGATGCATCGGCTGAACATCGGTAACGGCCGATATTTG
Organism: Hybognathus amarus; assembly: GCA_030378365.1. Taxonomy (NCBI): domain Eukaryota; kingdom Metazoa; phylum Chordata; class Actinopteri; order Cypriniformes; family Leuciscidae; genus Hybognathus; species Hybognathus amarus. The sequence goes on along the minus strand of JAQIUQ010004623.1, from coordinate 11,738 downwards.
CCTTTTTAACAGCCATCGGCCATCGCGAAATAAAAATGACATTCGCCGATGTTTATGTGTCATGAACGCTGTGCTCAGGAGAAACTTTTTCCCCTCTTTTAATTTGGGCGGGGGAGATACCGAGACGGAAGAGGGAGTCGGGACCCGTTTTTGAATGTTATTTTTCAGAAAATAACTTGTCATAAATAGGGATGGGTACCGAAACCCGGTATTAAACGGGCCCCGGTGCTGAATTTTGAAAGACCGCTGTATCGAGAAGCTCGGACGCGGTTCTGCTGTCGGTACTGGAGAAATTAAGAAAATACACGTAGGCTACTATTTATTATTCCTAAGACGTTATCTTGAACATGTTTATCTCGCCAGCCATTTCTATATATAAACTATATTTTAATTAAACCATTTATCTGTGATGCAAATTTGCTATTCGCAGTTCAGAAGAGAGAGAGAGAGAGAGAGAGATCTCTCACGCGGAGCCACAGCACGCGCAACACGACAGCCCTTGCTTAATGGGTGACAATGAGGACAGCACTAAACATTCAAACTAGGTTTCACTTTAGATCTGGGATATTATTCTAATTTAATTTTAGATTTCGGCTTCCAAAGATTATAAAAAGAAGATATTTGAGATAAAACCGTTAAAAACGAGACGCATCTGTCCAGCGCAACTTCCTTCACAGCGCTGCGCTGTCAGTTCTTCCTAAAACCCAAATGTACCATCAGAATCAGCACGATCGGCGATTGTTGCAAAATGCTGTCTCTACTGTTGCTAGATAAAAAAATGGCTATTAAACACATATGAATCGGATACGTGCATTTGCTTGTGCCATGTAAGCAGACAAATCGGATATTCACCAGTAAATGCGAGTCGTGCGTCATTATAGGCGCGAGCCGCGCGATGGAAGAAAGGATACACACAGTGGAGCAATGCGGAGGTTTCATGTCTTTTGAGTGTTTGGGGTGAAGAGTGCAGGCAAAAATGCAGGGTTGTTACAGAAATAAATCTGTATTTTTCACGAGATATATGAGGCATGCATCGTTTTAAGTGCTCGTGGCTACAGTGCCTCTCCTCTTTTTTCTCCGCTGTGAGACCAATGTTTTGATGACTTTACAAAATATTGTGGAAAGAAATACACTGGATAATTTTATTCACATCTGCCTCCATTGAATTTCGTGCTGTTTTACTTAATTTCCCGGGTCAGAACTGCATTTGGTAGTTTCAGCAGTGTATAGTGTAAATACAAAAATCGGATATGGGTCACTTTTAAAAGATGATGTAAGCAGATCGTCAAAAAAATCGGATATAGTCAGAAAATCGGATTTAGGCATCAAGACCTGCAGTGTAAATGCAGCCTAATAAACCTGCTGACGATTCAGCCATTAATGCAATTCAAACAAAAGGCAGAGAAAATCACTCACAGCTCTATAAATAAGGTTATAATGTCAACCAGAAAGTGACATCAAAGGTTGTTTTTGTTTCATAAATTGGTCTGATTAAATTTGTTCTCATTCTAGGATAGTGTGATCAATAGCCGAAAGATTTGTATGTTTCAGTGGCATAAAATAAGGAATATTAACAAAAAGAAAAAAAAAAACATCGGCATCGGCCATCGGCCAAGTTGTTATGTTAAACATCGGTATCGGGTATCGGCCCAGAATTTCCCAATCGGTGCATCCTAAAAATTAGTTGTCCAACTGGACAAGTTAAATTTCAAACAAAATAAAATGCCATGTTACTTCACGTTATGTGCCACTCGTTACGTCTATTTTACAGATTTAATTTTACCGATTCTGAAACGAACACATTTTTCGAGAATGAGGCGCGTGTGAGATCCGCGTCTCTGTTCACGGCAGCTCTCTTAAAGGGCCAGCTACCAATAAAGCGTTCTGTCAGTAAAGTTAATGAAAGAACAAAGGGAACAGAGAAAATTACTCACTGCTCTTGACTAAATAACTTGTGTAGCTTTAATAAGGAGTAGTCTATATAGAATTTATAATTTATGCAGCGCAGACTGTTTGATAACTTTATTCAATTTCTGTATATGTCCTAGGGCTGGGAAAAAATCGATTTGAAATAAAAATTGAGTTGGCAGGTCAAATTCGATTCATATTTTCAAAAAATCGATTTTTTAGATTTTTTTTCTCCCCCTCTTCAGTATAGTGTAACTTACATTTTGCATTCACCAAATCTTCCTTCAGGGTTTCCACAGTTCGCATAAAACAACTTTGTCTTGCTGGAATATTGCTGTAACTAAATCATGACGTTACTTTCTATCGGGTGTCTGTTAGAGCAAAACACTAGTCAGAGCACTAGGCTGTTCTTCACGCGCACAGTAATTGAAATTTAAAACTGTTAAAAGTAAAGGTTCAATGAACGATTGCATAGCTAGATACTGTAATCTTATACATGAATCAGTATTTGATTTCCTTTGTGCTTTGAACTGTTCAGTGCGGACTGCGGAGTCGATCGTGCTGGGCTCATGTCTGGGCTGCGCGCTGTGATTCCATGTGGCTTCAAGCGCATCATTCAGCGCTCAGAATGCGCATAAGCGCTTTGTGCCGCGGCCCGCGATGTATTGGAGCCTTTCATATCATAATACTTTTGCGCAATGAAAGATTATTAATAGCCTTTTCTTGTTCTGTCCTATCTATCATATGTTACTGTCTCATTAAACAGCTGTGCTATACATACAAAACATGTCTCAATGGTATAATAGACCAGACTACTGATCCTTTTGATTTTTGTTATCTTGTTTTTCATGAATGTACAATACAAAGAGCAATGTGTAAAGTTTGACCAGATTTAGTGTTACACTTGTCTCATATTTGTTCCCCACTAAATGTTTTTCCCTAAATGTTCAGATTTTATTCAATATTGTGCACTTGTGAGTTTTCTAGACTAAATTGTACTGCTGAATTATCCATTAATCTAGTTTATAATAGCATTTTTGTCATAGATTATGATCATATTTTTTGGGATTTGTTGTTTTTCTTTATAATGAAGTTGTATTAATTAGATTGTGTTTAACACACAAAAGAGTTATAATCAGTTCAACACAGAGAGTTATAGAAATTGTACTTGATAAAAAAAAAAATCGAATCGTGAATTCATAAATCAAGTTTTTGTTTAAAAAATTCGCAGATTTTTTTAAGGAAAAAAAAAAAAAAAAAAAAAAAATCGCTCAGCCCTAATATGTCCTACCTGTTAGACGGTTAATTTTTATCCAGACATCAATGGCTTATTGATCATTATAGGTGTTATCAATCATTTAGTTGTTATAGCTAATTTCAGAATTATCACTAATCTGTGTGTGCATTTGGTTTAGAACCAAACAAGTTGACTCATGAAACCACTAATTTATTATGTTGCAATCGCATATCACAACCGCAATATTGACCTCAATAATCGCAATATGATATTTTATCTAGGGCTGCACGATTTGGGGAAAATTATACATCTTTACCCGGACTTTTGTGCATGGACAAGTGAAGCATAAATGTACTTGTCCGAAGGACAAGTGCCTCAAAAAGTTAATGTCAAGCCCTGCTATTGTACTTATTTGTGCTATTGTTTGCATTTTGTTTATTTATTCCTTTATTACTGACTGTTTACTGACCTTTTATTCCCTAAATGTAGTTCAACAGTTCTGTTCAAACAAAGCCTCCATGTGTGTAAAATAATGAGATAACAAATGATCTGGATCTGGACTATATATATATAAAGTTTTCCCTGGGTATTGAAAATGGTATTGAATATCAATATTTGAAGGTATTGCATTCGAAATCTGGAAATTTCAGTATTGTGACAACTCTTTAGCAAACCATTAGATAAGCTAAGCTCCTACGGGGTGTAACGTTTAAAGGGTCCTACATTCAAATCTAAACTACAGTTTTCTTAATGGCCATCTGATCAATACAGACAGAGGCTCTCTAAAGCCCTTTGGGACCCATTACCTGAAGGATATTCTTTAAAACAAAGCACTGCATGGATCTCTTATGTATTTTAAACATAACACTTTTTATGACTCTCTCATACACACACATCATGTACAATCTTACCATAGCCTTTTAATAATAAAGATCTTTCCACACGAGGCTACACAGGCAGATTAGTCAAGCTGTTTAGTCTTTATACACTTACCATCCATAACTTGGCCCGCTGTGGTGGGAAAGGTTTCGGACCTGGATGACACCATCCTGATCCGTGTCCAGATCACATTCTGCCAAGTCAAGAGCGTCTGCCAGATCCTGGTTCCTTCAGAAAAGAAACACACATGATACATAAATAAATAATAAAAATAATTATTTGTGTTAAGTGATTTCATTCTTATTCAGTCTGATGTATTTTTATATAAACAACAAAAAATAGCACAGGCAAAAAACAAAAAGCAACTTGTGGAGAATCCAGTGACCTGAATCATTTATGAGCAATATGCTGAGCAGCTATACAGAAATGAATATCACCACAATAAATAAGGTGCGTTTACACGGTAGCTGACACGGCTGTGTGATGAATACACATTACTGAGAATTCAACAGCAGAATAAGGCTTCTATCAAAAATTCAATATTCAGTCAAAAGGGTATTCAGTCTCTCTGCACTTTACTTTCCTCTAGGGTTTCTCTAAGAGCTATTACAAATTCTAGACACTAGCAGTACAAGCCAAGAACCTGGTACAGGGTTATTCAGGAAAAAAAAATAATAATAATAAAACACTCGACTTGCACTAAATTGCATTTTTAGCTGAAAAAAAAGAAAGAAACAGAAAGAAATCCTCTGAGGGCTCTTTGCCATCTGCTATACTTCCAGGGAAAGAAACTCACAGACAAAGTCCTACTCTCACACACTACTGAAAACAACTGTGCTGAAATCAAACAATGCGATCAGTGATCACTCACACAAACACACACACACACAGCCTCTTCTCAGCTGCAGCAAAAAACACCAGTGACGCTAATGAGTACCTGCAATACAGTAGTTAATGGCATGAATGTATTTTACAGTATAATTTTCAACCCATTCTTTCTAACTGATTATTCCAAGAGTATCAAGAGTCTTTCTTTTTTGGTTAAATGGTTAAATAAATACATCAAGAAAACTAAACACTATAAAATTGTAACTAGTAGAAATCAAGTTGATTATTGATGTTGGGTTCCACAATCACTCTAAAGTCCTGAACATACTCTTAGGGATGAAGGAAAAAGCGGTCTAACAACAAAAAATACCAAGCATTCAAACCTGGGGTGGAAAAAATGCAGGTTGCCACATATTTTGTCTGAATAATGAGATAGGAAGCTTTAAAGTCAATACATTCTTTTTTAGCTGCAACGCACTAAATAACATGCATAACTCTATCTGTGGTTCATAATGGACTTAGCAATCACAGCCTGCTGTAAATATCACCCTGCCACAAACTTTGCTCCTTTTATCTCTCCAAGTATGTTTTGCCAAACTAATTGTCATTACACAGTGTATCTCTTGTTAATATAATTTAAAAAATAAATAAATAAATAAATAAATATAATGGTAAGTAATAGTGGATTATAATAAAAAAGAGTGCTTTGCGGATACCTTCAATATAAAAACAGTACAGTGAAAATGCCATGGCTGTGAATTAGACCAGGATTCAAAATTATTTTCAGAATAATTCTGTTGAACTATACGCCACATGTGCAGATAAACAATAATGCAGAAAAAATGTTGAGGTCAAATAGGCTGTCAATGTAGTTGGGCTGAATTCCTCAAGCATTTATAACTTGGGAGGAGTTTCTAATGTTCATACTTATTTCAACTCTCCTGTACAAGACATACTGAAATATTCACAAAAGAGTCCATACTCATTCAAAAGAATGACTTCAGAAAGTATCAAAAAAATAAGGTGTTCAGAATTTTTTTTTTTCCAATTCCAGAAAACCTTCACAGTTAAGAAATTGTCTTACCGAGCTAAACATAAGAATTCACACTTTTATGGAGAGCCGAATACCGTAAGCTACAATCACAGATACCATATTAGTGGGGGAAGAGTGTCATAATCATCACAATTCTATTGTGTCCAAAGCTACGCTAACACCTAGCAAAAGCTGTTTTAACACAGTCAACTCCCAAGGAAACAAAACAATGGCATATTTAATCTCTTAGGAGACATATTATACACTGTACAGATCACCATAAGAATAAAAGGACAATGTCGAACTGCTGAGAAGGTCTGAGAAACAGCTGGAGTCTCAAAACAATACACTAACTGCTTTGACTAGCCAGAGTAGCTGCTTAGCACAGCATCGCTGTCTCATAAACGGGTGTCGTGAAAAAACTACGTGATTAATAATCTCTCTTCAACGGACTTCAAGTTCCGAGTGATAATATCAGACTGTGACCAGTGAATCGTTCTGCGGTAAAATTGATCAGTGATGTTTTCTTACCAGCTGCCTTGAAGCACTTCCCCTACAGCATCCGCCATTGCTGTGGTGACGGTCCACGTCAAACTGTGTCGTAAAAACCAGCGTCCTGTCTCTAGGACCAAATGCTATGCACGCGCTTGACACTAGTCTCAGACGTGACGTAGAACGCGATATTCAGCGGCGCGCGACTTAAGCTGATGAGTTTAAAGAAATTCTTCTTCTTCTTCTTCTTCTTGTGGTGTTTAATGGCGGATTGGCAGACCAACTTAAATGGTGCATTCCCGCCACCTACTGATCTGGAGTGTGGAGTGTGCTTGGCTTTGGAAGGAAGGAGACACAAAAAAAAAAAAAAAAAAAAAAAAAAAAAAATCAAATTCTATTTATTATTCCTATTTTATTTAAATATTTAAATATTAATTCATAAATTGTTGATTGTCTTGACCCATTTCCTAACAATACTTTCATTGAAATTGTATCAATTCCCATCCATTGTATCTCTTGAATTAACTGTTGTCTCTCCCATTCATATGCAGCACATTCTAAAAGAATATGCTGCACTGTTTCTAACTCCCCACACTTATCACATTTTCCTGTATCATGCTTCCCTATTTTATAAAGACTATAATTCAAAGCAGTGTGCCCTATTCTTAACCTTGTAATAATAACATCTTTCTTCCTATTTCCATATCTTTTCCTCTCAATTCCAACCTGTTGTTGAATTTGATAAAGATGTCTTCCTTTACAGTCATTATTCCATACCTTTTGCCATCTTTTATTAATTTCAATTGCTATTAATCTCTTTATTTCTGATTTACTTAGTGATACATTCATTTCTATTTGTGAATGAATTAAAGCTTCCTTTGCCAACTGGTCTACCTCCTCATTACCATCCACACCCACATGTGCTGGCACCCAGAGAAAAAATACCAATATCCCTAACTGCTTTGCTCTAAATAGACACTGTAAAACTTCAAATATTAAATCTTGCCGAGATTCCGATTTTCCACTCATAAGACTAGTAAGAGCAGCCATTGAATCTGTACATATCACCGATCTTGCTGGTTGAACTTCTATAATCCACTGTAGTGCTAATATGATAGCTATTAGTTCAGTGGTAAATACCGAAACATGATCAGATAATCTTTTAGCAATTTCAATATTAAATGTAGGAATAAATACTGCTGCTGCAGTTCTTCCAGATTCTGGTTCCTTTGACCCATCCGTAAATATCTGTAATATTGAATAGTACTCTTGATTTACATACTGTTTAACTATTAATTCAGTTGGTATTCTAATTGGTTTATTTATTTCTTTATGAATTTCTAAGTCAATTAATGGCATGGGATACATCCAAGGGGGGATTGCTGGTATTGGAACAGATGGGGCCATTAGATGTTCTTTCAATCCCAAACTGTCTGCCTCCTTCCGTACTAACCAGCCAAAGCTTACTATTTCTTTATATTCATATTCCCAACATTCCTTCAACAATATTTTTACTGGATGACTTTCCAGATGTCCACATACACCAGACCAGTATCTCATCCTCAATTGCATTCTGCGTTGTTCCAATGGTAATTCTCCCAATTCAACTTGTAGTGATATTACCGGAGAAGATTTAAATGCTCCACAACAAATTCGCAAGGCCTGATTTTGTACTACTTGTATTTTTTTAAGTAAAGTTTTATTCGCAGAACTGTATACCATACTTCCATAATCCATATTTGACCTTATCACTGCATAATAAATTCTTTTCAGTGACATACAACTTGCCCCCCAATCAACACCTGACAAGCATCTTAAAACATTTATTCCTTTTTTACACTTTTCTATTAATTTCTGAATATGAACTCCAAAATTTAACTTAGAATCCATCCACATACCCAGAAATCTTACTACTTTGACTTGTTCCAGCTGATGACCATACATTTTAATATTTAACTTAGGGTTATTTTTCTTATTAGTGAAACAAATTACTTGTGTCTTTACCACAGAAAACTGGAAACCCCAATTATTCGCCCATTTCTCCACATCCTTCACTGCTTTTTGTATTTTATTTTCTACAAACATCAAATTACGTCCCCTTTTCCACAATGCCCCGTCATCTGCAAACAATGATCTTCCTATTCCAGTTTCAATATTGTTAAATATGTCACTAATCATTAAGTTAAAAATAATAGGGCTGCTCACACTCCCCTGAGGAGTTCCATTCTCAATAGAAAGAATCCTAGAGTATTCTGACCCCACTCTAACTTGAATCGTTCTTCCAAATAAAAAACTTGAAATCCAGTTATACATTTTTCCCTCAATTCCCAATCTTTCCAATTTCATTAACAGCCCTTCTTTCCACAACATATCATAAGCCTTTTCCACATCGAAAAACACTCCCATCAACATTTCTTTATTAATTTGAGCCTTTCGAATTTCCGACTCCAAACTAAGAATTGAGTCCATCGTATTTCTCCCTTTTCTAAATCCGCTTTGACATGCTGACAGCAAGTTTTTACTCTCCATTTCATACGTCAACCTATTCATAACCATCCGTTCCATAAGTTTACATAAATTAGACGTCAACGCAATAGGTCTATAACTACCTGGCTGGGAATGGTCTTTTCCAGGTTTAGCAATTGGTACTATTACTGCATGCTTCCAATTCACAGGAATATTCCCTGAGTCCCAAATTTTATTAAAGAGTCTTAAAATTATATACAATGACACATCTGACAATTGCTTAATCATCTCATAACATATTTCGTCCTTTCCAGGAGAAGTATGTTTAACCCCTACAAGGGCTCTCTTTAATTCATATAAAGTAAACTTTAAGTCTAACCTACTTCCTGATGGAATCTTTTTTTCATATATATGCTCATTCTCTTTCACTTTCTGTTTCCTATACTTCTTCATATTCTCTGTAATATTACCATTACTGTGCACCTTTACAAATGCTTCCGCTAACATTTCTGCTTTATCACTATCTTTTATCGCTATTTTCCCCTTTTCTACTAAAACTGTCATATTATTATTTCTCTGAATCCCTCCCATCTTTCTAATCATATTCCAAACATCATTTATTTCAATGTCTTCCCCTATTCTGTTACAATATCCCCTCCAGAACATTCTTTTTGCTATTCTTATTTCTCTCCTTACTATGGCCTGAGCTCTCTTAAAAATAACATAATCAGTAAACAATACCGATTTTCTTGCTTTTTTCATTGCCTTATTTCTTTCCCTTACTGCCTTACTACATTTTTCATTCCACCATGGTACTACTTTTCTACTACTTGTATTTTTCATCTTTCCTATTACTTCCTCTGCCGTATTTTTTAATGCTTTAGTTATTTCCATACTTAACTCTTCTATTTCTTCAATTTCTCCCATTTCATTCATTTTGTTATTACACAGTTCTTTAAAAAGCTCCCAATTAGCTGCCTTAAATTTCCATCTTGGCATTCTCTCCACCATATTTTGTTCAATATCCATACCTATTTGACACCATATTGGATAGTGATCACTTCCCATTGAACTTTGTTTATTTACATTCCATTCACATTTTTGAGCTAAATTTTCTGAAACCAAAGTTATATCTAATGCTGAATTACGCCCATTACTCACATCTATTCTTGTCATATTTCCATTGTTAATACATACTAACCGTCCCCAATCTAACATTTCTTCCACTATCAACCCATTATAATCTGTTTTAACACTCCCCCATAATGTATTATGTGCATTAAAATCGCCACACCATACTACCTTCTGGTTAGTATTTCCTCTTATTTTTTCCATCACATTCTTACATAACTTTTCACATGGATTATAAAAATTTATTATTTTAATACTTTGCTTCCCTTCCCATACTTCCATCATCAAAACCTCTTGATCCTCGCTCACTTCTATATTCCTGTATCCCACCCCATGTTTTATAAATGTTGCTACCCCACCTCCATTACCTTTTTCCCTATCTTTCCTAATTACTTGATACCCTTGTAAAACAAACTTTAAATGGGGCTTTAGCCAAGTCTCCTGTATACATACAACATCAGGTTTTTTATCCAGATCAAAAATGAATTTTTTAAACTCTTGTCCGTTAGCAATTAAGCTTCTCGCATTCCACTGTAATATTAAAAACACCATTATGATCCACCACATCCTGCTTGCGTATTTGTTAACTGCACCTTTAACTTCTCATTAATCATTTCCACAGAGATTCCCTCAATTTCTAGGTATTTTTCAGCTGCTTTTATTATTATTCTAATTCTTTCAGTCCGGCTTTCTGTTTGTGCAGAACAATTTACTACCTCAGCTATAAAGGCTACAAATGCCACATCATTCTTAATCCCAAATTTCTCTTTAGTTTTTTCTTGAGCCTTTTCCATTTTTTGTTGAGGAATTCCTTTACCCTTATCCCCTGATTCTAAAGTCTTTCCTACTTTCTTTACCGCCTCCGAATAAGACAATCCTTCTTTTACTCTTACATTTTGCACTTGAGCTGCATTTTTCCTCGCCTCACATCCTCCATATCCCGCACTGTGTTCCCCTCCACAATTACAGCACTTGGGATCCACTCCTTGCTCACATTTGCCATATTCATGCTCCCCTCCACATCTCGCACATCTTTGTTTACCTCTGCACACAGCCGCTACATGTCCAAACTTTTGGCATTTGTAACATCTTAGTGGAGGGGGCACGTAAATCCTAACTGAAAAACTCATAAATCCTAAAAAGACTTTGCTTGGCAGCTTATCTTCATTAAAGTGAATCATTACGGAAAGACTATCTCCCCTTTCATTGTTTCGATTACATTTCAGTCTTTTTACGCCAATTACTTTGCCTCCCGTAAGACCTTTCTTAATCTTTTCCTCAGTTAGATCAGTAGGGATCCCTGTAATTACTCCTTTTACCCATTTCTTTTCTTCTTGAACTGCACAAGTCACATCTTGTCCCATGATCGTTTTAATTTCTAGAGCCCTTTTCTGTTGTCTACTATCCTTACAAAAAATGATCATTCTACCATCCCTCAACCTCTTCACACTTTCAACCAGTCCTATTTTTTCCTTAATCGCTTTAGATAATTTCAGTGGATTAATGACACTAAAAGATCCAACAGCAGATGTCATCAGTACCTTAAACTCTTCTTTCCTTGTCTCTTGTAATCCATTCTCACTTTCAGTTTCAGATTCGTTACCTCTTTTTTTCTTTCTTTTCCGATTTCCTACTGTACTCCATTCACTATTTCCAATCCCTCCACCTTCCTCGTCAAAGTTTTGATCCTCCATCTCCTGCTCACTTCCAGTTCCACTTCCTGCCATACACACTCCAGTCACAGATCAGCTGTCTCCCAATCCT
>JAQIUQ010004621.1:0-252319 GCA_030378365.1 Hybognathus amarus | reverse complement strand
CCACAGATGAGACCACAACACCAGGTACGACAACAGACCAATTAGCCCCAGGTAACACAACCACAATGCAATAGAACATTTCAAAGCTATAGTGAAAAAGGCAACAGTGGCAAGGACAATTTTTAAATTAGGAAAAAGCTAATCATTTAATGTATTGCATTTAATGTACAAAAATAATTTATGTTATTCAGCCCAATTATGTTAAGCATAATACTGACAAACTGTTTTATGTAAATCGTTGTAATGTAGGTTTATTGTTTTAAGCTAAAAAAATATTTAGTTTTGTTAGATTGACTCCCTTTGTTAATTGACATCGAAATGAGAAAAGACTTATCTATAAATATGTGTAGTCTTATCAGTGATCATTTCATTCATTAATCAAGTTGATTATCCATTTTCTTTTCAAGTATAATAACAGCGCTTCCACATCCATGGGTCCACAGCTCAGGTAAATAAACATTTAATAACCTGTACGCATATTCCTTTTTCACTTTTGGCAGATTACATACATTTTAATTGTATGCTTTGTATCGTTATATTAAGCACTGAGCCATATTATTTCTTCTACTTGCAGAAAAATTAAAGATCCAAGTCCAGGGCCTCGTGTCTATGCTGTTTCTTGATGATGTTGCTTATTTCACTCCCAAGAGCCTACCATCTTCTATTTCTACAAAGACTTATCTGTAGTTTAAATTATTTTTGGTGTAATATTTATTGTCCACATTACACAAAAAAATAACTTATTAACTAATTATTATTTATTTTTATGTGTGAAGGAATATATTTGCTGTATCTAGGAATAATGGCTTTTTATGGTCATAATCTTGACTTGATTGTTTCAGAGTAATGTAAAACATTATTGTACAAATGTTCTTTATTTTTGTAAAATTACTGTTTTTTTCTCGTAATAAATTATTACTATTATTATTAATTATAATTATTATTATTATTATTATCACAGAAATGTTATAATTCCTTGCAATTATTAGAGATTTTGAGATTTTACCTACATGAGGTTTGAAAATGATTTAATATATATTGCTAGTAAAAGCAATTATTGCCAGAAAAAAATCAACTAGTCTGTTATATATGTGTTATAGAAAGTATAAAAGTTAAATTAATACAGTGATGATGAAAAGAAAGCTTCTTTGATGCAGAATGATAGCGGTCCATATAATCTGTTCAACATTAAAGGTAAAAGAAGTATTGAAAATGTGGCCATATACTCGCTGACAATATACTGTAATTCATGAAAACAGTCTGGATTTCTATTCATCAGTCAACTTTGAATTTCAATGTTAACCTTTTTCCAATACTGCAACACAACCATTTTTGTCTATAGTTTACTAATTCATCAGTGTTTGTGGACAGATGTGGACAGTAACATACCTTTATTTATAATACAAGAATTGATCAAATGGAGGTATGTGAAGTCAACAAGAGCCAGGTTAGCTGTGAGCTGTCAATCATTCCAGACTGGGGCAGTCTGGCATTCCCTGTACCATTTCGGCTCTTGATCTTCCTATTCCAGCATTCATATTCTAATCATTACAGTTCCAATACTAAAACGAAAAATCCCCCCTATGCTCTCACATGATTGGTTGCATGCTGTGCGTATCCCATTGATAATTGCACGATTTTAGGGGTTGCAATTACAGCCTTGAGTTGATAAAATATTTTGGGAATAATAAGACATTTTAATTGTTTAAAATGTATAGGAGGTGTTTGTGTTTTCTTGTCGGAATTCAATCAAAAATTATAAAAAAGTTATTATACAACCCCAATTCCAGAATAGTTGGGACATTTTTTAAAATGCCATAAAATAATGAATCTGTGATTTGTTTAATCTCTTGAACCTTTATTTAACTGACAAAGGTACAAAAAATACCAGTTGTTAAAGTGTAATATTTTCCAAATCTTGTCCGCTATAAGAACTGCTCAACAGACCGTGGTCATCGCTGCCTGATTCTCCTCTTCACGATGGGTCATAGATTTCCAATGAGACAGATCTGGACTGCAGAGGCATCAGCACATCTCTTCTATGGCGCAGTGTCTAGAAACCACTCAGTTTTAGCATGTGCAGAATGAGGCCTGGCGTTGTCTATCTTCAGGAAAGATGTAATCTTGATGGCAGTTAATGTCTCTGTATAATCTAAATATACGCCTCCATGTCAACCTCATGCCGTTTGCACTGATGCTCCTCAAGACCTTTTTGCACCCGTCATTGATGAAAGTCTGGTTGGTCCCTTTGACTTTGGGACTGAGAACTCTGTCTGTTTTCCCAAAACAAGCCGAAACATGGACTTATCTGACCACAGTGCACATTTCCACAGTCTTCTAGACTATCTGAGATGAGCTCGGCCCAGAAAACTCGCCAGAGTCTCTGCTTAAAACCAATCATGTGTTTGTAGCAATCTCTTTATATCCGAAACTAATTTCTCCTCGTGGAGACAAGTAAAGATACTTTGACTTTAACTTTCTCATGCAGTGCCATCTGAGGACTCGCAGAGGTCTCCTGTCTTGCCCAACACAGACTGAGCTTTCTCTGGATTCCCTTATGCCGAGTTCAGACTGCATGATTTTCAAAGCAGTCGGGTTGTTGTTCTTTTCACACTGCATAACTATTTTGGCCAGCATTCAGTCGCTGTGTTCACACTGCACGATGGATCGGCGACAGAAGGTTTCACTCTGCATGATTTCACAACACACAAGATGTGACAAGGAAACAAAGTGTGAACAAGCCCTGATTTGCCTGTGATTCCGGGCATTTGTTTGCGATTTCTCAAAACCTGTCTGCGAGCCAAAATCGTGGCTAAAATCATGCAGTCTGAAGTCGGCATTAATCGTTTCACAGTGTAATGTATGGCAGATGGTGAAAGACATAGATTCTTTGCAATCTTGCATGGAAGAATCAGAAATGTCCCAACTTTTTTTGGAATGTGTTGCAACTGTCCCAACATTTTTGAAGTGTGTTGCAGCCATTAATATCATTTTTTTTATATTTACAAAATACAATTTTGTTGCTCAATGAAAACATTGGAAAACCTTTCCTTGTACTTTTGTCAGTAAAAAAAAGGTTCAGCAGAATTTAAAAAAAAATCCCAGATTGTGAATTTTATTGCATTTTTCAAATGTTCCCAACTTTTCTGGAAATGTGGTTGTAGCACAGGGGTCTGATTGTGTCAGAAAACAACTGCTTCAGAGTTTAACTCAGAATCATTTATTCAGTTGTAGAAGTTTAATTGCAGCTGTTAAATATATTGTGACAGTATTAGCTGTTACTTTGGTATCATACTCACCAGTAGGGGGCGCATGAGCGTTAGAACCTCTGGTTTTTAAAAGGATAGTAGTATAGAAGAAGTCAGTTTGTTTGAAAGAGGGAAGCATGATTTTATCGAAGCACCTCCTGCAACACTCATTGGAGCCCTGATTGAGAAACTTTTCTTCCAGTTCAATCATGTAAGTTTGTTCCTCCTAATGTTGTGTAATTGTTTTCATTTTTATATGTTACTCTTTATATGTTACTTTATATTTTGAGACTGGTAAATCCGTATGAGCTGCTAAGGCTCAACTGAAATGGACATCAAGTGGTTTCTAAACCAATGGATTGATCTCACTGCATTACCATGTGGATTATCAAATATCCTGAAGTACAAGACTGTCACTTGTGGGCTATCTAGTTTTTTTTTTTTTTTGTGGATATCCATGGACTACTGGAAGAGCATTTGAAGTTTTTTTTTAATTTATTTTTTGATTTGGACTTCATCCTGAAAATTTCAACTTTCTTTGTAGTGATTTAGTAAATTAAGTAAATCCCCAAACGGATTAAGTAAACTTAAGTTGTTCGTAGCTTTAAGCAGATTGAACACAATAAAATTAAGTTCGGGCAAAATGGCAGTCGGCTCTGCACTATACTGCCACCCTCTGGTTTTACACTTTTTTTACTTAAAGGAGACTTCGGTGAACAATGAACCTTTGGTCTAATAAAACAGGTACCTAGTCAATCGTCTCTGAGATTTGTTTTCATGATAATTGAATGTAAAATAGTTTTATCTCTAAAAACTGTTTAGCTGTATAATGCTAGCACTGGGGCATTGACTAAGTAAAAAGAAATCGCTAGTTTATTCCACTAACAAGGCTCAAATAGCCCCACACTAACACAGTAACATAATGAGTGTCCATACATGCAAAACGAAGCATTGAGAACTTTGTAAGAGTACAGACCGTTTAATAAGAAGATACTTTATAAAGACAATTCACTTTGTGTATACACAGCAGGCGCCATCTTAGAATATAGTCTCGAGTAAGTCGATCCCTGAACGTCGTGCTGAGTGATCTGAACTGTATGAAGTTCAGCGAACTTCTGAACTGTATGAACGGCGTTCAGGGATCGACTTATCGAGACTGTATTCTAAGATGGCGCCTGCTGTGTATACACAAAGTGAATTGTCTTTATAAAGTATCTTCTTATTAAACGGTCTGTACTCTTACAAAGTTCTCAATGCTTCGTTTTGCATGTATGGACACTCATTATGTTACTGCGTTAGTGTGGGGCTATTTTGAGCCTTGTTAGTGGTATAAACTAGCGATTTCTTTTTACTTAGTCAATGCCCCCAGTGCTAGCATTATACGCTGAAACAGTTTTTAGAGATAAAACTCTTTACATTCGATTATCATGAAAACAAATCTCAGAGAACGATTGACTAAGTACCAATGTTTTATTAGACCAAAGGTTCATTGTTCGCCGGAGTTCTCCTTTAACATAAATGGTTTGTGTTTAGACAACACATTAGGATTTTGTACTGTCAAGTTGAGACACAATTACATAGACCTTAATAGAAAAAAACATTTAAAGTCAAAAAACACAATTATTATAAGTAAACTATATATACATATATTATGTAAAGATACTTCAAGTGTAATTGACCAGTTTCTGTTGTCCCATTTCCACCATAACAGACATCCCAGATAGCATGTAACCATTGAAACAATGTTGAGTCAGTGTGGATGCGTCAATGCTGATTACATTGAAATGACATTAGAAAGTGATGTTGGTTTAGCATCACTCTTGCACCCCAGTTAATATTGAAATAATATTCAGATTTCAACCACAAATCAATGGTGTTAATATTGCTTCAACATTACAAAGTGATGTAGTTTTAACGTCACTTTTGCATCCCTTGGTTAATGTTGTAAACTATGTTGAACCAAAAAAATCAATGGTAATGCTAATGAATCAACATTACACTATGATTCTACATCACTGATCCTAAATCAATATTAAAATTAACAAAAATAGTCAATGGTAATATTATTGAATCAACTGACATCACTGCTGTTGAATCAGCTCTTAAATTAACAAGAATAATTTTTGGTAATATGGTTTGATCAATGTTACAATGTGATGTTGATTCTAATTACGAAGAGTTCAGTATGCAAAAGCCTCTAAATGCCATTTGAAATTTTCTTTTAAAATGACCATTTTATCAAGCTTTTATATTTAAGTTCAGTAATTTCACCTAAATGACAATTAATAGGTAATCTTCATTGCCATTTAAGTCAAATTACTGAACTTAAATATACAAGCTTGATAAAAATGATCATTTTAGAAGAAAATTTCAAATGGCATTTAGAGGCTTTTGCATCTGAACTCTTCATACATTAAATTGAAACACTGAAAAGGAATGTCAAACAACACTGCCATCTGATGTACCAAGTTAATGTTGAAACATTAACCTTTCAAAAACACTTCAGTGTGTCAACAAATGAATCCTCCTGACCATTTCAAAATTTGGCGAAAACCTTTTAAATATAAATGACACCTTTCCAGCAGTTGAGTCAATTGAGTTATTCAGTCAATGCCAAAATATATTAAAAGATTATTAAAAAAAAAAAAGAAAGTGGTAGAAATGGGACAAAAGCAGCCTTGGTTCAGGCGGTCCAATGGTTCAGGTTTTTACAAATCTGTCCTTCATCAGACTACACATCTGTCTCTTTTCCTTTGGGTTCTCTGAAATCTGAAAGAGAAAGTATGATTTTACTCCAGAACGAGTCAATTCAGTTTTGTCATACATAGTCATATTCAAGAATGTTAATTTACTAAACACAATACGATTCTGTGATGCATGCATATGATATTGAAACTTACTTAGTGTGTGGATATCTTCCCATTATGCGTGTATATGATATTGAAATGTTAGTAAGACTTGAAAAACTGGAAGAACAGAAAGAGAGGGCAACTCCCTGAGAAACAAAGGAAGTTAACATTTGTTCCCATTGTTACATGTGAAAGAAGTTTCTGTCAAAAGAAATGCAACAAGAGTCTTGATTTGGCAAGTGTGGGTGAGACACTCGCATCATGTATTTTATAATATCAAGTTTGCATCTTTTCTTTATTCCAAAGTAGCCTATTTGATGTTTTGTATTTATCATCTTTGAACTCATTATGAAATTGGCATGATACATTTACCTTAGTGACATAATAATTTGTTTCATTGGATTTTATTCTGATTTGCTCTGGAATTGTTTTTTAGATTAAACGGATTAATATGTTTCGTTACCCAAAATCTACATCAGGATAGTGACGACTAATATTTGGCACTAATTCAAGTAGCTTACATGGTCTTGCACAGTGGGTCTTTAATTCATGTAACATTACAAGGAGATTGAATATTTAATTTTACTCACAAAGCACTATGATCCGTAACGCTGAACAGCATGATTTTAATTCAAAGCAATTTGTCATTATGGTTTTATAACATCATAAAAAGTTGTTTCTCAACTGATTTTACACAGATTCTCCAGTTTAATGATCTTAAAAACAATGAATACAGAAACATACAGAAAAAATTCAGGTTTACCGCATAAATGTGTAATCTATCAATAACACATTTAATAAAACAAAAGAGGATGCGTCATTTACTGTATAAAATCAGGTCTTGTATACAACGACCTCCAGAACACACACGACAGACTGTGATTTGGGATCCTCTGATCGCTGATTCATAAGAGCAACTCGTTTGAACCCTCTCTATCTCAACTCTTCACTTCTTCAACACGTCATCTCTTCTTCCAATGCTCTTCTTCCTCTCCTTTTTATACATCTCCTATTTTCCCTTTCTTCCTTATACTTTTTAACACTTTTTGTGTGTGTAATTTGTATTAAACCATCAAATATATACAAGAATGTTTAGAAAAATTACAAACTTTTCAAGTGGATCTGTTAACTGTTTTGAGAAGACTGACCTTAGTTTGACTAAATGTATAAAAGAGACTGTAATGATTTGGGGAAATTAAAGCTTTAGCTTAAGTTCTGTCAGGAAGACTTACTCAGCGCGTCATGTATTACCTCACTCCTATCCAGGCCATGTCCACAGTAATACTCGTTGACACGTAATATTTTTCTCTCTGTTTTGTCCTTCCTTCCACACTGAGATGGCGTTTTAAGTCAACGAAAACTTATCTTTTGGAAAACGCTCTCCAAAGTGGATAAATTTGTAAACACCGTTTTGCGTTGTAGTGTGGACACTGAAATCGGAGGTATTTCAAAACGATGATGTCAGTTTAGTCATGTGATCCATGCAGTACCAATAGATATTCATGTTCATCGGTTTATCGGTACATGCATATGGTGACTGAATGCGACATGGACGCATCAGTGATGGTGAGATATTTTGAAAATAATAACATTATTATTTATTTTCCCATCTGTATCATCTCAGTGAGCTTTTGAGAAGTTTCACGCATGCGCAGTAAAGTGAATTTAGAAGTTTCTCATCCACACTGAAACGTCGGAAAACACCTGAAAACGCTAGTGTGGACGGAGAGCGTTTTAAACGAAAACCCTGTTTTCAAATCTATCCGGATTAATGTGGGCGTAGCCCCAATCAGTTGTTAAGTCACAGTATAAAGGATTGATACTTACACTTGTCTGAGGCCCCGTCCACACACTACTGCGTTTTCGTTAAAAACGGAGACCTTTTGCTATGTTTGCACCTCCCGTTCAGACTAAAACGGAAAAAACGAAGACCTAAAACGGAGAAGTTTAGAAACGCTGCAGCTCCGTTTTGTATTTTAAATCTCCGCAGGGTGTTTTAGAGTAGACGGGACAAAACGGAGGGGTTTAGAAACAATAGGCTTTTTTGAGATGCGCCTCGCCTCGCCTGCAATTTAGTCGAGAGTAGGCGGCTGCCGTGAGAGGAGGAGTGAAAAAAGCGCAGTCAAACTGGACAAATCTCGGTTCTCGCAGTGGATCAGACATCTGTGAGATCAAAGACTGATGTCGCGGGATTCATGCTCGTGCACGTGTTGCTAATAAACTGGATGTGATTTAAGTTCTGTTGCTTTTATATGAAAATAAATATAATGAACAAGACAGCCAAAGTACTTGTTATTTAATTACATTCCAAATATGTGTTTATCAATAATTTTGTATTTAATACAGACATGTTTTTATAGTTTTTTTTTTATAAAAATGACATCACATAACCCATATGGCACTGTCAAAGTTTATTCACCCACATGTATAGGCTACACATAAAACATGATATCAGTTTTAAAATCAAACATTTTAAAAGAGAACAATTAATCACTGTTGTATTTTATTTTTTATTAGAATGCAACTTACAAACATACAAACAAACTTGAACATTTTAGAGTATATTTGATTTTCTCTTTAGTGGTTCTCTCCTGTGGCCACACAGGGTAGCGGTGAGTCTCTGGCGTCGATTCTTCCTCATCTCGGGAGACAAAGCACTCTCTTGAAACTGGTCCGCAGATGACCAAGAACCAGTTGGGCTGGAGAACTCCTCCGTGGCCTCCGCCGCCATGTTGCCGGTCTCGATACCCCCCTGAATCGCATGCGTTGCAGGAGAGCCTCCCTAAATCGACTCGCAAAGCTCAAAATAGAGCAAAACTACTCGCCCATGGCCACTTCGACGACCAGCATCTACAGCTCGCCTGCAGCTGATTCGTACTGCCTTGAGATTTGTAGTCAATTGCCCTGTAAACACAAAACAGTTTAACGTTAGCTCCTAATATAACTAGTGCCCCCCCCCACTATATATATATATATATATATATATATAAAATCATGAGCTCAGTTCTTTTTTAGAATAAAATATTTATTTAAACATTAAATCTTACAACAAAGGAAGAAATTATGTAAATATTGAAACTCAGGAAATTCCGACAGTACTAGCCATTCATCCATTTTGATTTCCTTGTTTGTTTCTATGTCCCGTTTCTATTGGCCGCGCTGATAATCGTCACAGAGCGCAGCGGCAAAAGTTAAACTATTTTGAACTTTGACTGAGATCGAGAACCTTTTGGCTTCACTTTTGAGGGGTTGTGCGACACACTTGCGCGCAAGCCATTGAAATGAATGGGTTTCATAGCGCAGCGCATACCGTGTCCTGTGTGAAAGGCCCTTAATGACGGGGCCTACACCAAAGAACTGTCAATAAATTTACACTGCTTATCAATTTATCTCCCGAGGCTTTCTGGTAGAACAAGTATCCTCATAATTCAGATTCATTAGATTGTCTTTGTTGTTTTATCTTTGTTCATCTATTCAAGACTAAAAAAAAAGTGTTTCTGAGTAACAGGTGTACAAAGAAACACAGGTGTCATGCAACGTGGGGAAATAAATGTTTTTGGAGGTGAGGTATTGTTAGAGATGTCAACCCATCTAGAAAAGGTCCACCCACACTTAATACAGTCATAAGACTGTGAGGCTTGTAGTTCATTCTTCATTGTGTTCTGCAACTGGATTAACTAAGTGTCGCTGTGTTTTGGAGTTTGAGAAGCAACATTTTGTATCAGGTACTGTCACTTCATTTGATCACTTGAGCTGTAATTACTCTGCCTTTGACAAATCTGAATTATTTTGTAGTTTTGGTAGCACTTTACAATAATTTGTTAAAATTAGTTAATGCATTAACTAACACAAAGTAACAATGAATAATATAATTTTACACCATAATAATATATTTGTAAAAAAAATCATAAGATCAAGAAAGATTAGGAAATACTGTATTGTTATTGTATTATTATTTATTATAAGTACTGTTCATTCAATGTAAAAAAAAATTATAATTAAAAAAAATCCTGTGAAAAAACGGCAAATCTCTGGCAGCAAATTTTCCAGATGGATTCTGTTAAATTACATGCAAAAACTGTAAAAATTTACTTTATGGTCAAAATTGATTAAATTACAGTATATTACTGTTAAAAATGGCTTATTAAACTGTGGAAAAACAGATAAATTATGTCAAATTACATTAAAAAGACATTTAACTTTCAGGTTAAACTGTAAATTTAGGGTTTTATAAGCAAGTTATTTTATATAATAATGCTGTCTATCTACGGTAATTCTATTAACATATAGTTTTCTGTGTTAAATAACAATGAAATGATGTATAAAAATGCAATAAATACATAAATTAAAAAGCAAATGTTTGCAAATTTAGTTTTATTTTTTTATTTGTGCAGATCCAATTTCACAACTCTGACCAATCTCTATTTAAGCACTTAATAGCAAATGTATGGTCAATTTTTGTTCACTTAACTAAATGTATGAGTACAGAATGCATGCCCATTTACACCATTTGTAACTGAACATCAAGATAAGTGATTAATAGAAAATAGAAGCTTAATGTTTCATTTAGAACATGTGAAAATATCCACATTAAAAGGCAATTGCTTTATACCTTTTACCTCTAATATAACCTTTTTTAAACATTTACCATTACATTTAATCCAAAGTGATTTAATTAAGAAAACAAAAGAAGCAACAAGTGCAGTGACAAGTCCCAGTTAGTCTAGTACAGTACACATAGCATTTTATTTTTTTATAACAAAGATTTTGTATTATTGGGGCAAGTATTTATGTAAAAGATAGATCTTTAGCAGTTTCTTGAAAATGTTTTGTTGCGTCGGCCATTCCACCAGCTAGAAACAGTCCAGGTAAAGGTCAGTGAAGTGGTTTTGTGTCTCTTTGGGATGATGGCACCACAAGGCGCTATTCATTTGCAGATCACAAGCTTCTGGAGGACACATAGATCTAAAGTAGTGAGTTTATGTATAGGGCTACCTTTAAAGAGCACTCTTGCTGCAGCATCTGGATCAGTTGCAGAGGTTTGACTGATGCTGGAAGGCCTGTACAGAGAGAATTACAATAGTCCAGTGGAATAAATCACTTTCTTAATAAGTGAGTCATTCATTAAACCGATTTGTTCAAACGGCTGATTCTTTCGGGGAAAAAAAGCAATTGTTCATTGAATCTGTTACGTAGGCCAACTCGTTAAAATGTTTCGCTCAAAATGCGGATTTTATTCAAGAAATCATGCTGTTGCATTCGACTCTGCTACGGTTTCATTTTAAAATTCTAGTCGTCAAAATAAAGAGAAAACAAACAATATTGATAATGTTATGTCTAAAAACTAACTCACAATGTCAAATTATTTTTAATTTAACTGTATAACATAAATATATTTATGTTGTGCACAGGAAAACGGCACTCTACTGATGTGATATTCTAATATAAAAACATATGATAGGCTATAAATATAAGACAAAAACTAATTTGGGGACATACTATAAAAATAGACAAATGCATAACTGCACACATCACGCAGTGAAAGCACGAGAGACAACTGCGATGTCAGCTCACAGTGCCTCGTACATCGTTAAAACAATTAGAATATCATTATAGACAATACACTTCGCACACCCCTACGCACATAAAGAATTAACTTGATTGATCTGACATTTGCCAACTTTCTTCTTCTCTCGCGTGCAGGACTATAATAGTGGACCTTTAAATTACAGCAAAAATCTAAAACCACAGGTATTCACTGTATAATGAAACAAACGGCAAAATTCTGTTAAAAATAGGCTACAGTGCTTTTTCTGTAAATTAACTTTTTTTTACAGTGTAACTAATGTAGGGTAATTAACAAATGACGGCTTTTTATAAGTTGTTTTCCCGAGTGCTGACAACACTAAATTGAATACAATAAATACAGAAACACATATTTTACATGTTTATGTTCATGTGTGCAGGTGCAGGAGGTGTCGTTTATTACAATGAGTTTTCTATTCTCATTGTGTGTTTCAATATTGCTGTTTGGTGAGTGTTGAAGTTTTAATACACTTGTGGCTGGAATGATGCTCCAGTACTGTATAATCAAATAAGTGAACTGACTTTATCACCTTTCAAAATGACACCATTGTTCTTATGTTTTGTATTTGTTTGTTTTAAAGGTAAAATAATTGATGGACAATCAGGTAATTCTTTCCATTCATCTTCTTATACTTCATCTTCAGCAGATTTAATACTGCTTCCCCTTTCTCTATTAGACAAAAAAAAGTGGAACTTTCATTGTCAACTTTAACTTGAGTCACTTTTAATAACTTTCAGCTGAAACATTGGCACTTTATGTACTACCATTTTCAACCAAAATTGTGCTGTGTTGTAATTTGCCCTAAAACTATGGCCTATAAGTCATATGAAAGTACATTTGTTCTGATGTGTACTGCGTCATGGAATTTTATCTTGAAAACCACAGACTAGGCGTGTGCATCATGTCAGTTATGCCTGTCAATCATTCTGTCAGTTAACGTCATGAGATACACATTCCATATTTCAATACAAAAACATTAGGCAACCAACACATTACAAAACTTATCAATACTTAAATGTTTAGATCGCATTGGTCACAAGAAAAGAGATTCTTAATTCTTGATCTAATTTTAGATAGTTGGTATGCAGTGCTGAAATATGAATTTACACATATTTACAAAGTTATTTTAATGTTTCTACAACAGCAGACCCCTGCAACAGCTACAATAACCTGGAAGATTCATGGAGAGCCACCAACAATCAATATCCCTCTCAAATAATGTGTGACTGTGAGGTCAGCTGGAACGGCTGGTACCGACTCGTTTTTGATGGTCAGAGCGTTCAGATGCCAGACACATGTGTTGATGAGTATAGTTGTGGCACTCATGCTCCTCTGTGGCTGCACGGAGGACATCCAACAGTTGAGGATGGAGTGGTCACTCGAGATGTCTGCGGTCACTATGACAAATGACTGCTGCGCTTTTCAGTCCAATCCCATTAAAGTCAAAGCTTGTCCAGGAGATTATTATGTCTATGAGTTTGTGAAACCATCTTTCTGCTATTTGGCTTACTGTGCAGGTAAATATATTTACTTTTTTTACATAATTAAGTTATTGCATTTTTGTTGATTTAATTTTGATCTTATTTTACTTTTTTCAGATGTAAGGAAACTCAATATCACCTATACCATCTCAACCTCAGCTATAGAAATGACATCCATGGCTATTACGACAGGTAATGTGATGTTTTTGAAGTGTTTCTGAAGTGTTTTTGTTCAGATTAGCAAACCTATGCAGTCAGACCAGATCCAAGTTTTTGACTGCATGTAAAGTATGTGTGTGTAATGTGCAGCTGTGATTTTGATTCAGGTTTGCCTAATTACTATTAGAGAGTTGCTTGTAGAATATTAGTGCAGATGCATTGTTTTCAATAGTCTGGGGAAATTAATTGGAGCTATGTAGGAATATTTTTAAAATGTGCTTGAGTACATTTAAAATCCTAAAATCACAAATTCAAACAAAACATTTTTGTAAAAAAACAAACAAAGTATTCACCCCCTTGATGTGAAAAATAATAAATAGTACATATTAAAGAACACTTGTGCGTAGTCATGGAATTTCAATTAATCGTAATTTCATAATTTACATCATGAAGAAAAATAATAATTTTGGTAGCTTTGGTACCTTCCAAATCACTGGAATCCTTTCAGTATACAATTTAATCAATAATTAAGAAACAAGAATTCATTTAGTTTGCAATGACAATGACCCTAAATGTCAAGCCAATGGCTGAAAAACAACAATAATAATGTCATTGAGTGACCAGGGGCCCGTTTCAATAAGGAGGTTCAACCAACTCTGAGTTAAAGCTTGAACTCTGAGTTGACTTACCCTGAGAGAGGAAACTCTGAGTTTTTGGTTACAGAACAGCTGAAATGAGTTGGTTCAATCAACTCTGAGTTGACTGACTCTGAGTTAAGCGCGTGCACCACAACTATAAAAAGCCATTATCAATGGAGCGCAGATATTATGAGTCACCATGGCAACAGCGCCAGACAAAAAGAGGTGTTGGGTATAATTAATTGAGTAATCTAAATATTGTAATTTAATTAAAGGGATTACTATTAATTCTTCTGTAATTACTTTTAAATAGGCTACTGCATAAACTATAGACCAATTCAGTATAAAACAATAGTGGATTTAACATACATTTTTAAAATGTATATTTTTATGTAACCTTCTCCCTCTACACACTTTGATCAATTCAAGAATAATTCATGCAATTGTATATTGTTAATTTGAAAGAATTAAAAGTGCAGTTTCTTGTCTCTCCTCCTTGTATTGTTCAAGTGGTTGAGGTTGATATAGGATTTAGCAATTAGTGATCACTGATATGTAGACCAATACTTTCCAGAGATAGTAATTATTACATTAATCTAACTACACCGTTGAAGATGTCATTTGTAGTTAATAATTCATAACTATTTTAGAGTAACTTACTGTTATAATATCAGAGGTGAAACTGGAAGAATGTTATTCAACCTAAAGTAGGCTTCTATTACTTTGATACATTTTTACTTAAGTAAAAGTAAAAATACCAGTCTAAAAATCTACTCAAGTAAAAAGTAGTTAATTTAAAACATGAGTTAAAGTTGCTGAGTAACTTGATTAACAGTGGGGATGGGGTGGGGGACTCCCCATCTAGGGTTGTAATGTATGAGATTTTCACAGTATGATAACGTCTCAGAAAATATCACGGTTTATGGTATTAAACAATTATTAAATATATAAACTGCATTATTAAATTTACGGTTATTATTATCATCATCAGTTAAAATTACAGTTAAATAAATTAAACATTTGTTCAATAAAACATAAGCCTATCTAATCAACTAACTTCCATAATTGATTATGAATAAGATTGACATCTTATTTTTTTATCATTAATAACTTATAATTGAGTATAAGTATAATGAATAATTGAGTTCTATTAAATGTTTTTTATTCCAATTTTTTTAATGATTTAATAGAAATATATTATCAAAAATGGTGGTAATCAAATAAAAGTTTAGCAAATGTTTTAATCCTTTTATTTTTTGGCAAAGTGCTGCAAAACAGATTTAGTCAATTAAACCATGGACAAACAATATATATTCCTTAAAGAATGTGTAAATACATTTTAGTATTATTGTTGGTGTTTGAACAGCACTTCCTCTTTAAAAAAGGGGAGGAGACCGCAAGAAACTCTGGGTTTACTGAAGAAAACCTGCTCCCGACCAGGTTAGGTTCACAGAGTAAGTTACCATGGTAACTGACTCTGAGTATAAGTTACCCCTCTTTCAGAAACGGGCTTGACTTACTCTGCTTTCTCGGGTTTAACATACCTCCCATTCTGAAACAGAAAACTCAGAGTTACCCTCATTTCAGGGTTAACATACTCAGAGTTTTCACTTAACCTCCTTTCTCAAACAGGCCCCAGGTCAGAGTTCAGGATTTCACTCACAGTATGGGTGGCCTTGGAAAAAATCACAATGTCAAATCCCAATCTCCATTATTGCAATCTGACAGACCCTGAATGGTTCTGTATAGGGGGAAAATGACAGTTTCCAGTTGTGAAATGCTGATAGAGACCTACCCACACAGACTCAAGACTGTCATGTTTTTAAAGGTGCATCTACTAAATACTGACATAAATTGAACGAGAGCGGTTTTAATAGAACTCATAATTTTAAGGCAACCAGGTTAAGGCAACTTACAATTTTATGTTAAACCAATAAATCAGTGTTACAGTGTAATTCTGTCTTTAATAATTTATGTGCAGGACTGCATGTTAATCTAACGCCACATCCACAATAATCCATTTTAATGTAAATATTACATTTTCAAAAGAAAATAACATTTTGTTAATGGGTGCAGATATCATAAAAATCGGATCAATTAATGCACACACCTTGTCCTCCGCTTCTGGTGTTGGCACGCCATCACTGCGAACACGTGAAATAATGGAGATAAGAGACATGGGAGGAACTGAAGCATGCCACAATTTTCATACGAGTTTAAAAGGGGACTGAGGCAAACAAGGAGCTAATCACACATTTTTAGGGAGCAGGGTCTGGCCCTAAAAAGGGCATAGTGATGCCCCTGAGTCTAGATATGCACTTTAAGATAAAGTAAAAAGAAATAAAAAGTAAATAAAAAGGCAAAATCTACAGTGAGTGAAAGAATTCTTAGTTAAATCAAACTGCTAGTCATTTCAGTATAATGGGACTACTGCTTATTTATTTTTGACAATGTTAAATGATGTTAAATGAGATCCTCAGACACAAAAACTGTTTTAATCCAATAGTAAACAAACATAGGCCTGTAACTAGTAAAATCGGCTTAATCAGATTTATTTTTTTACACAACAGCTCCCCTGTTGACCCCTGTTACAACTACAATATCCTGGGTGATTCATGGAGAGCCACCAACAATCAACTTTCCTCTGAAATAATGTGTGACTGTGAGGTCAGCTGGGACGGCTGGTACCGTCTCTTCGTTCAGGGTCAGAGCACTCAGATGCCAGACACATGTGTTGATCAGGGCAGCTGTGGCACTCATGCTCCTCTGTGGCTGAACGGTGGACATCCAACAATTGAGGATGGAGTGGTCACTCGAGATGTCTGCGGTCACTGGGACAATAACTGCTGCTATTTCAAATCAAGTCCTATTAAAGTCAAAGCCTGTCCTGACAATTATTATGTTTATGAGTTTGTGAAACCAGAATTCTGCTCTTTGGCATACTGTGCAGGTAAAAACATTTACATCTACCCTTTTTACATTAGTCAGAATTGTAGTTTTTTATTTTTTATTTACAGTTTATCAATATTTTTCAGATGCAAGGAACACGACATATACTACTGTCACTCCGGAGACAGTGTTAACCACAGAAACCTCAACCATGGACATTACTGAGACCACAACAAAAGAAAGCACCACGCCTGAGACCACAACTCTGGAAACTACAACAACAACAACAAGTATGACCACAAGCAAAACAATTCCAGAAAGTACAACAGCCGAGACCACGACAGCAGAGAGCCCCACAACTGTGGGTACCAAAACAGCGGAAAGTACCTCAGAGCGAGATCACAACAACAGAGAGCACCACCACTGAAAATCAAGCTATGGACACAACCTCAGAGAGCAACACAAATGTGGGTACCTCTACAGCGGAAAGTACCACAAGCGAGATCAGAACAGAAAGCACCACCCTGAGAGACCACAACTGTGGATTCTACAACAACAGAAAGTACGACCATAGGCACAACAACTCCAGAAAGTACAACAACTGAGACCACAACAGCAGAGAGCACTACAACTTTTGGTACCACAACAGCGGAAAGTACCACAAACGAGATCACAACAGCAGAAAGTACAACAAAAGCCACAACAACTCCAGAAAGTACAACAACCGAAAGCACCACAACTGTGGGTACTACAACAGAGGAAAGTACCACCCCTAAGACCATAACTGTAGCTAATATTACAACAGGAAGTACAACCACAGCCAAAACAACTCCAGAAAGTGCAACAACCGAAACCACAACAGCAGAGAGAACCACAACTGTGGGTACCACTACAACGGAAAGTACCACAAGCGAGACCACAACAGCAGAAAGCACCACAACTGTGGGTACCACAATGGTGGAAAGAACCACAAGCGAGATCATAACAGAAAGCACCACCTATGAGACCACATATGTAGGAACTACTACAGCAGAAAGTACAACCACAGCCACAACAACTCCAGAAAGTACAACAACTGAGACCACAATATCAGAGAGCACCACAACTGTGGGTACCACAACAGCAGAAAGTACCACAAGCGAGATCACAACAACAGAAAGCACCCCCCTGAGACCTCAACTGTAGGTACTACTGCAGCAGAAAGTACAACCACAGCCACAACAACTCAAGAAAGTCCAACAATCGAGACCACAACATCAGAGACCACCACAACTGTGGGTACCACGAGAGCGGAAAGTACCACAAGTGAGATCACAACAACAGACAGCACCACCCCTGAGAATCAAGCTGTAGGTACTATTACAGCGGAAAGTACAACCACAGCCACAACAACTCCAGAAAGTACAACCATTGTGGGCACCACAACAGCGAATAGTACCACAAGCGAGAATACAACAACAGAAAGCACCACCACTGAGACCATAACTGCAAGTACTACTACAGCAGAAATTACAACCACAGCCACAACAACTCCAAAAAGTACAACAACCGAGACCACAACATCAGAGAGCACAACAACTCTGGGTACAACTACAGTGGAAAGTCCCACAAGCGAGACCACAACAGCAGAGAGCACCACAACTGTAGGTACCACCACAGTGGAAAGTATCACAAGCGTGATCACAACAACAGAAAGCACCACCCCTGAGACCACAACTGCAGGTACTACTACAGCAGAAAGTACAACCACAGCTACAACAACTCCAGAAAGTACAACAACCAAGACCACAAAAGCAGAGAGCACCACAAATGTGGGTACCACTACAGCGGAGATCACAACAACAGAAAGCACCACCCCTGAGACCACAACTGTGGGTACTAGTACGGCAGAGAGCACCACAACTGTGGGTACCACACCAGCGGAAAGTACCACAAGCGAGATCACAGCAACAGAAAGCACCACCCCTGAGACCTCAACTGTAGATACTACTACAGCAGAAAGTACAACCACAGCCACAACAACTCAAGAAAGTCCAACAATCGAGACCACAACATCAGAGAGCACCACAACTGTGGGTACCACGAGAGCGGAAAGTACCACAAGTGAGATCACAACAACAGAAAGCACCACCCCTGAGAATCAAGCTGTAGGTACTATTACAGCGGAAAGTACAACCACAGCCACAACAACTCCAGAAAGTACAACCATTGTGGGCACCACAACAGCGAATAGTACCACAAGCGAGACTACAACAACAGAAAGCACCACCACTGAGACCATAACTGCAGGTACTACTACAGCAGAAATTACAACCACAGCCACACAACTCCAAAAAGTACAACAACCGAGACCACATCATCAGAGAGCATAACAACTCTGGGTACAACTGCAGTGGAAAGTCCCACAAGTGAGACCATAACAGCAGAGAGCACCACAACTGTAGGTACTACTACAGCAGAAAGTACAACCACAGCTACAACAACTCCAGAAAGTACAACAACCAAGACCACAAAAGCAGAGAGCACCACAAATGTGGGAACCACTACAGCGGAGATCACAACAACAGAAAGCACCACCCCTGAGACCACAACTGTGGGTACTAGTACGGCAGAGAGCACCATAACTGTGGGTACCACAACATCAGAGAGCACCACAACTGTGGGTACCACAACAGCAGAGAGTACCAAAAGCAAGGTCACAACAACAGAAATCACCACCCCTGAGACCACAACTGCAGGCACTACTACAGCAGAAAGTACAGCCACAACAACTCCAGAAAGTACAACAACCAAGACCACAACATCAGAGAGCACCAAAGCTGTGGGTACCACAACAGCAGAAAGTACCTCAAGAGAGTTCACAACAACAGAAAGCAACACCCCTGAGACCACAACTGTTGGTACTACTACAGCAGAAAGCACAACCACAGCAACTCCAGAAAGTACAACAACCAAGACCACAACATCAGAGAGCACCACAACTGTGAGTCCCACTACAGCAGAAAGCACCACAACTGTGGCTATCATAACAGCAGAAAGTACAACAAGCGAGGTCACTGCAACAGAAAGCACCACCCTGAGACCACAACTGTAGGTACTACTACAGAAAGTAAGTACAGCCAAAGCTACAAGCAACTCCAGAAAGTACAACAACCAAGACCACAGAAGCAGAGAGCACTACAGCGGAGATCACCACTAAAGCGGAGATCACAACAGCAGAAAGCACCACCCCTGAGACCACAACTGTGGGTACTATTACAGCAGAAAGTACAACCGCAGCCACAAATACTCCTCAAAGTACAACAACCGAGACTACAACATCAGAGAGCACCACAAGTGTGGGTACCACAACAGCAGAAAGTACCACAAGCAAGGTCACAACAGAAAAGCACCACCCTTGAGACCACAACTGCAGGTACTACTACAGCAGAAAGTACAACCACAACAACTCCAGAAAGTACAACAACCAAGACCACAACATCAGATAGCACCAAAGCTGTGGGTACCACAACAGCAGAAAGAATCACACCTGTGGGTACCACAACTGCGGAAAGTACCACAAGCAAGATCACAACATCAGAGAGCACCACAACTGTGGGTACCACTACAGCAGAAAGCACCACAACTGTGGGTACCACTACAGCAGAAAGTACCACAAGCGAGAGCACAACAGCAGAGAGCATCACAACTGAGGGTATTGCTACAGAGGAAAGTACCACAAGTGAGATCACAACAACAGAAAGAAGCCACTCCTGAGACCACAACTGTTGGTCCTACTACAGCAGAAAGTACAACCACAGCCAACAACAACTCCAGAAAGTACAACAACCGAGACCACAACATCAAAGAGCACCACAAGTGTGGGTACCACAACAGAAGAAAGTACCACAAGCAAGGTCACAACAACAGAAAGCACCACCCTTGAGACCACAACTGCAGGTACTACTATAGCAGAAAGTACAGCCACAACAACTCCAGAAAGTACAATCACCGAGACCACAACATCAGATAGCACCAAAGCTGTGGGTACTACAACAGCAGAAAGAACCACAACTGTTGGTACTACTACAGCAGATAGCACAACTGCTGCCACAACAACTCCAAAAAGTACAACAACCAAGACCACAACATCACAGAGCAGCACAACTTTGGATCCCACTACAGCAGAAAGTACCACAAGCAGCGAAAAGTACCACAAGCAAGAGTAACAACATCAGAGAGCACCACAACTGTGGGTACCACTACAGCAGAAAGCACCACAACTGTGGGTACCACGACACTGAAAGTACCACAAGCGAAGATCACGACATCAGAGAGCACCAACAACGGTGGGTACCACTAACAGTAAGAAATACCACAAGCGAGAGCACAACAGCAGAGATGCATCACAACTGTGGGTATTGCTACAGCGGAAAGTACCACAAGCGAGATCACAACAACAGAAAGCACCACTCCTGAGAACACAACTGCAAGTACTACTACAGCAGAAAGTACAACCACAGCCACAACAACTCCAGAAAGAACAACAACTGAGACCACAACATCAGAGAGCACCACAACTGTGGGGAACACAGCAGCAGAAATTACCACAAGCGAGATCACAACAACTGAAAGGACCACCCCTGAGACAACAAGTGTGGGTCCTACTCCAGCAGAAAGTATAACCACAGCCACAACATCTCCGGAAAGTACAATAACCGAGACAACAACATCAGAGAAAACCACAACTGTGGGTACCACAACAGCAGAAAGCACGACAACCGTGGGTACCACAACAGCAGAAAGTACTACAAGCGAGATCAAAACAACACAAAGCACAACCCTTGAGACCACAACTGTAGGTACTACTACACCAGAAAATACAACCATAGCCACAACAAATCCAGAAAGTACAAAAACTGAGACCACAACATCCAAGAGCACCACAACTGAGGGTATCACTACAGCGGAAAGTACCACAAGCGAGATTACAACAACAGAAAGCACCACCCCTGAGACCACAACTGCAAGTACTACTACAGCAGAAAGTACAACCACAGCCACAACAACTCCAGAAAGAACAACAACTGAGACCACAACATCAGAGAGCACCACAACTGTGGGGAACACAGCAGCAGAAATTACCACAAGCGAGATCACAACAACTGAAAGGACCACCCCTGAGACAACAAGTGTGGGTCCTACTCCAGCAGAAAGTATAACCACAGCCACAACATCTCCAGGAAAGTACAAATAACCGAGACAACAACATCAGAGAAAACCACAACTGTGGGTACCACAACAGCAGAAAGCACCACAACCATGGGTACCACAACAGCAGAAAGTACCACAAGCGAGATCAAAACAACACAAAGCACAACCCTTGAGACCACAACTGTAGGTACTACTACACCAGAAAATACAACCATAGCCACAACAAATCCAGAAAGTACAAAAACTGAGACCACAACATCCAAGAGCACCACAACTGAGGGTATCACTACAGCGGAAAGTACCACAAGCGAGATTACAACAACAGAAAGCACCACCCCTGAGACCACAACTGCAAGTACTACTACAGCAGAAAGTACAACCACAGCCACAACAACTCCAGAAAGTACAACAACTGAGACCATAACAACAGAGAGCACCACAACTGTGGGTACCACAGCAGCAGAAATTACCACAAGCGAGATCACAACAACTGAAAGGACCACCCCTGAGAAAACAAGTGTGGGTCCTACTACAGCAGAAAGTATAACCACAGCCACAACATCTCCGGAAAGTAAAATAACCGAGACAACAACATCAGAGAAAACCACAACTGTGGGTACCACAACAGCAGAAAGAACCACAACCATGGGTACCACAACAGCAGAAAGTACCACAGCGAGATCACAACAACACAAAGCACAACCCCTGAGACCACAACTGTAGGTACTACTACACCAGAAAGTACAACCACAGCCACAACAACTCCAGAAAGTACAAAAACTGAGACCACAACATCCAGAGAGCACCACATTTGAGGGTATCACTACAGCGGAAAGTACCACAAGCGAGATTACAACAACAGAAAGCACCACCCTTGAGACCACAACAGTAGGTACTACTACAGCAGAAAGTACAATAACCGAGACCACAACAGCAGAGAGCACCACAACTGTGGGTACCACTACAGTGGAAAATACCACAAGCGAGTATCACAACAACTGAAAGCACCACCCCTGAGACCACAACTGCAGGATACTAGTACAGCAGAAAGTACAACCACAGCCACAACAATTCCAGAAAGTGCAACAACCGAAACCACAACAGCAGAGAGAACCACAACTGTGGGTACCACAACAGCGGAAAGTACCACAAGCGAGATCACAACAACAGAAAGCACACGACAACTGCAGGTACTACTACAGCAGAAAGTACAGCCACAACAACTCTAAGAAGTACAACAACCGAGACAACAGCATTAGACAGCACCACAACAGCAGAAAGTAACACAATAGAGACCACTACAGCGGAAAGTACCACAAGCAAGATCACAACAACAGAAAGCACCACCCCTGAGACCACAACTGCAGGTACTACTATAGCAGAAAATTACAACCACAGCCACAACACAGAAAGTACAAAAACCGAGACCACAACAGGCAGAGAGCACCACAACTGTGGGTACCGCTACAGCAGAAAGTACCACAAGCGAGATCAGAACAACAGACAGTAACACCCCAGACCACAACTGCAGGTACAGACTTTGAGCAGAAAGTACATTCACAGCCTCAACAACTCCAGAGAGTACAACAACCGAGACCACAACATCAGAGAGCACCACAACTCTGGGTATCACAACAGTGGGAAAGTACCACAAGCGAAATCACAACAACTGAAAGCACCACTCCTGAGACCACAACTGCTGGTCCTACTACAGCAGAAAGTACAAGCACAGCCACAACAACTCCAGAAAGTACAACAACCGAGACCACAACATCAGAGAGCACCACAACTGTGGGTACCACAACATCAGAGAGCACCACAACTGTGGGTACCACAACAGCAGAAAGCACCACAACTGTGGGTACCACAACAGCAGAAAGCACCACAACTGTGGTTACTGCTACACCGGAAAGTACCACAGGCGAAGATCACACACAGAAAGCACCACCGCTGAGACAACAACTGTAGGCACCACTACAGCAGAAAGAACAACCACAGCCACAACAACGCCAGAAGGTACAACAACTGAGACCACAACAGCAGAGAGCACCACAACTGTGGTACCACTACAGCGGAAGTACCACACGAGATTACAACAACAGAAAGCACCACCCTGAGACCACAACTGCAGGTACTAGTACAGCAGAGAGTACAACCACAGCCTCAACAACTCCAAAGAGTACAACCAAGACCACAACATCAGAGAGCACCACAACTGTGGGTACTACTACAGCGGAAAGTACCACAAGCGAGATTACCACAACAGGAAGCACCACCCTGCAGACCACAACTGCTGGTGCTACTACAGCAGAAAGTACAACCACAGCCACAACAACTCCAGAAAGTACAACAACCGAGACCACAACATCAGAGAGCACCACAACTGTGGGTACCACAACAGCTGAAAGTACCACAAGCGAGATCACAACAACTGAAAGCACCACCTCTGAGACCACAACTGTAGGTACTACTATAGCAGAAAGTGCAACCACAGCCACAACTCCAGAAAGTACAACAACCGAGACCACAACATCAGAGAGCACCACAACTGTGGGTACAACAACAGCAGAAAGCACCACAACTGTGGGTACCACAACAGCAGAAAGTACCACAAGCGAGATCACAACAACAGAAAGTACCACCCTGAAACCACAACTGCAGGTACTACTACAGCAGAAAGTACAACCACATCCACAACTCCAGAAAGTACAACAACCGAGACCACAACATCAGAGAGCACCACAACTCTGGGTACCACAACAGCGGAAAGTACCACAAGCGAGATCACAACAACAGAAAGCACCACTCCTGAGACCACAACTCCAGGTACTACTACAGCAGAAAGTACAACCACAGCCACAACAACTCCAGAAAGTAACAACCGAGACCACAACATCAGAGAGCACCACAACTGTGGGTACCACTACAGCGGAAAGTACCACAAGCGAGATCACAACAACAGAAAGCACCACCCCTGGAGACTACAACTGCAGGTACTACTACAGCAGAAAGTACAACCACAGCCACAACAACTCCAGAAAGTCACAACCGAGACCACAACATCAGAGAGCACCACAACTGTGGGTACCACTACAGCGGAAAGTACCACAAGCGAGATCACAACAACAGAAAGCACCACCCCTGAGACCACAACTGCAGGTACTACTACAGCAGAAAGTACAACCACATCCACAACTCCAGAAAGTACAACAACCGAGACCACAACATCAGAGAGCACCACAACTGTGGGTACCACTACAGCGGAAAGTACCACAAGCGAGATCACAACAACAGAAAGCACCACCTCTGAGACCACAACTGTAGGTACTACTACAACAGAAAGTACAACCACAGCCACAACTCCAGAAAGTACAACAACCGAGACCACAACATCAGAGAGCACCACAACTGTGGGTACAACAACAGCAGAAAGCACCACAACTGTGGGTACCACAACAGCAGAAAGTACCACAAGCGAGATCACAACAACAGAAAGTACCACCCCTGAAACCACAACTGCAGGTACTACTACAGCAGAAAGTACAACCACATCCACAACTCCAGAAAGCACAACAACCGAGACCACAACATCAGAGAGCACCACAACTGTGGGTACCACTACAGCGGAAAGTACCACAAGCGAGATCACAACAACAGAAAGCACACCCCCTGAGACCACAACTGCAAGTACTACTACAGCAGAAAGTACAACCACATCCACAACTCCAGAAAGTATCAACAACCGAGACCACATCAGAGAGCACCACAACTGTGGGTACCACTACAGCGGAAAGTACCACAAGCGAGATCACAACAACAGAAAGCACCACCCCTGAGACCACAACTGCAGGTACTACTACAGCAGAAAGTACAACCGAGACCACTACATCAGAGAGTACAACAACTGTGGGTACCACAACAGCAGGAAGTACCACAAGTGAGACCACAACAGCAGAGAGCACCACAACTGTGGGTACGAACTACAGCGGAAAGTACCACAAGCGAGATTACAACAACAGAAAGCACCACCTCTGAGACCACAACTGCTGGTACTACTACAGCAGATAGTACAACCAAATTCACAACTCCAGAAAGTACAACAACCAGACCACAACATCAGAGAGCACCACAACTGTGGGTACCACAACAGCGGAAAGTACCACAAGTGAGACCACAACAACAGAAAGCACCACCCCTGAGACCACAACTGCAGGTACTACTACAGCAGAAACTACAACCACAGCCACAACAACTCCAGAAAGTACAACAACCGATACCACAACATCAGAGAGCATCACAACAACAGAAAGCACCACCCCTGAGACCACAACTACAGGTACTACTACAGCAGAAAGTACAACCACAGCCATAACAACTCCAGAAAGTACAACAACCGAGACCACAACATCAGAGAGCACCACAACTGTGGGTACCACAACAGCAGAAAGCACCACAACTGTGGGTACCACAACAGCGGAAAGTACCACAAGCGAGATCACAACAACAGAAAGCACCACCCCTGAGACCACTACTATAGGTACTACCACAGCAAAAACTAGAACCACAGCCACAACAACTCCAGAAAGTACAACAACCGAGACCACAACATCAGAGAGTACCACAACTGTGGGTACCACAACAGCAGGAAGTACCTCAAGCGAGACCACAACAGCAGAGAGTACCACAACTGTGGGTACCACAACAGCAGGGAGTACCACAAGCGAGACCACAACAGCAGAGAGCACCACAACTGTGGGTACGACTACAGCAGAAAGTACCACAAGCGAGATTACAACAACAGAAAGCACCACCTCTGAGACTACAACTGCTGGTACTACTACAGCAGAAAGTACAACCACATTTACAACTCCAGAAAGTACAACAACCGAGACCACAACATCAGAGAGCACCACAACTGTGGGTACCGCTACAGCGGAAAGTACCACAAGCGAGATCACAACAACAGAAAGCACCACCCCTGAGACCACAACTGCAGGTACTACTACAGCAGAAAGTACAACCACATTCACAACTCCAGAAAGTACAACAACCGTGACCACAACATCAGAGAGCACCACAACTGTGGGTACCACTACAGTGGAAAGTACCACAAGCGAGATCACAACAACAGAAAGCACCACCCCTGAGACCACAACTGCACGTACTACTACAGCAGAAAGTACAACCACAGCCATAACAACTCCAGAAAGTACAACAACCAAGACCACAACATCAGAGAGCATCACAACAACAGAAAGCACCACCCCTGAGACCACTACTACAGGTACTACTACAGCAGAAACTACAACCACAGCCACAACTCCAGAAAGTACAACAACCGAGACCACAACATCAGAGAGTACCACAACTGTGGGTACCACAACAGCAGGAAGTACCACAAGCGAGACCACAACATCAGAGAGCACCACAACTGTGGGTACCACTACAGCGGAAAGTACCACAAGCGAGATCACAACAACAGAAGGCACCACCCTGAGACCACAACTGCAGATACTACTACAGCAGAAAGTACAACCACAGCCATAACAACTCCAGAAAGTACAACAACCGAGACCACAACATCAGAGAGCACCACAACTATGGGTACCACAACAGCAGAAAGCACCACAACTGTGGGTACCACAACAGCGGAAAGTACCACAAGTGAGACCACAACAACAGAAAGCACCACCCCTGAGACCACAACTGCAGGTACTACTACAGCAGAAACTACAACCACAGCCACAACAACTCCAGAAAGTACAACAACCGATACCACAACATCAGAGACATCACAACAACAGAAAACACCACCCCAGAGACGACAACTACAGGTACTACTACAGCAGAAAGCACAACCACAGCCATAACAACTCCAGAAAGTACAACAACAGAGACCACAACATCAGAGAGCACCACAACTGTGGGTACCACAACAGCAGAAAGCACCACAACTGTGGGTACCACAACAGCAGAAAGTACCACAAGCCAAATCACAACAACAGAAAGCACCACCCCTGAGACCACTACTACAGGTACTACTACAGCAGAAACTACAATCACAGCCACAACATCCAGAAAGTACAACAACCGAGACCACAACATCAGAGAGTACCACAACTGTGGGTACCACAACAGCAGGAAGTACCACAAGCGAGACCACAACAGCAGAGAGCACCACAACTGTGGGTACGACTACAGCGGAAAGTACCACAAGCGAGATTACAACAACAGAAAGCACCACCTCTGAGACCACAACTGCTGGTACTACTACAGCAGAAAGTACAACCACATTCACAACTCCAGAAAGTACAACAACCGTGACCACAACATCAGAGAGCACCACAACTGTGGGTACCACTACAGCGGAAAGTACCACAAGCGAGATCACAACAACAGAAAGCACCACCCCTGAGACCACAACTGCAGGTACTACTACAGCAGAAAGTACAACCACAGCCATAACAACTCCAGAAAGTACAACAACCGAGACCACAACATCAGAGAGCACCACAACTGTGGGTACCACAACAGCAGAAAGCACCACAACTGTGGGTACCACAACAGCGGAAAGTACCACAAGTGAGACCACAACAACAGAAAGCACCACCCCTGAGACCACAACTGCAGGTACTACTACAGCAGAAACTACAACCACAGCCACAACAACTCCAGAAAGTACAACAACCGATACCACAACATCAGAGAGCATCACAACAACAGAAAGCACCACCCCTGAGACCACAACTACAGGTACTACTACAGCAGAAAGTACAGCCACAGCCATAACAACTCCAGAAAGTACAACAACCGAGACCACAACATCAGAGAGCACCACAAATGTGGGTACCACAACAGCAGAAAGCACCACAACTGTGGGTACCACAACAGCGGAAAGTACCACAAGTGATACCACAACAACAGAAAGCACCACCCCTGAGACCACAACTGCAGGTACTACTACAGCAGAAACTACAACCACAGCCACAACAACTCCAGAAAGTACAACAACCGATACCACAACATCAGAGAGCATCACAACAACAGAAAGCACCACCCCTGAGACCACAACTACAGGTACTACTACAGCAGAAAGTACAACCACAGCCATAACAACTCCAGAAAGTACAACAACCGAGACCACAACATCAGAGAGCACCACAACTGTGGGTACCACAACAGCAGAAAGCACCACAACTGTGGGTACCACAACAGCGGAAAGTACCACAAGCGAGATCACAACAACAGAAAGCACCACCCCTGAGACCACTACTACAGGTACTACTACAGCAGAAACTACAACCACAGCCAACAACTCCAGAAAGTACAACAACCGAGACCACAACATCAGAGAGTACCACAACTGTGGGTACCACAACAGCAGGAAGTACCACAAGCGAGACCACAACAGCACAGAGCACCACAACTGTGGGTACGACTACAGTGGAAAGTATCACAAGCGAGATTACAACAACAGAAAGCACCACCCCTGAGACCACAACTGCAGATACTACTACAGCAGAAAGTACAACCACAGCCATAACAACTCCAGAAAGTACAACAACCGAGACCACAACATCAGAGAGCACCACAACTGTGGGTACCACAACAGCAGAAAGCACCACAACTGTGGGTACCACAACAGCGGAAAGTACCACAAGTGAGACCACAACAACAGAAAGCACCACCCCTGAGACCACAACTGCAGGTACTACTACAGCAGAAACTACAACCACAGCCACAACAACTCCAGAAAGTACAACAACCGATACCACAACATCAGAGAGCATCACAACAACAGAAAGCACCACCCCTGAGACCACAACTACAGGTACTACTACAGCAGAAAGTACAACCACAGCCATAACAACTCCAGAAAGTACAACAACCGAGACCACATCATCAGAGAGCACCACAACTGTGGGTACCACAACAGCAGAAAGCACCACAACTGTGGGTACCACAACAGCAGAAAGTACCACAAGCGAGACCACAACAACAGAAAGCACCACCCCTGAGACCACTACTACAGGTACTACTACAGCAGAAACTACAACCACAGCCACAACAACTCCAGAAAGTACAACAACCGAGACCACTACATCAGGGAGTACCACAACTCTGGGTACCACAACAGCAGGAAGTACCACAAGCGAGACCACAACAGCAGAGAGCACCACAACTGTGGGTACGACAATAGCTGAAAGTACCACAAGCGAGATCACAACAACAGAAAGCACCACCCCTGAGACCACTACTACAGGTACTACTATAGCAGAAACTACAACCACAGCCACAGACTCCAGAAAGTACAACAACTGAGACCACAACATCAGAGAGTACCACAACTGTGGGTACCACAACAGCAGGAAGTACCACAAGCGAGACCACAACAGCAGAGAGCACCACAACTGTGGGTACGACTACAGCGGAAAGTAC
Source organism: Hybognathus amarus (assembly GCA_030378365.1). Lineage (NCBI taxonomy): Eukaryota > Metazoa > Chordata > Actinopteri > Cypriniformes > Leuciscidae > Hybognathus > Hybognathus amarus. The sequence goes on along the minus strand of JAQIUQ010004621.1, from coordinate 221,836 downwards.
CACAAGCGAGATTACAACAACAGAAAAGCACCACCCCTGAGACCACAACTGCAGATACTACTACAGCAGAAAGTACAACCACAGCCATAACAACTCCAGAAAGTACAACAACCGAGACCACAACATCAGAGAGCACCACAACTGTGGGTACCACAACAGCAGAAAGCACCACAACTGTGGGTACCACAACAGCGGAAATTACCACAAGTGAGACCACAACACAGAAAGCACCACCCTGAGACCACAACTGCAGGTACTACTACAGCAGAAACTACAACCACAGCCACAACAACTCCAGAAAGTACAACAACCGATACCACAACATCAGAGAGCATCACAACAACAGAAAGCACCACCCCTGAGACCACAACTACAGGTACTACTACAGCAGAAAGTACAACCACAGCCATAACAACTCCAGAAAGTACAACAACCGAGACCACATCATCAGAGAGCACCACAACTGTGGGTACCACAACAGCAGAAAGCACCACAACTGTGGGTACCACAACAGCAGAAAGTACCACAAGCGAGATTACAACAACAGAAAGCACCACCCCTGAGACCACTACTACAGGTACTACTACAGCAGAAACTACAACCACAGCCACAACAACTCCAGAAAGTACAACAACCGAGACCACTACATCAGGGAGTACCACAACTCTGGGTACCACAACAGCAGGAAGTACCACAAGCGAGACCACAACAGCAGAGAGCACCACAACTGTGGGTACGACAATAGCTGAAAGTACCACAAGCGAAGATCACAACAACAGAAAGCACCACCCCTGAGACCACTACTACAGGTACTACTATAGCAGAAACTACAACCACAGCCACAACTCCAGAAAGTACAACAACTGAGACCACAACATCAGAGAGTACCACAACTGTGGGTACCACAACAGCAGGAAGTACCACAAGCGAGACCACAACAGCAGAGAGCACCACAACTGTGGGTACGACTACAGCGGAAAGTACCACAAGTGAGATTACAACAACAGAAAGCACCACCTCTGAGACCACAACTGCTGGTACTACTACAGCAGAAAGTACAACCACATCCACAACTCCAGAAAGTACAACAACCGAGACCACAACATCAGAGAGCACCACAACTATGGGTACCACTACAGCGGAAAGTACCACAAGCGAGATCGCAACAACAGAAAGCACCACCCCTGAGACCACAACTGCAGGTACTACTACAGCAGAAAGTACAACCACAGCCATAACAACTCCAGAAAGTACAACAACCGAGACCACAACATCAGTGAGCACCACAACTGTGGGTACCACAACAGCAGAAAGCACCACAACTTTGGGTACCACAACAGCGGAAAGTACCACAAGTGAGACCACAACAACAGAAAGCACCACCCCTGAGACCACAACTGCAGGTTCTACTACAGCAGACACTACAACCACAGCCACAATAACTCCAGAAAGTACAACAACCGATACCACAACATCAGAGAGCATCACAACAACAGAAAGCACCACCCCTGAGACCACAACTACAGGTACTACTACAGCAGAAAGTACAACCACAGCCATAACAACTCCAGAAAGTACAACAACCGAGACCACATCATCAGAGAGCACCACGACTGTGGGTACCACAACAGCAGAAAGCACCACAACTGTGGGTACCACAACAGCGGAAAGTACCACAAGCGAGATTACAACAACAGAAAGCACCACCCCTGAGACCACTACTACAGGTACTACTACAGCAGAAACTACAACCACAGCCACAACAACTCCAGAAAGTACAACAACCAAGACCACTACATCAGAGAGTACCACAACTGTGGGTACCACAACAGCAGGAAGTTCCACAAGCGAGACCACAACAGCAGAGAGCACCACAACTGTGGGTACGACTACAGTGGAAAGTACCACAAGCGAGATTACAACAACAGAAAGCACCACCTCTGAGACCACAACAGCTGGTACTACTACAGCAGAAAGTACAACCACATCCACAACTCCAGAAAGTACAACAACTGAGACCACAGCATCAGAGAGCACCACAACTGTGGGTACCACAACAGCAGAAAGCACCACAACTGTGGGTACCACAACAGCGGAAAGTACCACAAGTGAGACCACAACAACAGAAAGCACCACCCCTGAGACCACAACTGCAGGTACTACTACAGCAGAAAGTACAACCACAGCCATAACAACTCCAGAAAGTACAACAACCGAGACCACAACATCAGAGAGCACAACAACTGTGGGTACCACAACAGCTGAAAGCACCACAACTGTGGATATCACAACAGCGGAAATTACCACAAGCGAGATCACAACAACAGAAAGTACCACCCCTGAGACCACTACTACAGGTACTACTACAGCAGAAACTACAACCACAGCCACAACAACTCCAGAAAGTACAACAACCAAGACCACAACTGTGGGTACCACAACAGCAGGAGGTACCACAAGCGAGACCACAACAGCAGAGAGCACCACAACTGTCGGTACGACTACAGCGGAAAGTACCACAAGCGAGATGACAACAACAGAAAGCACCACCTCTGAGACCACAACTGCTGGTACTACTACAGCAGAAAGTACAACCACATTCACAACTCCAGAAAGTACAACAACCGGGACCACAACATCAGAGAGCACCACAACTATGGGTACCACAACAGCAGAAAGCACCACAACTGTGGGTACCACAACAGCGGAAAGTACCACAAGTGAGACCACAACAACAGAAAGCACCACCCCTGAGACCACAACTGCAGGTACTACTACAGCAGAAAGTACAACCACAGCCATAACAACTCCAGAAAGTACAACAACCGAGACCACAACATCAGAGAGCACAACAACTGTGGGTACCACAACAGCAGAAAGCACCACAACTGTGGATATCACAACAGCGGAAATTACCACAAGCGAGATCACAACAACAGAAAGTACCACCCCTGAGACCACTACTACAGGTACTATTACAGCAGAAACTACAACCACAGCCACAACAACTCCAGAAAGTACAACAACCAAGACCACAACTGTGGGTACCACAACAGCAGGAGGTACCACAAGCGAGACCACAACAGCAGAGAGCACCACAACTGTCGGTACGACTACAGCGGAAAGTACCACAAGCGAGATGACAACAACAGAAAGCACCACCTCTGAGACCACAACTGCTGGTACTACTACAGCAGAAAGTACAACCACATTCACAACTCCAGAAAGTACAACAACCGGGACCACAACATCAGAGAGCACCACAACTATGGGTACCACTACAGCGGAAAGTACCACAAGCGAGATCACAACAACAGAAAGCACCACCCCTGAGACCACAACTGCAGGTACTACTACAGCAGAAAGTACAACCACAGCCATAACAACTCCAGAAAGTACAACAACTGAGACCACAACATCAGAGAGCACAACAACTGTGGGTACCACAACAGCAGAAAGCACCACAACTGTGGGTATCACAACAGCGGAAAGTACCACAAGCGAGATCACAACAACAGAAAGCACCACCCCTGAGACCACTACTACAGGTACTACTACAGCAGAAACTACAACCACAGCCACAACAACTCCAGAAAGTACAACAACCAAGACCACAACTGTGGGTACCACAACAGCAGGAGGTACCACAAGCGAGACCACAACAGCAGAGAGCACCACAACTGTCGCTACGACTACAGCGGAAAGTACCACAAGCGAGATGACAACAACAGAAAGCACCACCTCTGAGACCACAACTGCTGGTACTACTACAGCAGAAAGTACAACCACATTCACAACTCCAGAACGTACAACAACCGGGACCACAACATCAGAGAGCACCACAACTATGGGTACCACTACAGCGGAAAGTACCACAAGCGAGATCACAACAACAGAAAGCACCACCCCTGAGACCACAACCGCAGGTACTACTACAGCAGAAAGTACAACCACAGCCATAACAACTCCAGACAGTACAACAACCGAGACCACAACATCAGAGAGCACCACAACTGTGGGTACCACAACAGCAGAAAGCACCACAACTTTGGGTACCACAACAGCGGAAAGTACCACAAGTGAGACCACAACAACAGAAAGCACCACCCCTGAGACCACAACTGCAGGTTCTACTACAGCAGAAACTACAACCACAGCCACAACAACTCCAGAAAGTACAACAACCGATACCACAACATCAGAGAGCATCACAACAACAGAAAGCACCACCCCTGAGACCACAACTACAGGTACTACTACAGCAGAAAGTACAACCACAGCCATAACAACTCCAGAAAGTACAACAACCGAGACCACATCATCAGAAAGCACCACAACTGTGGGTACCACAACAGCAGAAAGTACCACAAGCGAGATTACAACAACAGAAAGCACCACCCCTGAGACCACTACTACAGGTACTACTACAGCAGAAACTACAACCACAGCCACAACAACTCCAGAAAGTACAACAATCGAGACCACAACATCAGAGAGTACCACAACTGTGGGTACCACAACAGCAGGAAGTGCCACAAGCGAGACCACAACAGCAGAGAGCACCACAACTGTGGGTACGACTACAGCGGAAAGTACCACAAGTGAGATCACAACAACAGAAAGCACCACCCCTGAGACCACAACCGCAGGTACTACTACAGCAGAAAGTACAACCACAGCCATAACAACTCCAGAAAGTACAACAACCAAGACCACAACATCAGAGAGCACCACAACTGTGGGTACTACAACAGCAGAAAGCACCACAACTTTGGGTACCACAACAGCGGAAAGTACCACAAGTGAGACCACAACAACAGAAAGCACCACCCCTGAGACCACAACTGCAGGTTCTACTACAGCAGAAACTACAACCACAGCCACAACAACTCCAGAAAGTACAACAACCGAGACCACAACTGTGGGTACCACAACAGCAGGAGGTACCACAAGCGAGACCACAACAGCAGAGAGCACCACAACTGTCGGTACGACTACAGCGGAAAGTACCACAAGCGAGATGACAACAACAGAAAGCACCACCTCTGAGACCACAACTGCTGGTACTACTACAGAAGAAAGTACAACCACATTCACAACTCCAGAAAGTACAACAACCGGGACCACAACATCAGAGAGCACCACAACTATGGGTGCCACTACAGCGGAAAGTACCACAAGCGAGATCACAACAACAGAAAGCACCACCCCTGAGACCACAACCGCAGGTACTACTACAGCAGAAAGTACAACCACAGCCATAACAACTCCAGAAAGTACAACAACCGAGACCACAACATCAGAGAGAACCACAACTGTGGGTACCACAACAGCAGAAAGCACCACAACTTTGGGTACCACAACAGCGGAAAGTACCACAAGTGAGACCACAACAACAGAAAGCACCACCCCTGAGACAACAACTGCAGGTTCTACTACAGCAGAAACTACAACCACAGCCACAACAACTCCAGAAAGTACAACAACCGATACCACAACATCAGAGAGCATCACAACAACAGAAAGCACCACCCCTGAGACCACAACTACAGGTACTACTACAGCAGAAAGTACAACCACAGCCATAACAACTCCAGAAAGTACAACAACCGAGACCACATCATCAGAGAGCACCACAACTGTGGGTACCACAACAGCAGAAAGCACCACAACTGTGGGTACCACAGCAGCGGAAAGTACCACAAGCGAGACTACAACAACAGAAAGCACCACCCCTGAGACCACTACTACAGGTACTACTACAGCAGAAACTACAACCACAGCCACAACAACTCCAGAAAGTACAACAACCGAGACCACAACATCAGAGAGTACCACAACTGTGGGTACCACAACAGCAGGAAGTACCACAAGCGAGACCACAACAGCAGAGAGCACCACAACTGTGGGTACGACTACAGCGGAAAGTACCACAAGCGAGATCACAACAGCAGAAAGCACCACCCCTGAGACCACAACCGCAGGTACTACTACAGCAGAAAGTACAACCACAGCCATAACAACTCCAGAAAGTACAACAACCGAGACCACAACATCAGAGAGCACCACAACTGTGGGTACCACAACAGCAGAAAGCACCACAACTTTGGGTACCACAACAGCGGAAAGTACCACAAGTGAGACCACAACAACAGAAAGCACCACCCCTGAGACCACAACTGCAGGTTCTACTACAGCAGAAACTACAACCACAGCCACAACAACTCCAGAAAGTACAACAACCGATACCACAACATCAGAGAGCATCACAACAACAGAAAGCACCACCCCTGAGACCACCACTACAGGTACTACTACAGCAGAAAGTACAACCACAGCCATAACAACTCCAGAAAGTACAACAACCGAGACCACATCATCAGAGAGCACCACAACTGTGGGTACCACAACAGCAGAAAGCACCACAACTGTGGGTACCACAACAGCAGAAAGCACCACAACTGTGGGTACCACAACAGCGGAAAGTACCACAAGTGAGACCACAACAACAGAAAGCACCACCCCTGAGACCACAACTGCAGGTACTACTACAGCAGAAACTACAACCACAGCCACAACAACTCCAGAAAGTACAACAACTGATACCACAACATCAGAGAGCATCACAACAACAGAAAGCACCACCCCAGAGACCACAACTACAGGTACTACTACAGCAGAAAGTACAACCACAGCCATAACAACTCCAGAAAGTACAACAACCGAGACCACAACATCAGAGAGCACAACAACTGTGGGTACCACAACAGCAGAAAGCACCACAACTGTGGGTACCACAACAGCGGAAAGTACCACAAGCGAGATCACAACAACAGAAAGCACCACCCCTGAGACCACTACTACAGCAGAAACTACAACCACAGCCACAACAAGTCCAGAAAGTACAACAACCCAGACCACAACATCAGAGAGTACCACAACTGTGGGTACCACAACAGCAGGAGGTACCACAAGCGAGACCACAACAGCAGAGAGCACCACAACTGTCGGTACGACTACAGCGGAAAGTACCACAAGCGAGATGACAACAACAGAAAGCACCACCTCTGAGACCACAACTGCTGGTACTACTACAGCAGAAAGTACAACCACATTCACAACTCCAGAAAGTACAACAACCGGGACCACAACATCAGAGAGCACCACAACTATGGGTACCACTACAGCGGAAAGTACCACAAGCGAGATCACAACAACAGAAAGCACCACCCCTGAGACCACAACCGCAGGTACTACTACAGCAGAAAGTACAACCACAGCCATAACAACTCCAGAAAGTACAACAACCGAGACCACAACATCAGAGAGCACCACAACTGTGGGTACCACAACAGCAGAAAGCACCACAACTTTGGGTACCACAACAGCGGAAAGTACCACAAGTGAGACCACAACAACAGAAAGCACCACCCCTGAGACCACAACTGCAGGTTCTACTACAGCAGAAACTACAACCACAGCCACAACAACTCCAGAAAGTACAACAACCGATACCACAACATCAGAGAGCATCACAACAACAGAAAGCACCACCCCTGAGACCACAACTACAGGTACTACTACAGCAGAAAGTACAACCACAGCCATAACAACTCCAGAAAGTACAACAACCGAGACCACATCATCAGAGAGCACCACAACTGTGGGTACCACAACAGCAGAAAGCACCACAACTGTGGGTACCACAACAGCGGAAAGTACCACAAGCGAGATTACAACAACAGAAAGCACCACCCCTGAGACCACAACTGCAGGTACTACTACAGCAGAAAGTACAACCACAGCCACAACAACTCCAGAAAGTACAACAACCGAGACCACAACATCAGAGAGCACCACAACTGTGGGTACCACAACAGCAGAAAGCACCACAACTGTGGGTACCACAACAGCGGAAAGTACCACAAGCGAGATCACAACAGAAAGCACCACCCCTGAGACCACAACTGCAGGTACTACTACAGCAGAAAGTACAACCACAGCCACAACAACTCCAGAAAGTACAACAACCGATACCACAACATCAGAGAGCACCACAACTGTGGGTACCACAACAGCGGAAAGTACCACAAGCGAGATCACAACAACAGAAAGCACCACCCCTGAGACCACAACTGCAGGTACTACTACAGCAGAAAGTACAACCACAGCCACAACAACTCCAGAAAGTACAACAACCGAGACCACAACATCAGAGAGCACCACAACTGTGGGTACCACAACAGCAGGAAGTACCACAAGCGAGACCACAACAGCAGAGAGCACCACAACTGTGGGTACGACTACAGCGGAAAGTACCACAAGCGAGATCACAACAACAGAAAGCACCACCCCTGAGACCACAACCGCAGGTACTACTACAGCAGAAAGTACAACCACAGCCATAACAACTCCAGAAAGTACAACAACCGAGACCACAACATCAGAGAGCACCACAACTGTGGGTACCACAACAGCAGAAAGCACCACAACTTTGGGTACCACAACAGCGGAAAGTACCACAAGTGAGACCACAACAACAGAAAGCACCACCCCTGAGACCACAACTGCAGGTTCTACTACAGCAGAAACTACAACCACAGCCACAACAACTCCAGAAAGTACAACAACCGATACCACAACATCAGAGAGCATCACAACAACAGAAAGCACCACCCCTGAGACCACAACTACAGGTACTACTACAGCAGAAAGTACAACCACAGCCATAACAACTCCAGAAAGTACAACAACCGAGACCACATCATCAGAGAGCACCACAACTGTGGGTACCACAACAGCAGAAAGCACCACAACTGTGGGTACCACAACAGCAGAAAGCACCACAACTGTGGGTACCACAACAGCGGAAAGTACCACAAGTGAGACCACAACAACAGAAAGCACCACCCCTGAGACCACAACTGCAGGTACTACTACAGCAGAAACTACAACCACAGCCACAACAACTCCAGAAAGTACAACAACTGATACCACAACATCAGAGAGCATCACAACAACAGAAAGCACCACCCCAGAGACCACAACTACAGGTGCTACTACAGCAGAAAGTACAACCACAGCCATAACAACTCCAGAAAGTACAACAACCGAGACCACAACATCAGAGAGCACAACAACTGTGGGTACCACAACAGCAGAAAGCACCACAACTGTGGGTACCACAACAGCGGAAAGTACCACAAGCGAGATCACAACAACAGAAAGCACCACCCCTGAGACCACTACTACAGGTACTACTACAGCAGAAACTACAACCACAGCCACAACAACTCCAGAAAGTACAACAACCGAGACCACAACATCAGAGAGTACCACAACTGTGGGTACCACAACAGCAGGAGGTACCACAAGCGAGACCACAACAGCAGAGAGCACCACAACTGTCGGTACGACTACAGCGGAAAGTACCACAAGCGAGATGACAACAACAGAAAGCACCACCTCTGAGACCACAACTGCTGGTACTACTACAGCAGAAAGTACAACCACATTCACAACTCCAGAAAGTACAACAACCGGGACCACAACATCAGAGAGCACCACAACTATGGGTACCACTACAGCGGAAAGTACCACAAGCGAGATCACAACAACAGAAAGCACCACCCCTGAGACCACAACCGCAGGTACTACTACAGCAGAAAGTACAACCACAGCCATAACAACTCCAGAAAGTACAACAACCGAGACCACAACATCAGAGAGCACCACAACTGTGGGTACCACAACAGCAGAAAGCACCACAACTTTGAGTACCACAACAGCGGAAAGTACCACAAGTGAGACCACAACAACAGAAAGCACCACCCCTGAGACCACAACTGCAGGTTCTACTACAGCAGAAACTACAACCACAGCCACAACAACTCCAGAAAGTACAACAACCAAGACCACAACATCAGAGAGCACCCACAACTGTGGGTACCACAACAGCAGAAAGCACCACAACTTTGGGTACCACAACAGCGGAAAGTACCACAAGTGAGACCACAACAACAGAAAGCACCACCCCTGAGACCACAACTGCAGGTTCTACTACAGCAGAAACTACAACCACAGCCACAACAACTCCAGAAAGTAACAACAACCGATACCACAACATCAGAGAGCATCACAACAACAGAAAGCACCACCCCTGAGACCACAACTACAGGTACTACTACAGCAGAAAGTACAACCACAGCCATAACAACTCCAGAAAGTACAACAACCGAGACCACATCATCAGAGAGCAGACCACATCATCAGAGAGCACCACAACTGCGGGTACCACAACAGCAGAAAGCACCACAACTGTGGGTACCACAACAGCGGAAAGTACCACAAGCGAGATCACAACAACAGAAAGCACCACCCCTGAGACCACTACTACAGGTACTACTACAGCAGAAACTACAACCACAGCCACAACAACTCCAGAAAGTACAACAACCGAGACCACAACATCAGAGAGTACCACAACTGTGGGTACCACAACAGCAGGAGGTACCACAAGCGAGACCACAACAGCAGAGAGCACCACAACTGTCGGTACGACTACAGCGGAAAGTACCACAAGCGAGATGACAACAACAGAAAGCACCACCTCTGAGACCACAACTGCTGGTACTACTACAGCAGAAAGTACAACCACATTCACAACTCCAGAAAGTACAACAACCGGGACCACAACATCAGAGAGCACCACAACTATGGGTACCACTACAGCGGAAAGTACCACAAGCGAGATCACAACAACAGAAAGCACCACCCCTGAGACCACAACCGCAGGTACTACTACAGCAGAAAGTACAACCACAGCCATAACAACTCCAGAAAGTACAACAACCGAGACCACAACATCAGAGAGCACCACAACTGTGGGTACCACAACAGCAGAAAGCACCACAACTTTGGGTACCACAACAGCGGAAAGTACCACAAGTGAGACCACAACAACAGAAAGCACCACCCCTGAGACCACAACTGCAGGTTCTACTACAGCAGAAACTACAACCACAGCCACAACAACTCCAGAAAGTACAACAACCGATACCACAACATCAGAGAGCATCACAACAACAGAAAGCACCACCCCTGAGACCACAACTACAGGTACTACTACAGCAGAAAGTACAACCACAGCCATAACAACTCCAGAAAGTACAACAACCGAGACCACATCATCAGAGAGCACCACAACTGTGGGTACCACAACAGCAGAAAGCACCACAACTGTGGGTACCACAACAGCGGAAAGTACCACAAGCGAGATTACAACAACAGAAAGCACCACCCCTGAGACCACAACTGCAGGTACTACTACAGCAGAAACTACAACCACAGCCACAACAACTCCAGAAAGTACAACAACCGAGACCACAACATCAGAGAGCACCACAACTGTGGGTACCACAACAGCAGGAAGTACCACAAGCGAGACCACCACAGCAGAGAGCACCACAACTGTGGGTACGACTACATCGGAAAGTACCACAAGCGAGATTACAACAACAGAAAGCACCACCTCTGAGACCACAACTCCTGGTACTACTACAGCAAAAAGTACAACCACATCCACAACTCCAGAAAGTACAACAACTGAGACCACAACATCAGAGAGCACCACAACTGTGGGTACCACAACAGCAGAAAGCACCACAAGCGAGATCACAACAACAGAAAGCACCACTCCTGAGACCACAACTGCAGGTACTACTACAGCAGAAAGTACAACCACAGCCACAACAACTCCAGAAAGTACAACAACCGAGACCACAACATCAGAGAGCACCACAACTGTGGGTACCACTACAGCGGAAAGTACCACAAGCGAGATCACAACAACAGAAAGCACCACTCCTGAGACCACAACTGCAGGTACTACTACAGCAGAAAGTACAACCACAGCCACAACAACTCCAGAAAGTACAACAACCGAGACCACAACATCAGAGAGCACAACAACTGTGGGTACCACAACAGAAGAAAGCACCACAACTGTGGGTACCACAACAGCAGAAAGTTCCACAAGCAAGATCACAACAACAGAAAGCACCACTCCTGATACCACAACTGTAGGTACTACTACAGCAGAAAGTACAACCACAGCCACAACAACTCCAGAAAGTACAACAACCGAGACCACAACATCAGAGAGTACCACAACTGTGGGTACCACAACAGCAGGAAGTACCACAAGCGAGACCACAACAGCAGAGAGCACCACAACTGTGGGTAACGACTACAGCGGAAAGTACCACAAGCGAGATTACAACAACAGAAAGCACCACCTCTGAGACCACAACTGCTGGTACTACTACATCAGAAAGTACAACCACATCCACAACTCCAGAAAGTACAACAACCGAGACCACAACATCAGAGAGCACCACAACTGTGGGTACCACTACAGCGGAAAGTACCACAAGCGAGATCACAACAACAGAAAGCACCACTCCTGAGACCACAACTGCAGGTACTACTACAGCAGAAAGTACAACCACAGCCACAACAACTCCAGAAAGTACAACAACCGAGATCACAACATCAGAGAGCACCACAACTGTGGGTACCACTACAGCGGAAAGTACCACAAGCGAGATCACAACAACAGAAAGCACCACTCCTGAGACCACAACTGCAGGTACTACTACAGCAGAAAGTACAACCACAGCCACAACAACTCCAGAAAGTACAACAACCGAAACCACAACATCAGAGAGCACAACAACTGTGGGTACCACAACAGAAGAAAGCACCACAACTGTGGGTGCCACAACAGCGGAAAGTACCACAAGCGAGATCATAACAACAACAGAAAGAACCACCCCTGAGACCACAACTGCAGTTACTACTACAGCAGAAAGTACAACCACAGCCACAACAACTCTAGAAAGTACAACAACTGAGACCACAACATCAGAGAGCACAACAACTGTGGGTACCACAACAGTGGAAAGTACCACAAGCGAGATCACAACAACAGAAAGCACCACCCCTGAGACCACAACTGCAGTTACTACTACAGCAGAAAGTACAACCACAGCCACAACAACTCCAGAAAGTACAACAACCGAGACCACAACATCAGAGAGCACCACAACTGTGGGTACCACTACAGCAGAAAGTACCACAAGCGAGATCACAACAACAGAAAGCACCACCCCTGAGACCACAACTGTGGGTACCACTACAGCGGAAAGTACCACAAGCGAGATTACAACAACAAAAAGCACCACATCTGAGACCACAACTGCAGGTACTACTACAGCAGAAAGTACATCCACAGCCACAACAACTCCAGAAAGTTCAACAACCGAGACCACAACATCAGAGAGCACCACAACTGTGGGTACCACAACAGCAGAAAGCACCACAACTGTGGGTACCACAATAGCGGAAAGCACCACAAGCGAGATTACATCAACAGAAAGCTCCACCCCTGAGACCACAACTGTAGGTACTGCCACAGCAGAAAGTACAACCACTGCCACAACAACTCCAGAAAGTACAACAACCGAGACCACAACATCAGAGAGCACCACAACTGTGGGAACCACAACAGCAGAAAGCACCACAACTCTGGGTACCACAACAGCCGAAAGCACCACAACTGTTGGTACCACAACAGCGGAAAGTACCACAAGCGAGATCACAACAACAGAAAGTACCACCCCTGAGACTACAACTGTAGATACTACTACAGCAGAAAGTACAACCACAGCCACAACAACTCTAGAAAGTACAACAACCGAGACCACAACATCAGAGAGCACAACAACTGTGGGTACCACTACAGCAGAAAGTACCACAAGCGAGATCACAACAGCAGAAAGCACCACAACTGTGGGTACCACTACACCGGAAAGTACCACAAGCGAGATCACAACAACAGAAGGCACCACAACTGTGGGTACCACTACAACGGAAAGTACCACAAGCGAGATCACAACAACAGAAAGCACCACCCCTGAGACCACAACTGCAGGTACTACTACAGCAGAAAGTACAACCACAGCCACAACAACTCCAGAAAGTACCACAACTGCGACCACATCAGTAGAAAGCACCACATCTTATCCCACAACTCTGGGTACTACAACAATAGAAAGTACGACCACAGGCACAACAACTCCAGAAAGTACAACAGCCGAGACTACAACTGTAGAAAGCATCACAACTGGGGCCACTACAACAACAGAAAGCACCACAGATGAGTCCACAACACCAGGCACGACAAAAAAGTAACCTCAGGTAACACAACCACAATGCAATAGTACATTTCAAAGCTATAGTGAAAAAGGCAACAGTGGCAAGGACAATTTTCAAATTAGGAAAAAGCTAATCATTTACACACAAGTTATGTAATTCAGCCCAATTGTGTCAAGCATAATACTGACAAATTGTTGTATGTTGTACTGTATGTAAATCATTGTAATGCAGGTTTATTGGTTTCAGCTAATAAATTATATAATATTGTTAGATTGACTCCCTTTTTTAATTGACATTGAAATGAGAGAAGACTTATCAATAAATATGTGTAGTATTATCAGTGATCATTCATTCATTAATCAAATTGATTATCCATTTTCTTTTCAAGGCTAATAACAGCGCTTCCATATCCATGGGTCCACAGCTCAGGTAAATAAACATTTAATAACCTGTATTCATATTTCTTTTTCACTTTTGGCAGATTATATACATTTTACTTGTATGCTTTGTATCATTATATTATGCACTGAGCCATATTATTTCTTCTACTTGCAGAAAAATTTAAGATCCAAGTCCAGGGCCTCGGGTCTGCGCTTTTTCTTGATGATGTTGCGTATTTCACTCCTGAGAGCCTACCATCTTCTATTTCCACAAAGAATTGCCTTGGGGTAATATTTATTGTCCACATTACACACACACATACAAAACAATTACTTATTAACTAATTATTCATTATTTTTATGTGTGAAGGAATTTATTTGCTGTATCTAGGAATAATGGCTTTTTACGGTCATAATCTTGACTTGATTATTGTTTTAGAATAATGTAAAAAAAATGATTGTACAAATGTGCTTTATTTTTGTAAAATTACTGCTTTTTCTCTGTTTTAAATTATTTTTCAAGTAAATGTTATAATTCCTTGCACTGATTAGAGATTTTGAGATTTTACCTGCATGAGGTCTGAAAATGATTTAATACAAGTAATATATATATATATATATATATATATATATATATATATATATATATATATATATATATATATATATTGCCAGTAAAAGCAATCATTGCAAGCAATCAACTAGTTTGTTATTTATGTGTTATAGAAAGTATAAAAGTTAAATAAATACAGTGATGATGAAATGAAAGCTTCTTTGATGCAGAAGTGATTGATTCCCTGTAAGTCTACCTGACACAAGTCTTTTAATGGCGGGCTGCTTCTTTCACTGTAAAAAAAATATTTTCATGGTTTGTAATCACAACATTATTTCTTTTTTCAAATCAACTTAAATAATTTATGTAGTTCAGATAACATAATATTTTAAGTTTCTGATGAATAAATTAATCACCATTCAATGAACTTAAATTTTTAAGGCAGCCAGGTTACTTCATCTTTTAAGTTAAACCAACCATATTTTTTACAGTGTTGGGGAGTGCATTCTAAACAATGCTGGGTTGTTTTAACCCAGATGTAGGTTAAATATGGACAAACCTAAATGTTGGGTTAAAAATTTTAACCCAACTTCAACTCTCACTTTCAACTGTAAATTTTTTCATTACTTTTTTTAACCCAACATTTGGGTTGAAACAACCCAGCATTGTTTAGAGTGCATGAACAGTGGTAGGGTAGAAACAACCCAGTTAACAAAGGAGATGATGAAACGTGACAAATGAACACATTTCTTGTAGCAAAGTGTTACCCAACAAATAATTCATTGTTGCTTTAACATGATCCTCATTAATTTTACACATTTAACATGCAAAAATAATTGTATTACGGCTCTTTAAGCCACAGATTCATTATCAGATTGCTTCGATTTGTGAACAGCTTCTTTAAAACGAAGCAACTCTGTGTTTAACAAGTAAAAGTAAGTCCCTCATAACTTCAGTCTTATTTAAACTAGTGTTTGCAGGCAGACAGGTGTCTGTAAATAGATGTAGCTGGGTCCTAATGGAGGTGGACAGGACAGGGGCCCCGGCGGATGATCTTTGTGTTGGGGCCCGCCATCATTCACCGGCTCCTGCTGTGCGAGGAATCCCAGATATGAGCCGTTTTAAAAGCACACATTTATCTCTCGCTGTGGCCTTTTGCTTCATGAATGGGTTTTGTGACTCAAGCTTTAAATATTTTGTTGCCTTGAACACACAAAGGGAATCCACTTACGCCAGCGGATTAGGAATGAAACTTCCTGCTGGAAATCCCAACGAGTCAAGCAAACAGGTTTAATCGCATACAGAGGATGTTTAACCCTGTTCATGTCACTCAGCGCTCATTACAAACACTAAACGGCTCTCTGGAAGTGGCCCTTCAGAAAAGAGGCTCCATTCATCCTTTATATAAAAGAGGAGGAGGGTCCGACGGCACGACACACACAGATCTGTCGGGGGATGCTGCCATATGGCTGGACGGGGCTCCAGCTGAGGTTCCTCTGTTAAACCTCCACTGATCTCACACACTTCAACCTGGTTCTGTGCGCAGTTTCTCCCAGCGACGGACCTGAGGATGAGCCACATGCAGTTCCCTCAGTGGCCAGCAGAGGACATGCTTTCCATAGGATGAGAGAACAGAGAAAACCACCAACAAAACACAGTTGCTGTGTCCAAAATCTCCACTTAAAGCACTACTCCCTAACCCCTATGTTGGGGGCACTATATAGTGAGCTCACCAGCGTAATAGAAACACCACTTTCAGACACTACTCGATCGTCTGTTGATTACATCATCTGTCAGCTGGTGCCGAGCCGGCTCTGGGCTAAATAGATTTTTAAAAATAAATACATTACACTATATTGAGCTTATTTCTCCAAAATTTAAAAACTAAAAGTGATTTCTGGCCGTTTTTGTTATAATGCGCTGACTCAACACGTGATTATAACTTATTTTTACGATCAGCGCAATGCATGATGGTAGGTAGGGCTTAGGTTAGTGACCATCGGTGGTACACTACTTTTCAAAATGCATTCTGGGATACATTGAGTGGACTATATAGGGTATAATAATCATCACTATACATTCGGACAGCACTACAAAATGGCGAGCTCACTATATAGTCCACTATATAGTGGGTAATGGGGGATTTCGGACACAGCAAATGACTTTCCACATGTCCCCTGCTGGGGTCTCAGGCCATCACATTTATTTGTTTGGGGGTTCGTTCATTGTTATTATATTTTTAATCACATGTTACATTCATGTTGAAATGGACTGCATCTTTTATGAATATTAACAGAGAGAGAGAGATGGAGGGAGATATGTTTCTCTTCTGTCTCTGGGGGTCTCGCAGGTAATGGAGAAGCTCACTGTGAGCTTTAGAGACTCCAACGTCTACACAAGAGAAGCTGAGATCTTAGACCACCCAGAAACAGGTACACACACACACACACACACACACACACTCAGGGCTTTATCTCTGTGTGAAACTGCTGAATGTATGGGATTCAAAAGTCATAGCAGGTGGATCAGGTGTTATGCACACACACACTCTCTCTCTCTCACACACACACACACACACACACACACAGGGGCGCCGCTAAGGGGGAAGTTAGGACGATTCAAAGTTAGGACGATTCCCACACACTTTTAGGGCCCCCAGAGACTGATTTTATTAATGAAACGGGTGGAGTAGGAGGCCTACCTATTTTTTCAAAATCCATGGCCACACCTCTGCACTCACACACACACACACACACACACACACACACACACACACACACACACACACACACACACACACACACACACACACACACACACACACACACACACACTCTCTCTCATCTCTCTCTCTCTTTGACAGTTACTAAAGACAGGCCAATTGTCATACAAATGGTCAAGTAAAAGTTTATTTCCAAACTTACACAGTTTGACTCTCTTGTTTTTGTAAAACACAAAATTATGAGTTTATGAGAATGAAAGCCGACCGTGACCAGCTGTCAGTTTTTCTGGGGAAAATATAGCTTCTAAAAAATACAAACTTTAAAAAATGAAAAAAAAAAAAAAAAAAAAAAAAAGATTTTCTTTCTGTCTCTGCCTTTCCAAACATTTTCTGCTTTTCTAATACCACAAACGCAAAGCAATGGTGCATAAAGCAGTTGGGCGTGTGTGTGTGTCATGTGGGGAGGCTGGTGTTATGCTTCTCTCTCTCTGTGTGTGTGTGTGTGTGTGTCATGTGGGGAGGCTGGTGTTATGCTTCTCTCTGTGCCAGATCTTTATGAGTCATATAAACACAGTCCGGTCAGAAAACTTTGATAATTGGAGAGTTACATAAATGGCTAAATCCTCTGAAAGGGTTTTTCTGCCGGTTCTGAAAGAGAGGCCCCACAGAGATCCTCAGCATTAGCGCTAGCTAAAGAAAACTCGCTAATTACTTCCCGCTGTGGAGTTTCAGAGCAAGGTGTTTTTACAAATTAAATCCTGGCCATCTACTGTAAGCGCCAGTGTGTGTGTATGTGTGTGTGTGAGTGTGCATTTTATTTCTGGTCCCCATGAGGAAAACAGCTTAAAAAAAATCATACAGAATATTTGTTTTTGAAAATGTAAAAATGCAGAAAGCTTCAGGCTTAGAGGATGCAATATAGGCTACAGTTGAGTTTGTATATCGAAATTATTTTGTCAATGGAAAGTCCCCATAAAACATAGACACCCAACATGTTTCCATAGAATGTACAAAAAAAAAAAAAAAAAAAAATATATATATATATATATATATATATATATATATATATATATATATATATATATATATATATATATATATATATATATTGTTTGTAAATGCTTTTTATTTAAATGTAAAGTTTGTATTTTTCCAGTGTCAAACTAACTTCTACTTTTATATATATTAATGTGCCAATACAACTATAAGTGGTTAAAAGTTGTTTGACTCAACCAATCAAGTTAGTTTGGGGCGTGGCTATCTATTTATCTGACCAATGATGATAAGGGGAGGGGCTTGAAAGTTATTATTTTCATTATTCCATGTGGAGGCGCTACTGGTCATTTAATATTTTCTCAGTCCTCTCTTTTCTCCAAGTCATTGTTTAATGCTGGTGTTTTAGAAAGCCTACAACACTGTTCCCCTAACTTTATAGTTTATTTGTATCTGTAAATGAACAGTGCTGTTACATGTTTTTGTCACACACTGTAGTATGGTGCCCTCAGTACTTCAAGTCACTGCATGCATTAGAAAACATCACATTTCACAAAAAAAAGCTAATTAGGTTTAAAAGAATAATAATAGATCTAAGGTTCATGCATGCAGTAGAAAACAGCAGTTGATTCAAATACAATGAGCACAATTCATGAAGAATTTTATTCTGAGAAAATATCACAATGCAATGACATTTTACCTTCTTCGATTTAACATGCATTAAAGATGAAGGTTATTTTAACCATGCAAAATCTAAAATAAAACATGCAACAACTCTCGTCTTGTAAATATGCACGATGCATGTTGACTTGTCCTGCCAAACCGGATCAGAAATGTGACAAATGCTCAAAAATATTGAAATGTGACCTTTGTTTGTAGTTAATCAGTCTTGTGTGTCTTCCCTCTTTCTGTCTTTTCTGTGTGTGTGTTTGTGTGCCTCAGGCGTTACGGTGTGTGTTCTCTCTCCAGAGACGCAGTGGGAAACCAGTCAAACGTTCTCATGGTGGGCTGTGAGATTGTATTTGGTTTTCCTCGATTGTTTTAACGGATTTTGGTAGACTAGATCCCATTACTTCCGAGGCCGTCCTGCGGCACGACTCGCCACGAGGCCTCTAATCTGCCATGCAAATTAAATCTTTCCCCTGGTGTGTTAACATTTCCCTATTACATGTTTTGACTCATTTATGTCCGTTAGTGCAGGACACGTGGCCTCTTGCATGGCATACTAAATGAGTATGCCATGAAAGGCCATGATTTAACATCATATTTATAGTAGCATCTTAAATAAATAATTATTTTACTGATCAAAAGAGACAGTATTTATTTAAAGATAAATTATCTTGAAGTTTTGATTTTGAGTGCATAAGAAAAATATATGTAATATAATTTTTCTGTATGTAATATATTCCAAATCCACAACCCTTTCATGCTTTTTTGATCATTTTTAGGTGTTTTGTCTGTTCTCAATGTTACTTACATCCTGTGTGTGTGTATGTGATATTCCTTTAAAGTTCCTCAGGGACTCATGCACCATGTAGGAAGTGACATCATTTTGGAGGGAACACAACAGCACAAACTTTAGTAAGTGTATGGGATTACTATTATGAATGATGTGCTATAGTTTGTTTTTGTGACTCTTTGATACAATCAGCAAAGTGTGTTAGATTTGTGTTTGATTTCAGTTGGCTGAATTCAAATGGCTAACTTTACCTCGTTCATTCACATCCTGTAAGACCTCTTGTCATTTCCCTGCTAGATGTACTGTAAGCAAGATATAATCAATGAATTGTGAACTGCATGTGAAGGAAAGAGAGAAGTGGTTTTGTTTGTGGTGTTTATGCATATGTTTATGTCTATGTTTGAGAAGCGTGTGAAAATGCGGTTAGGTTGTGTTGATTCGGCTTAATTAAAAGATGTGGGTCACTGTAAGGTCATCATTTAGCAGTGGGATTTTGAGTGATTATGTGCATGCTTTTATAATGTTTAGCTTATATTGCTGTATTTTTACTTTGGTGTACAATTTTCATCTAAAATTTAGCATCTTATATTTGTATTATTTTATTTCAATTCTAATTTAGTTTACAATAATAACACTAATTATACTCATGTCGTTCCAGCCGTGCATGTCTTCTGTGAAACCAAAATTAGATGTTAGAAATAATATCCAAGCTTTTATTCAAGGTTTTTCATGCATGCAAATGAAAATAATTTACATCACCAAGCTCTAAAAATGTCAAAATGCCCCTAACAAGCACACAACAGTAATTCATATGATTTGTGCATTATATTTCTAGTCATTTGAAGAAGCCGTTTGATACATTTGATTTACTTGGAAGAGTTGTATGAAGCACTTTTAAGGTGTTTTTTGTCCTTTTTGCCAAACATCTGATCAGAAAAGGCTGAATGACATGATGATGAGGGTAATCTTTCCACTTTTTGTGTGAACTATTCCTTTAGGCTTCTGTGGTTGTGAGCCTGTTAGTATTTTGATATGTTTTTGCATTACATTAATTGCTGTGTGGGAATATCTGTAATTGCTCCACATGTCAGATTGTGGTTATTTGTTTTGAATGAATGAACAGATAAAAAAAAAACAAAGCACAGTTAAAAAATCCACACAAATCAATCAATCAATCCATCAAGGTTTCTTGTGCAGGTAGACGTTTGTGCGAACCTCATTTCAAGGACAATTAAGTTGAAATGAACTGAAGGATCAATAATTCGCTCAGGTTGAGCCCCAGACCCCGTTGGCTCTGTAGAAATGGCACATATGCTGCCAGCTGATCAGCAACACACTCACACACACCGTTTAGTGTCTCTGGTGGGATGACAAACCCCTCTTTTGTTTCAGCCACAGTTCATCTTCAGGTGGAGCCAACCATTTCATGCTCATCAAGGGGGCGTTAGAATCGTATCTCTTTCCAAATCATTCACAATATGCTGTTGCTACTTAAGCAGTTGAGCAAAACAATCAATTTATTTGTAGTTTTGATGATTTTATAGTCTCAAATGGATTACAACAGATAGTTTGACAATACGTTCTGATTGAATAAGCCACCTTTGAATTGCTGTGCTGCCGTTCATTAGTTGGGCTAATGAACGACAGCACAGTAAGTTTATGTTCGGACTGACGGTAAAACAGATTTTTACTCAAATCAGATTTTTCAGGCAGATTGTCCACACTATTATTTGTCTGCATAAGTCTGGTTGCCATGTCTATGTTTGAAAGAAACAAGAACTGCGAGCCGCTAAACGTTACTAACTACGCAGTTGTCCACGTCTGTCGCCATGGTTACGTCATGGCAACGCATTCTCATCCCAAGGTGCCATATTTTGACACTTTTGCAAAAGCATAAATATCCAACGCACATGGCACCCTTTAGCGCCAAATGAGATGGATAAGTTTTGGTATGGGGTAGGGGTAGGGTTAGACCACTAGGAGGCGCCTTCTGCCCGATTTATTTTTACGTCTCATTTGGCGCTAAAGGGTGCCATGTGCGTTAGATATTGCGCTTTTGCAAAAGCGTTGTATATGGCGCTTTGGGATGAGAACGGGCTGGTCTGGCTATGGCAGTATGAACGGACACCGAGGATAGCGCGGATATTGCGTCATTTGACAGGCGACTTTTTTTTTTTTACGGGACGTCCACTTATTTAAAATTGGAATTTCTCTGAAATAAAAAAATCTTTAGAGACTTTTGGGATATTGTAAGTACACAACTGAAGGAAATATATCACACTGTGTAAGTGATTTTTGGATTTTTTATTAAAAATTCTTACATATTGTACCTTTAATTTAGTACTCTTTATGTAGTAGTATTTTTAGGGCCCACCTTATACAGTCGAGGTTTTTTATGGCCATTTTCCACTTTTACATTGTGACAGGTTTTCCTTTAGTTCATGTTATTCTGTTTTCCATGAAAAGGTTTATAATGAAACTGACTTTACATATTATCACATTCGCAGTAATGCATTTTTCTTGTGGTGTGTGTGTGTGTGTGAAGGAATTTCTATTCCCAGCAAGGTAGTTCCATTAACTGAATCTTCTCGTTACATTTCCACTGAGTTCAGAATTCATCCTTTCGGCTGAAAATGGGAAAGTGTGTGAAAGACTCATGGGAAAATCTACCCATTCCTCAAACACGCGCTGCATAATGTCTGTCTGAGAGGAGTGAATGCAGCGTCACCTCTCCGCTCTAACAGAGACTCAGCCTGATGCTCACAGAAGAGTCTCCTGAGAGGACGTTTCAGCTCAACACCATGACACACACACGGATGCAGTCTGTCTCTAAGATCACTGATAATGAGGCTCTGGAAGCTGCACTTTTAATGAGTTGAAGCCTGAATTATAGAATTTAGTAAAATATTCAGTACTTCAAGAAAATAATTTAAAGGACAACTCCTGCGCAAAATGAACCTTTGGTCAAATAACACATTGGCACATAGTGGACCGTTCTCTGAGATTCGTTTTCATGATAATCGAATGTAAAGAGTTTTATCTCTAAAAACTGTTTAGTTTATAACGCTAGTATATAGGGCATAGAGTAATGAAAAAAAATCGCCAGTTAATACCACTAACAAGTCTCAAAATAGCCTCACACTAACACAGTAACACAATGAGCGTCCCTACATGCAATGAGCATTGAGAACTTTGTAAGTGTACAGACCGTTTAATAAGAAGATATTTTATAAAGACAGTCCACTTTGCGTATACAGGCATTGTCATTTTGGAAAACAGTCTCGACCAGTCAAACCAACAATGTGATTGGTTGTTTTCCATTAAAAGTTTTTATTTACTTTTGTGTTTTTGATATGCAAATGAGGGATTACATATGTACTAATTTGAACCAATTTCAAGAACAGAAATAACAATTGGATAAAGCCATGTTCAAAATTCTTGTTTCATTTTGTTGACATATTATAGGGATTGGGATTGTGGCTCCATCAGAAACAGCCAGCCAGAAAAATCACCATGTTTTTAGGAATAAAATGTTTTATAATCAGGCAAATGATCAACCTATCTGTAAAAACCTTCAGAATAAATAGGGTTCAGACGGTTCCTCCTATTGGTCGAAGTTGGTACCACAAGATTAAAAATATCATTCAACTATATCATTCAACTAAAATATAATCAACAACTTCTCTAACTGCTATTTGTCATCCCTACCATCCAATAAATTAGTAATTCGCTGTTACTTATGATATGGAAGGCTCACTTTATAATAATGAAAGTTGTAGTATGAAATTCGAAAGATCAAAGCTTTGTTTTTTAATTTGTCGTCATAGGTCGCTGTCGCCTCAGTTTAACGGAAGTGGAAGCGCGGAGAACATATTCTCCTTCGATTAACTAGTTACAGCACGGAATAAACATGAATGAACATCTAAAGGTATGTTTAAAAATGCAGTACATTTTACTGAAAATGTGTCATGTCTCATGTAATCCCTCAATCCGTGTTTCAACCGAGGAAAGACAGTTTGTAAACAATATGACCTTGCATTTACCTCAGAATTGCAATTCAATGACCATAACATGTAGCTCGATACCTCTGTTGAGAAGAGTTTGGCCAAATGCACTGAATTAGATATTATATTTTTACTCAACCTCTTCTTCAATATTTAATGTGTGTGTTTGAATCTGTCATGACAAACCACTGTGTACATGTTTATATTTCATAAACAATAGGTAAATAAGTGTCTAATTTGAACCTGTTGCCTAATATTATGGTACCAACTGACAGAAAAATTTACATGTAGACCTTCTGTACCTGAGATGTATCCACCAAGTGAATTGAAACGCAAACTTGTCAATCGAATTGAATTTATGTCAACCCTATTTAAATATAATATACATTTTTTTTTTTGAGTTTATCTTTAGTACAAATACAACTCACTTGAATGCAATTGGAACCTTAACTGACTGGATAGTTTTTCAATGCATTCACTGGATCCGCTCCTGTCAATGTCACGGCTTGTAATGGGAGTTGTTGAAATGATTTTTTATTTAGACACAAGCTGTTGAAATGTTCTATATTGAGTGTAGAACTATTATTGTCCAATGTAAATTCCAGATAACACAATCTATGTGGTCATATAGCTGGAGAACTGCTCTCATTATCGCAGACTGCTGAAAACTCAACTATTGAAGCAATCAGAAGTTTCCTGGAAATGGCAGCTGTTAGTTTGGCTGAGTGATTTTCCCCATCTGCCAGCGGCTACAGGAGAAACTCTGGTTTGATCCCTCCGTGGTAGTTTATATTGTTGCGTAGATACTTGCTTGTGTATCAGTTGTGTTGTTTTGTAGTTCTTTTGCCTGGCAGATGATAAAACATGCATTCTGGTTATGCTGGTCTTTGCTATTTACATTACGTGTCAGCATTGAGTGTTAATTCTGGCTTTGGAATCGTATTAACAAACCCAACTAGCAAAGGAAATGCAATTATTCTGTGTGTGTGGACACTTAAACACTTATCAGTTAAATCAACTGACGTCAAAAATAGAGGTCATTGATGTGATTGGGTGATAACAGTATGAGATTTGAGTGTGTGATTAAGTTCACTTAAATAGGCCTCCTGTGGTTCAGACAAAAAGGCAAATGTGGTTGTGGCCTACATCTGATAGCTTGATTGACAGGTGAAAGGAAACGAACAGCAGGGTTCTCCAGTCAAAAAAGACAATCTAGGAAACGTGAAATGGCAACTTTGAATTCTAAAATCAAATCTGCAAAGGATACAGCAAAGCTCCAAATGACAAAAATATGTCCAAACATTAGTGTATAATGTGGTGACTTTTCAGTCACATATTGTTTAAAACTGTATTTTGCGGAGGAAAAGAATTTACACATGAATAAAGAGTAAATGCTAACAATGTGCAAAGCCATGTTTTTCAAACTTTGTTAAAACGCCGCCTCTAACTCTCTGTAAGTTTAGCATATAAATGGCGATCGCCTAAAGGGTTAACATGAGCGAAATGCAAACCGTTACGTGTTTAAATAGACGGCCACCTACAGAGCCCAGCCATATCTCTGCTAGTTCTTATCAGAGTCAGCGGAAAACACAGAGCGACATACAGCCCACCCAACAGGGGGTAAATTAGACCTCCGAGATGAATGATCAAACAATTACACAGTCGAGACAGAGCCAAAAAAGATGGGGCGAAAACATTCTGCCGTTTATTAGAACCGAGGCCTTCTTCGCAACTTCGTCTTTGAAAACCAGACTCTAAAATTGAAAACTTTTCAATTAAAGTTGAACTTCTGCCAGATTGGAGCTCAAATTCAAAAAGGTTCAATTGGCTTTTTGATACCATACGGAGTCGGCCCTTAAGTCATCAGTGCGCACAAAGCCATTGACTTTATAATTCGCTGCTATTTGTTGCCATCTGCCTCCGTAACTGAATTCAGCCTTCCTTCCACAGTCACTTACGTTCTCCTTCCTGGTCGTATTTATTTTCTTTTCAATTAAAGAGTCTGAATGTGCGACGCTAAAATTGCCAGGCCTTAATTAGCTCTTTTCGTGAAGAAGAGAGTCCATGAATGCAATTGTTACTTTCCCAATCTTGGCAGCCGTTTCATTTTGATAAAGCAGGGATCCCATTTCGGGGCGAAGGCTGAAAGAGGACCGCCTCCATTTACACTTTTCCCCTTGATAAATGTGCTTCCCCCCATCACGTCCTTTCACCAATGATGGAATGATATTATCAGTGTGTTTCAGGCCCTCACGTTTCATGTGCTCTGAATGTGTGTGAATGAATAACTTCTATGTTGTGCTTAAAGATCTGGATGAGGTTATGGAAGTTAAGTTCTTGAGCAAAAATAATTGAAACTTTGTCTATTTGAGGGCATCTATCTTTCTATTAAGAGAAGTCATTTGCATATTTTGGTTAATTTAACCACGCTTTTATCTTTTTGAGGGTTCCCTCCCTTTCAAAAATTAAGTAAGTGAAGTGCAAATATATTTTTAAGCATACTTTATGTAGTAAGTATACTAATATTAATGTACTAGAAGTAACTGTGTTCAATACAACTTGGAATTAAATTGGCCACTTTTTAGTGTATACTGAAAGTTAACTAGTTTACAACAAATTTTTTCGTTTGCACTGAAACTATACTACAAGTGATCTTATAGATGTACTGATGGTTTACTAGTCAAATACTAGCACATTTATTAGATTGTGAAAGTACACTTTGATGTATAACCTACTCTCAATAAACTTAGTAGTTTTATCCTGCAAGTATACTTAGCAAACATTATACTTAGTTTACAATGAATATATTATTTTTGCACTTTCAAGTATGTTACAATGTTCTTACAGGTATTATTTTTAATTCTTGAAATATAAAGTTGAACTTTAACTCTTTCTGTTTTAAAACATTTTATTCTAGCTTCATGAATCTTTTTTTATCAACACTTGCATGTGGGTAAGTGAAATAAAAAAGCAACATTTAAACAAAAACTGAGAAAACTGTATTATTGTTAAAAGCTTCCCAGTAGTTAACCCTTACTGTCGAGGTTTAAATTCGAGTCACGATTTGTCAGTTTTAACATATATGCGGTTCAATGTTTGATGATCGTGCTATTTTTCTATCACGTTTCTGCTTTTTTTTCACCTGTGTTTTGATCCGAAGATTCTGTATTCTTGCAGAAGAATAATAATTGTAATTTAATAGCGCCCCCTGTATAACAGTGGAAACACAGATAGCTGGAAAATTGAAGTCAATGGCGGAAAGAGTAAAGTAGATTTGAAGTCAATTTCTATGTACACAGACAGTGGATCAGCCTAAACAAAAATCCAGATACTCGCTTTCTTTATAAATCAATCAATGTGAGTTTATAAGAAGTAGGCCTTTTAAAATACGCTACTCAATCAAAAGAGTAAACATAACTACAAGCCAAATACTGTAGGTGTGTGACGATACCCTCACGTCACGATTCGAGACATATCACGATATTGACACGAAATGATATTATTGCGATACTCCAAGAAAAATGATAAAAGGTAAACAAAAAATGTACTGTTGATTAAAATGCCAATTTTGATATTTCATTGTGGGTTTATGAATAGGTTTGGACTTGGCACTTGTAACCCAAGGACAATGTTGACACCAGAATAACAATATTCATGATTCTGAAGCTGAAATTACTGAGTTATTGTAGACGAATATGCTTGCACACTTTCACTGACTAGATATACTTAAAATAATGTTGGACACTTTTTACTGGGAACATCCGAAATTTGGCATTATCAGGACTCACAAATATTCATTGCATTATTATACATTATAATCAACATAATATATAGTAGTTTAATGTAGTACTGACACTAAAACTCTGAAAACTTGTATTTTTTTTCTCAAACAGTAATTTTGATTTTGGGTGGACTATCCACGATACACATTGTTGCATTTTTGTATTGCGATACATTGTAGCACGATATAGTGTTGCACTCCTACCAAATACTGTATACTTTTAAATATGTCAATCAAAAGACTGAGGACAAGAATAGGCCAAATATACTTAGAATTTTCTGTCAGTATAAGTCAAGTATTCTGAAGTGCAATATTAATATTTCTTAGAAGTAGGCTAAATAAAGAAGTATATTAGCACACTTGAACAAACTTGTTTTTCATAAGGGTTTGGAATCAATCATGAATACTCTGAATTTGACCTTCTCTTTCTTGCAAAGAGGGCGTTGCAGAAAAAGTTCACGATTTCTCAACTTTTATTTTAAAATGATAATATTCTAGCTGTTTTGTCATGTGATCATTTGTTGAGTGAAATGTTGTTCCTTGAGGAGTGTTTTTAATGTGCCACTCGCCATGCCTTTTCTTGGGTATTTTGAAAGGATGTCTTCTAATATGTTCTGAATGTTTTACCATGTTGATATTCTGTCTCTCGGTTTCTACAGTGTTGTTTAGTGGTTGCTTGAATGTTGTTTTCAGTACATTGCTATGCAGGAGTGCTCTGTGTGCTTGGTTGCAGATTTTAGTGCTCTTCGTCTTTTGAAGTGTGCTCTAGGCCTTCATCTTTAATCTCTGTATGTATTAATGCCTTGTCTCAGCGTGGCGGCCGTATGTCAGGCCATGAGGAGAATAAGGGAAATTAGCTGCACCTGAATGAGAAAGCAGGGACTCCCACTGGGACATTGACTGGGGCACAAACACCCTTTTAATAGACTTACACCTCATTTTGCCCCTAAAGCCGGCTGAAGGGTCCCCGGGGGGAGCGAGACGGAGCATACGGATGAGGGAGGTGGAGGTCAGCTCTCTTTTACCTCCTGAAAACCAGCTGCAGAGAAAAACAGGCGTTTGATTAGCCAGGCCTTCCCGTCCAGAAGGGGACCGTCTGGAACAATGCTGCGTTTTCCCTTTCAGGAACAACAGGGGCATTATGTCGGAGCTGTGCTGGTGTGTGTGTCAGGGAAAAAACACACTCTGCGCATTCAAAGAGAGGTTGCCTTTGCTGACCCGACCAAACACACTACTTATCCACGACTGAAACTATCGATCTGCTAGTTAGAATCAAGGCAGATTAATAATGCATAACTGAACATCACTTTCACAAGTTTATAATGATCTATGAGAGCAGGGGACACTAAACATAGAGGGTATTGATGTGAGCGTCAATCAGAATCAGTAAGCACACCTTCAGAAAGAAATGATAAATTGCATCTCTTTAATATCTCTAAGGGTCCTCTCTCTAACAGTAGTGAGATTAAAGGGAGAGCAAAAGGAGACTTGCAAGTTTGCTCAGATTGTTCTCAGTACGAACTCAGCATTTATGAATTAATGAATAATTATCAATTATGAATAATCAAATTATCCTTGATCTTAGCTGCTATCTATGTTTATTCTATAGTGTGTTTCACATTATAGTAATGAAGTATAGTAATGTAGTAATGAAGTAGTGTTTTTTCCCCTTAAGAGCTTAATTGGTAAATGAATGCCATTATGTTGTACTTGTCTAAATCTATTCTATTTTCTTTAAGTGAAATATAATTGTGATATTTTTTTTCTTTCGAATTTTGCAGTTAAGTATGATCTGGACATGTTCTTGTGTTTTGTGAGACAAAACTGTCTAATTGTATTGCTTTCTGTTCTTGTAGTGTCTTTGCATGTGTTTTAAGGATTTTTTTTATTGTTAACACCAGTTATTGAGTTCGTTTAAATGAAAATAATTCAGAACCTCATGAGCGTTGAATAAGCAGACTTTTTTAGGGATATAATTTTTGTTTTATTTGTAGAAGCAAACAAAAGCATTTTTATATCACTCAGAAGTTGCTCTTTAAAAGATTAGGAGGCTCGTGTATAATTTATGTATCGACCTTGTCTCAGGTTTTACTCATATAATTCCTTAGTTTTATAAGATTTGATTGCAGACATTGTTATCTTGGTATTGAAAAATCTCAAATATTAAAGGGATACGCATTCATGGTTTGTGATTTGATGTTCACATTCTGGTGGCTGGAGTATTTGTTCAGACGTGGGAATCTCTTTTAATTCCATGTTTTCCCTCTTTTCTCCAGTTCACTTGCTTGAAGTTGAGGCTTAATTATATCTAAGAGCAAGTGCGCATCGCCTGTATTTCTGAGATGACACGGGCCCTGGTGCTGCGGGTCCCCTTGGGTCCCCATCTTTGCATTTTAAGCAGAAATCTGCGCAGACAGACCCTGAACTCCCAGAGTTAAACTCCCGTTTAGGTTAAGTGGTCCCCAGGCTCATGACACATATCTCTGCCCAGACGTGACAGCTGGGGACCCCACTGTTGCTATGGAAATCATTGACATTCACTACACACACACACACATTTCAGATTGATAATGCGCCTTCCTGCTCTTGTAACAATAGCACACGAGGGTCCATATCGTCTTTTACTGCTAACAGGTTTGCATTTCACTGCTGGTCAAAGAGTGTGTCATGAGGGTTTTACTGCTAAAAGGAGAGTGTTTGGACTCTTCAGTGTGGCTATGCCAGCCTAGATTTAGAGAAGAGTCGTTTTCAACCTGACCTCTTATCTTAATCAACTAAAAGTGTGAATTTGATTAAAATAAACATGTCCTGGTCACATTTCACCTTATTAGTTAGTTAATTAGTTAGTAATGTATGCATGCATTTATATATTTATACAGTTTTTTTATTTATGCAGCGACTTTTGCATGCATTTATTTATTTATGCAATTATTTATTTGATTTTTTTTAATTTATGATTCAATGCATGCATTAAACCTATTTTCATAACACTTTTAGATTTTGGCATTTATTTTCATAACATTTAAACATCCCTGCATGCATGAATTTATGTATGCAGTCATTTATTTATGTAGTCATTTATTTATGATCAATGCATGCATGATGCCTATTTTCAGGATCATGGTGCATTTTAGATTTTGGCATTTATTTTAATAACATTTAAACACCCTTGTCCACATCAGTATTATATTTTTTTAAAGGTGCAGTGTGTAGATTTTAGTGACATCTAGTGGTTTGGCTTAGCCCACTGCTCACCCTCCCTTTCGAAGAAGCTACGGTGGCTAAAACGGGACAAACCTATCGTTGTCTGAGACAGCAAAGAATAGCCAGAGTAAGTCAAGTTTCTGAACCACAGACCAGGGTTGTGGACTCGAGTCGTATGACTCAGACTTGACTTGGACTCGAGTCCCAAATTTGATGACTTGCGACTCGACTTGACATATTCAAAGATGACTTGCGACTCGACTTAGACTTTGACAACAATGACTCACGACTTGACACAGACTTGAGCCCTGTGACTTGGAAAGACTTGACCTACCTTTTAAAACCACAGATTAGAGTTGTAATAATCACTGACTGTAGTATAGCACTGTATCATTGACGCATGATCTTAGCGCTGATTAGCGCTGCTTTCGCAGGTTTGGCACTGAGCCAGAGAGCGCGCGATGAGAGTGCGTTCAGCAGCGCATCAGTTGTCATTAATTATCACACGTTCTGACAGTTTTAACCAAATAAGGTTTTCTTTTCTTTTTCAGGCATTTAAATACACAAGTACTAGCGAACCATTTATAATTTGAGGAAAAAAAAGCACTGATGTCTAAGTAACGAAAATAATAAACCTTTCAAATATATTTTTGAGACATTTTATTTTTCCCCCACAACAAACGCACATTTTAACCTATAGGTAACTATCTTCTCCTTGATGAGTAATAGTTAAGATCTAGTTAAG
Organism: Hybognathus amarus; assembly: GCA_030378365.1. Classification (NCBI taxonomy): domain Eukaryota; kingdom Metazoa; phylum Chordata; class Actinopteri; order Cypriniformes; family Leuciscidae; genus Hybognathus; species Hybognathus amarus. Next base: position 189,778 of record JAQIUQ010004621.1, on the reverse strand, counting down.
TTTCAAGTAGGGGTGTAACGGTACATGTATTCGTATTGAACCATTTCGGTTCCAGGCTTCCGGTTCTGGTACCCATACAAACCAAACGATTGCTTGGATCATTTTTCCTGCCGGCAAAATTAGTGCTGGCGCGGCCAACACAACGTTGCGCAACATCAAATGGCAAGCGAATGAAAGCAGAACGAAACTGCGCTACTCACTATGTGCTTCACGGATCGTTTATCATTTCATACCAGCAACATCTGAGCAGCGCGAGCCGATCTCGATCAAGGAACACTGTTACCACACAGCGCTAAGAGATCCGGTAAAGAAAACATTTGAATTCGCCACTGAGGTAATAACATCGCTGCGAGATCTAGTGAGATGCATTCACCTTTTTCTGTTATTAACCGTAGATCTCTATTAGATCAAACAGCGCTGTCGTGGAAACCAGGAGAAACATTGTGCCGTGAATGAACTAGTAATACTTTACGTCCACAGACCAGCAACATTCACCATTGATTTAATATAGTAACTCTAACTGGAACCAGTTTGGCTGAAATGGTGAAGTACTTTTCAAGTACTTCACACATCTTTTTCCAGCACTTCAAAATTCAAATATTATATAAATAAATATATAGGCCTATTTAAATGTTATTTTTAATGTGATGACCAAAACATTATTTGTTCATCCTTCAAAGATGACCCCCATTTATAAACCTGAAAGTTTCAAGATCTAGGAAAACTCACACTTATTCAAAAATATATATATTTTTAAACATATAGGAAATTTCTCTGGCATTTCTTTCTTTTTGCTGTATCGGAAGCGTACCGAACCGTGACTTGAAATTACACGAGGTACGCAGCCAAACGTGGATGAAAATTGGCTAAATTTACTTCACCTGCCAGCCACCGTGGCGGGAAATAAAAAATAGCGTGCATACTGTTTCACCTGGACGGTGGACACTTTTAGAGGAGGCACACCTTCAACACCCGCGCGTTTCTTCCGTCGAGCTCTCTTGTGTGGTAAAGACCTAGCCACGTGAACATCTACCCGCGCGCTATTCCCGCATATTAGCTCATGTTTTTAGAGGCGCACAAGTTCATTGTTGCATAGCAACGACAGGCGCCACGGGAGAGCACGCGCTTGTGGAAAGGAGAAGCGTGCAGCTGCGCTCTCCACGATGATGAGGAAGTATTAGCAAAGAATTCATTTTCCTAGCCCCTAGCTTTATTACTAGATATATATATGGAGATGAGAAATAAAAAGCCGCCTGAAATGCGTCACTGTCGGCATCGGTGAACAGATAATGGGCCAGATCACTGTTCATGCTTAATTAAAAGTGAAAGCACACTTTGATTGGCACAAAAATAAATATGATTTCACACAAAAAGTGCCCAAAATGCACAGATTTTTCATATCTAGTGTGTTTTAACAAGAACTACAGTAGGCTATGTCAGAAAAGAAAATTACCCATTTAAACGTGTTTTTATTCAGTGTGGATAAAAGCATATGGTGTTTTATAAAAATAAAAACATGGAAGTCTTTTGAAAGATGGAAGAGTAGAGGGGGGGGGGACATGAGAGGAAGAGCAAGGGAAAATGAGAGATCTGGGCGTAGGGGGTCCCGTAAGATTACCTTGTCCAGGGCCCAGGCAAGACTGTCAGCTGGCCTGGTCTTCACACCAAGGCATGTAAAAGAGGCGTCTATTTGGTACTTGGCTATTATTCGAAGTTTTACAGTAACTTACTCTCGCAGAGAGAGCAACCTCCAGCTTAGAGTGCGGTTTAGCATCTGTTCAGTTTTTTGTTTAATCTGCCCTACTAATTTAAAGAAATGTATATCAGTTTATGGTTTGTGTGTGTATAAGAGAGATGAAAATGTCAGTATTTCATTGAGATCTTGAGATTAAATAAACTGGTTAAGTAGTATTTTAGGTCTTGTAGTGTTAATTTTCACATGCAGTTACGCATTGTCGGTTAAAAACAAGAAAGTGGCTGGTAAAAATATTGAGTGGCTGGTAGATTTTGAAATCCACCAGCCACAGTGGCCGATGGACAAAAAAGTTAATTTCCATCCCTGGTACTCGAACCGTGATTTTTGTGTACCGTTAGTTTCAAGACTACAATAGTGCATGAAGTTGTGTATGAACTTTTATTTATGAAGCTTTTTGTCTGCAGCCTAAGTCCACATTTACTTGTATGGTAAGGAAAAGAACAGGGTCTCCTTTTGAGTGTTCAAATTTTTGAACTATTCCTTAAACCCCTGAAGCTGAATTCAACACAAATTTTAGCATTTATGTGTTGGCACGTAGTTTTCAAGGGCAAAGTAAAGCACAAAACAAGGGCAGCAGGACACTTCTCTTGGCCGGGTGTATCCGCCATGCGGCACAGACAGCAGGGGTTAGGGTTAGTGCATCAGGTAGTGCTGTGATTGGTCAGAACCTCCCCCAAAACACACCATCACCTAGTCAGAGATACAAGCAGCGAGCTGAATGTGTGTGTGAGTAAGAGTGTGTACACAGAAGAGTCCACCTTCCTCCCTTGAGTCCCACCAGCAGGTTCACATTAGGGGAAATTTGTTCCACAATATTGGCGCCTCCTGTTTCTCTCCAGGCCTGGCGGCCCGCACAGAAGGTGGAGGCAGAGATTTGGGCGATGGCCAAACGTTCACGGCCTGATTCTTGTTTTTCGCAGCGTGTGTCGGTGACTGGTTCCCCGCTGCTCCTCCTCTCTCCATGCAGACTCCCGCGTGTTGGAACAAATGCCGGATGGAGGAAAATAAACCTATCTCATTCAGATGACAACACATTCCCCCAGGTTGTGATAACGCGCCAGTTTGAGAGCAGCAGCCGGGGTCAATTGCTCATTTCTCGCACAGGGAGGGTGTCTATCGCTGGAAACGATGCTTCCCTGCGTGTGGCGGAACGGACTGGATCAAATCTCTGCTTTTTGCCAACTGTGGGAACCACGATCGTCTATTCTGACGTGAGATGGCAAAACAAACTATTACAAAGCGGGTGTATTCCATTTCCTCACAAACGGTCGTTTATTGACCATATAGGCTACGGGAAAAAAAATCACGCTATCTTCCCATTTCATCGCATTCAGTGTTAAAACTCGCACAGCAATCATTTTTTTATAATTTATTCCTGTGATCAAAGTCACATGATCCTTCAGAAATCACTTGAAACATTTCTGATTATTATCAATGTTGAAAACTAGGTTCATAGATTTGTGTAACTTGGAACTGAGAAAGTTTCAGTTTTGTGAAATTAGTCTTTACCTCAGAATCAAGGCTGCTAAAAATGTATTGTATTTCTAAATGTTAGTGAGTCATTAACAGATCCTTGTGAAGATTACTCTTGTCTTTCTTTAAAATCTGTGGTTCTGCAGATGTGATATGTAATTAGAAATCTGATTATCAAGGTAAAGGCCTGAAGTGGCCATTACGTGAAGCTCAAATTTGACACTAAATAGCCCGTAGACCGACTCTCAGCGTGTCGCTCTCTCTCCAGATTATTCCCCTAATAGACCAATCTGGTAGATCTGCTTTCATCTCAGAGCAAAAGTGGGAGGAAAGGCAAGTGCAAGTCAACTAAAAAGCAAAAGGAATCTGCAGGGAAACAAACAGGACTTCATTAAATCAGTTAATTGTCCCATCTGCCTCTTTCTGAGAAACTCACAGGTCTTTCATTGCATGATCACCTCTGTCTAGTCTCAATCATTTCATTTAAAGGAGTAGTTCACTCTAAAAAAAACTTTTGCTGATAATTTACTCACCCCATGTCATCCAAGATGTCCATGTCTTTCTTTCTTCAGTCGAAAAGAAATTAAGGTTTTTGATGAAAACATTGCAGGATTTTCTCCATATAATGGACTTTACTGGTAACCAAACAGTTCAAGGTCCAAGACAGTTTCAGTACAAACTGCAAACTGTTCAAAGGGCTTTAAATGATTCCAGATGATGAATAAGTGACTCCTGTTCGAACTTGTTCATCAAAATGAACGAATCTTTCGTGAAATGACACGAAAAAAGATTTGTTCATTTTGTTATACGAGTTCGAACAGGAGAGTCACAAACACGCACCGCAGAACAGAGCAAGGTGAGCATTTGAGCTTATAAAAACTTAAACTTTGTTGTTGTTTTTTTTGAGCGATCGTTTCGATTGATAAGACCCTTATTCATCGTCTGGAATCATTTAAAGCCCTTTGAACGGTTTGCAATTTGCACTGAAACTTTTGGACCTTGAACCGTTTGGTTCCCATTGAAGTCTATTATATGGAGAAAAATCCTGGAATGTTTTCATCAAAAACCTTAATTTCTTTTTGACTGAAGACAGAAAGACGTGGACATCTTGGATGACATGGGGGTGAGTAAATTATCAGCAAGTTTTTTAAAAGTGAACTACTCCTGTTGCTCCAAACCTTTGACTTTCTGTCTACCACAATAGGCAAACATAGGAAAAACCTCTAAATTCAACCCATGTCTATTCTCTTCCTCCAGCCCAGAATGGAAGCGCAGGCCTGGGAAACTTGAACGAATCAAGAGCGTTTTAATTGTGATCTGGAAATCATTGTGCCCGAGGTGTGTTTGGATGTAATAGACAGAACATCATCCGCCTCCAGTGACCCACAACATCCGAGAGCCCTGGGATTCCTCAGCTGAGTGTATTTCTGATCAATTAGCAGTTTCTGGACTTAAGAACCCCTTACAACCTAATCAGGATCATAAGAGGTTTGTTAATTAAAGGCGTGATCCTTCATTAAGGCATTAGATACAGCCGCTCGAGATTTGTTTCGCACTTTGAAATCCATTGGGAAATTGTGAGATGAATCCGCCCAGTCTGAGAGGATTAGTCTTTAGATGCATGATGATGTGTTTCTGAATCGGTGTCTTACGAGGTAATCTAATGAACGAGACGAGTCTGGATCACTATTGCAACCACTTTAGAACATTTGTTGAAATCCCTAAGCTTAAGTATTGAACTTATTGTAACTCGTTCTGCACTTTTTGTGGTACAAAAAATTCACGATAATTTAATTGATGTGGCTTTTATTTTTCTTAATAATGAAGGTATAAGTCCAATACATTTACATTGAATCCATACACAACACCGTTTTCAAAACCTTCATTTACAACAACGGTGTTTTAGGGGCCTACGAAAACGGTGACGTCATTCGCATGCTGATCACGTGATATTGCCAACTACTGGCCTGGCAGCAGAATACAGTGTTTTTAGTCATTTTCGCGAATCTGTGTGAACGGGATCGCTCTGACAACATTACGTTGGACTTGAAAAACAGAAAGGAAAAACGTTTCCGTTTGTAGTACACTGTTATCATGCAAGTTAATAGTATTAATATACTATTATAGTTTTTGTTCTTATTTTGAATTAGATTTTATTTTTTATAGAGTTTTCTTTTAGTTAATGAAACGAGCTTAAACGTAAATGAAAATAAAAAATGTTGACTTGACAACTAGCTGAAAGAAAATGTTACATTTGAAAAACATTTGACTTCATTTAATGTTTTTAATGATTTTAGATTTAGTTAGCGAGAATAACTGCTAAAATGAAAAAAAATAATTTTTTACTATTTTTTTCTTTCAGTGTAAATATCGAAAGACTCTTGAATCAAGCTACATTTTCTTGGGAAGGAAAATGACTTCAGAAAAGTCTTATTTTCTGAAAAACTGAAATAAAGTGAGATTGTCATGTAAAAACAATGTAATTTACATGTAAAAAGTTAGTTCAGGCAAGAATAAAAAAAAAGTAAATTATATAGCAGAACTCAATTCAATCGTGTAGAAATGAAAGCGTAAATATCAACATTATAAAATTAAGGAAAATTACTCAACTTTTCTGATACTGGTGTTACCATCATGCACTGGACCATGAATAATTAATGAGGTTTATTATGAGGTTTTCCATATGTATTTACTCTATTTTATCATTGCTTTTGTTGTTAGGATTAGTAACTTGCCATTTAGTTCATTTTCTACTTATAATGACTCATTCAAACACAAAAACGATCCATCAAATATTACCGTCATTGTAGTATTGAGGTCTGCGTTCACATATTCAATATCAGAAATGAAGATGTGAGACACACTACAAGTATTGATTACTTAAACATTTCACATACTTAAAAGTGTGGTCTAATTCAATATTAAATCGTTTGAGTAAAATGTTGTACAAAGAAAAATTTAATTAAATAGAATAGATATTACTTAACCTTTAATTAGCTAAATAAAAATGACTTTATGTCTTGTGTTACTTTCACTTAACTTAGTTAAGTATAGTTTACTTAATTATATGTGTGATATTTACTCAAAAAATATCAGTGCAAAAACTTGCCTTGGAAAAATTAAGTCAATTTTACTCATTGTTTTTTACAGTGCAGAATAAGACAAATGATTCAGTTTTCTCTTTGAAATACGCTTATTTTTTCCAACCGCAGATATTGACATTTTCTTGTTTTAGGCAAAAATTCACTTAATTTGAAATCCCCCCCCCCCCCAAAAAAAAAAACAAGATGTAATAATTAATGTAATTTTGCAGAATCTTGACATTTATTTAATGTGACAATATTTATATTTATAGAATATTTATTTGTACCTGAAAACAAGACAAAAAGTTATTTATATATATTGTAAATATTTATATATATTATTTTATATATAATTTTTTTTTCAGACCAGAATATCATTGAGATTTCAGTTAATGCAACCACATAGCAAGCCACGAATCATTTCCATTCAGAAAATGTAAAATTCAAGTTCTTAATATTTTCCACACACATGAGACCGGCGCTGAGCGGCGTCTTTTACTCATGTTGCTGGTGACCTGTATAACTTTCTTCTGTGGAGAACAGATGCATCTCAAGGTTAAATGTTTGCTTTACAGGCCTAAAGCTAAAGAGCTGTTAGTTTATGCATTCCTAATATTCGGCGTTTGAACTTCTGTAGTTAAGAATTCTCCACCTGAAACGCAGGATTGATCCAACTGTCAGCAAGCACTTATTTCTTTCTGCTGTGCACACAAATTGTTAATGGTCGTCCACTCGAATGTCAGAGAAAATGGCACATCCCTGACTCGTGCTCTCCGTCTTCCTTCTCCTTCCTCTCCGGGTTAACTGGGTTTAATTTAAATCCAAAAGGCCTGACAGCACAGTTTCTGACGCTTCGGCCGGGATGTTCTGCATGGCTGTTCGGATCAAAGCTGGAGCATCTCTGGTATTGAGCTGTTGTAACCTCTGTCCAGGCTGATTAACAGCGAGAGTCCTGGATAATCACGAGCAGCATCAGGCAGAGTCACACACACTGATCGTCAATATGGAGAAAACGCAGAGCTTGGCAGAAAACGCCTGACAATGAGCGTAAATCATAGTTGCGGCGCGTTCTGAGGCATGCAAATTATTCGGGAAATGACTCGAAAGATTCATTTCGATTGTTTATTTTTGACATGATATCCACTTACAATGCATGCTTACATATTTGCCAAAATGTGCAGTCTGCAACAGAGCTCACACATCCCACAATGCACTTCACTGAGGTCAACAATCTTGCATTGCATACTTTTTTAGTCTTAATTTAGAGTAGTTTTTATTGTGGAAATAATGCCTACTCTGTGAGAGACTGAAATGTAAGAATGATTTATGAGTAACATCTAAAATCCTTTATTGCATGATTTATTTGGACCGCAACACATCAATATTTGCTGTGTATTAGTAATATTTTGAATGACCTTTTTTATATTTTCAGTTTTAATTTTAGTTATTTCATTTGTATTTCTTTTTAGTTTTAAGCTTTATTTAATTTCATTTAGATTTAATGTATCATTTTATTTTTTTATATTTTATTTTTAGTTATTATATTTGTCTTTTCTACGGAAGCATATTGCATTCATTTGAAGAAAAAAAATCTACTCTGTTTTACTCTGAATTATTGAGTTAATTATTTCAATTACAAGATAATTTTTCATGGAAAAAAGTTGTTGCTCTGTATTTAATGAGTTAATTCTCTCAAAAACTCATTAATTCAGAAAAACAGAGTAAACACTTTTTTTCCACGAAAAATTACCTCGTAATTCTGAGATAATTAACTCATTAATTCATGAAAACAGAGCAAAAACTTTTTTCCATGAAAAATTATCTCATAATTCTGAGATAATTAACTCATTAATTAATAAATACAGAGTATAGATTTGTTTTCTTCAAGTGAATGCAATATGCTTCCGTACATTTCATCGTATTCCAATGAATGAAAAAGATTTTGGTAACACTTTATTTTAAGGTGACACACACGTTAGTACAAACTACAGTAAATTATGCATAATTACCAACTAACCCTAAACCAGCCATAACTCTATAGTAAGAACATGAATTATTATTACTCGGTTCTTATTTGAGTAAGTACAATGAAACTATGTCACATTTAAATAAAGTGTGTATGACTTTGCACAAAAGTTAAAGGGCTAAATTTCTTAAGCTCTTCACTGGTATGATGATAAAGATAGACATGACGTTTTGAGCGACGTTTTGATCAAATTGTCTTCAGTAGTGTTTCTCTTGAGTCGGTTTCAGCTCGTATGCTCCTGGTAATGCAGCATGTAAATGTTCTCAGTATTATATTGTAATTATTTGGCTTAATACGGCCTATTGAAGATTAACACGAGCAGAAAATGGAACTATAACAATAACTGGCATTTTAATTGGGTGGTGGATCAGGTCTGAGTTGTGAAGAGCACGCTGATAATGATGGTCTGGCCGTGTGTTGCAGGTTCAGGGGTTGCATTGCACGGTTCAGGAGGTTAGAAAGGCTGTGTGAGGACCGGCTCAGTTTAAGACTGAATCACACCAGCTGTGTTTATGACTGCGCTGCACCTGTGGACGTCAAACACACACTAATCATTCAGAATAACACTGAGCTCTAAGCAGAAAGAATAGTTCTGTTTGCTACTATACATTTTGTGCTCAGGACGTACATTTCATCAGCAGCGTTGTGTCTGCATTTGCATTTGCTGTGAGATTGCTGCATCTGTTTACATGCAAGAGATTTTAACTTTAGTAGAGCGGGCCGGGGCTAGTTGTCACACGATGGCTTCGTCTCAAGCTCTTTATCTCAGTATTTGAGGATTTAAAGGTAATATATAGTATAAATGCTTGTTTCCTTTTTTAACAGTGTTTTTGGGTTGCTTTGAACATCTTTAGAAGTAAGAAATAATTTTTGTGTATTCTGTCCTCCAAAGTAAAATTATATTTTAAGGGCTAATTAGTTACTGATATTTGACATGTTAAATTAAATGGTCAAAAATGGTGGATGGTGGATGGATGGATGGACAACTATCTTAGTTTCTGCCATTTTTGTTTTGAATTTTCCATCTTAAATGTTTGAGTTTCATCTTAAATATTTGAATATATAATGTCATTAATGGATATTTTAAAAAGTAGGGTTGTGAAACGATTAATTGTGATTAATCACATCCAAAATAAAAGTTTGTGTTTACATAATAAATGTGTGTAGTGTGTATAATTATTTATGTAAATAAAAATACACACACATGCATGTATATGTTTAAGAAATAGTTGCATGTATATACTTTATATATATTTATACACAATTAATATTATACATAAATAGAAATATTTGATCATTAATAACAATTAATAATAATATATTTTTTTAAATATATACATGCATATGTTTATTTATATATACAAAATAATTATACACATTACACACATATATTATGTAAACAAACTTTTATTTTGGATGCGATTAATCAGTGATTAATCGTTTCACAGCCCTATTAAAAAGACTTATCATGATCAAATTTTGGATTTTATCTAGTATAAAATTGAAATAGCTTATATTATTGCAATTATATATATATGCAATTATTATGCATGATTTTATTTTCTTCTTTTTTTCTTTCTTGATTTTAGTTTTACGGTTATTATGATAATTTTAATTCCTTCTCCGAGTTTGAAAATAGCCTTTGCTGCTGATATGGCGTAACATAAACAAGTAAATACATCTATAGCTGTAGTTATGAGGAAAGTCTTGTTTGTGGGAAAGGCCTGCTGAGTTTGCTAATTCATGATTAAAACATTGACACTGGACTCAGGATTAACCTGATGAACGTAATTGAATGTTAAAGTCTCTAGTTCAGCATTTCACATGATCTAAAAGAGATGGATCAAGACAGATGGATGTCAAATTGAATCCTCCTCTGTTCCCGCGCTGCTAATTGTGCCGTTTACCTCAGTGAGAGCCTGACTGTGAGCGTTCACACAGGCTAATGATGATTCACCTGTGTCAAACATCCCTGGATAATTAAAAGGAAAGAAGAAGAAAAAACATCAATGTGAGAACTAGCCACAACTGACTCGGCACACTCAAAACATATCGAGCAGTTTATCAGTGACTATAGTTTGTGTATTGTGTTTGATCCTGTTTTTGTGCTTGATTTTGTACTTTAGTTTAAGATCTATTTTCTGTGTAAAAGTCCCTATCACAATGCTGGTGTTGTGGGTAGCTGCCAAAGAGTTGCTAAGTGGTTGCTAGGCCATTCTGGGTGCGTTTCCCAAAACTTTGTTAGCCAACCATGGTCGTCATTATTAGCACCCCTGGGTGGTTGTCGGGGTGTTGCTAAGCAGTTGCTAGGCTGGCTAAGTTTCATGACATTCTGCTCCTTAGATATGCAGGTCATAAGAACAAAAAAATCATGTCAGCACATCTTGTCTCAAAAAGCTGTAGAGTTCATTTCACACTCATATTATTTATGTCTGTATAATATAAGTGAAATGATCAGGGTTAGACATTCAAATCGCTAACCCAATAGCAATAAACTAATAATGATGCTTAGTAAACACAATTCATTCAATGGCCAATTATAGTGCTTTTGCAGCCAATTAAAGACTGCCTTGTTTATTCATTAAACCAAATGATATTAATCAGAAAATACTCGTATATGAAATAGTGAATGTTTTAACCCTAAAACTGTATTCTGGACAAATGTGGACAAAATAGTTTTTTTTTTTTTAATGCTTCCCTTGATCTGAGCAGTACAAGACTTGGCTACTTTTTTTTAAGACTTGGCTACCAAAAAAACCCTCAAAAACTAAAAAAAAACTGGATCAAAATGGGCACCCATAGAAATGAATGGGAAAAACTGTAATTTACAGCATTCTAAAATAAACCAAAATAAGACACCAGGTGACAGCAAAGTCCCTTCATCTTTATGTTTTAGCTTTATGTTAAGAACTTATTGGAATGATATTTTAATGTAGTTAAAAAATGAAAAAATAAAACTACATAGTAATTAATTTACATAGAAAAAATTTACATAGGAAATATGGTACTTTTTGAAGTAAATAAATTCGAAAATGCCCCCAAAATAAAAAATAACACCATAAATGGATAGACAAAACTTTATCGAAGACAGTGATATAACATTTATAATATATTAAAATTAGGATCACACCTGAGTCCTCTGTGCCCACATTTGTCCACAATTACAGGATTAAGGGTTATAAAGTGAATACGGTTTGAGGGCTACAATGAATTTAGTTTTTTGTGTTTTCCAAATGATGATACTGTGTGTGTGGATATATATATATATATATATACACACAGACGTTTTTATTCCAGAAAATGTTTTTTATAGTGGAAAACAGGTCCTTTAGATTTATTTTTTATTTTTTTATTATTATTTTTATGTTTTTCAAACAAAGAATATGATTCACTTAAAGGTTTTTTGTGGAACCACAAATGCTTCTTTTATGTCATTGCTGTAAAATATAACACTTTATTTTTAACAGTGTAAAGGCAGCCTCCTCAGAACACACACACACACACACACACACACACTCTCTCTCTCTCTCTCTCTCTCTCTCTCTCTCTCTCTCTGCTTAGCTATTCTGCTCAAACCACACTCATTCTGAGATATCAGGCCTCATTATTGTCATCACATGCCACATTTGTACTCTGTTAGGGAGCAAATTGTGATAAAATGGAGCGTGGTCTCTCTCTTAGGTGCACTTTAACAAACTGGACTGTCTCTTAACACACACAAAATACTCTCTGTCACCAGCCTTCCTTATTCCCAGCAGAAAGACTAGAACCATACTTTTACACAGTCAACATGAAACAGGAACTTATGTAGGCTATATTTGGTAATATTACACGTTGGATTACCATGCCCTGATGAATCAAGCACAATGAGATCAGAAATAGGACTTGAGGAATAAATAAGGGTCATTTTGAAGTATTTACAGTATTTTCAGTTTACATTTAGAGTTGGTGATCTGAACATGCCGGAAGGCTTTTTGTTGCCATTTGTTGACTAGAAATCCATAAAACCGAATGTGTATTCAGAGAGAAGACCCCTATAGACCCTTATGACTGTCAATAACAGCAGAAAATAAATGACATTTTAAGTTTAATTCACGTTCTCCACTGTCAAACCCCTGCAAAACATGATATAATTTCCATGATCCTTTGTTTGTAAGTGAACCTCAATCTTGATATACTGTACAAAAGCAGAAATATCATTTTTTGACGTTCACTGTATATCTGATTATATCGACGATCACGTTATAATAAGATATTAACATGATAAGCATTAACATGCTTATAATAAGCATTAACATGAACTAACAGTGAAAACTATTTGGTATTTACTGATCTTGGTTAATGTCAATTTCAACATTTACTAATATAATATCAAAATCACTCATTACTTAATGAAATAAAAATGCACAATTTTATTAACTAATGTGAACAAAGATGAATAAATAGGCTTCTGTAACAAATGCATTGCTCATTGTTAATGTCGGTTAATGCATTTCATTGAACTAATGGAACCATTTTTATATATGCGTTTAATTAAACTGAATGTGAATGATTTATCAACAAGTCAAATTCATTCTCCTTGAATTTCATGACGATAATCAAAACCTTTGTTAAAATGGTTTCAAAATTGGACTTTACAATCAATTTAGACACATTTTTCATTAGGCTTCATTTGCACAAAAACTTGAAAATAACTTAAAGACTTTCAATCACAGTGATGATGGATCGCAAACCTCTCGAGAAAGTGTTGCATCATGTTATTATCACAGCCATCGTGATGTTGAGCATATGTGTGTAATGGTTTGAGGAGCACCTCGCGAGCGCAGATGTGTATTTAACATGCTCAGAGACGTCTTACGACTGACCCGCGTGTTGCCGAGGTCTTTTCTCTCTGTCATGCTGTATTCCTCTGAGGTTTCACATGACAAACTGCAGAAAGTTGTTTGGTCACGCTGTACCTTTACACGCTGAGGTTTTTTCCACCGGCAGTCGCTGTCTGTGCTGTCAACACACAGTCCGCACCTGCTCTCACGTTCCTAATTACACTTGTTTAATTAATTATATTCTGCAGCAGAGCGACCGACGAGCGCTCTCTCGCTGGCTTCTTTTGTTCAGAGGCTCTACAAGTGTACTGATATTTCTGATGTTTGGTGTAACGGTTAAAATACTAAAGGGAATATTAGCATTTGGCAACATTAAAATTAGTCTGCAAGATCTGTTTCTGTAGCTCAGCTGGTGGAGAATGAAGTTAGCAACATCAAGGTTGTGGGTTTGATTTCAAGGAAATGCATATCTTTTTTTTAATTATTTTTTTATTCAACTTTCATAAAAGCTTATAATGACATTTTACATCAAACATAAGACAAACGAACCCGTTCTCATCCCAAAGCGCCATATTTTGACACTTTTGCAAAAGCGTAAATATCCAACGCACATGGCACCCTTTAGCGCCAAATGAGACGTAAAAATAAATAGGGCAGAAGGCGCCTCCTAGTGGTCTAACCCTACCCCTACCCCATACCTAAAACTTAACCGTCTCATTTGGCGCTAAAGGGTGCCATGTGCGTTGGATATTTATGCTTTTGCAAAAGTGTCAAAATATGGCGCCTTGGGATGAGAATGCGTTGGACAAACACATAATGGGGAAAACACATAACAGATCTTACATTGTAGGAAATGCATATCACAAAACAGTTGCTTTGGATAAAAGTGTCAGCCTAATGCACATGCAAACAATCAGTAAAGCTAGGGATGAGTCGCGATCTTCAAATAGTCGAACTGCGCTCAAAATTCAATCATGCTTTTCGTATATCGCTACATTGTCGCACAATTCCAATGTGACATAATTGTCGGGAACACAAGGTGTAACATGAATGAAACCACTGCGCGATCTATGACAAACAACAGAAGAAGAGCATTGTCGTGACCGTTAATTGTAATCTTTACTGTCTATGCTAGTAACAATCTATGGTAGTAACTAGGTAGGCTACATTTCCTTTGTTACGTAGGCAGACGTTCCTCTCGTTACTTTACTCTCGTTCACTTTGAAATAAATTTTTGATATGTTTTATCTTACCTCAAGGGCATCCAAGATGTAGGTGTCTTTGATTCCGCAGTAGTTTCAATTTTAATATTTTTAGGTCAAACCGTTCTTGTCTGTCAGTCACATAATGGAGGTCTATGGTCACCACCTCAAAGAGCATGCACAGAGAAGTCCAAATTAAACATGATTTAATGACTCGTAAATGTAAGTACACATTGATGGCCTAAGACACGAAACGAGCGGTTTGTGTGAGAAAACGAACAGTATCTTATATCGTTTTTACCTTTTGTAACCACAGCCCTGTCCAACTGATCAGAGGGCGAGGGCGCTTCGGTCTGTGCATGCGCAGGAAGTGATCTCTCACGCGTGTATGTCACTCATTGTTTACACAGATTTCAGAAGTGTTCCCCTTCACTGTGAAGATCTAAACATATTTACATATACAGGAAATTGCAATGGAAGATGGTTTCGATATATCAACAGATAACGTAGAATTTTTTTCGCAGCCGCGTGAGAGATCACTTCCGGCGCTTTCCAGCGCTTGCGCAGACCGAAGCGCCCTCGCTCTCAGATCACTTGGACGTGGCTGTGGTTACAAGAGGTAAAAACGATATAAATACTGTTCGTTTTCTCACACAAACCGCTCGTTTCGTGTCTTAGTCCATCAATGTGTACTTACATTTACGAGTCATTAAATCACGTTTAATCTGGACTTCTCTGTGCATGGTCTTCGAGGTGGTGACCATTGACATGCATTATGAGGGTCCCTACACGCCACTTACAAAGTTCTCAATGCTCTGGTTTGCATGTCGGCACCCTCATTATGTTTCTATGTCAGTGTGGGGCTAGTTTGAGCCTTGTTAGTGGTATAAACTAGCGATTTCTTTTACTTAGTAAATGCCCCCATTACTTAGCCTGGCAAACCAGACCTATCAAGATGTTAGGTCTGGGAACTCACAATTGGCATACCTCAATCCGGGCGGGATAAAAGGTTGTCTTTCAATATCCCTCTGCATGCAATAGGATAGCGCTAACCAACCAGAGCGATGATGGCTGTGGCTGAGTGAGTCCCATGCGTTTTCCCCATGGTTTTCTCTCCAGCGGAGCAAGTTGATATATTAAACTTTACGCCTTATCCGGTCGTCAAAACTCTGAACACATCTTCCCTTTTAAGAATGACTTACGTTCTTAACTCCAAGTCATCCGAGTCGCGACCAAAGCCGAATCGAAAGGCCGCTGTTCGCCAGCTGCGTCTTTGTTTGTTTTTAAGTATCAGGGAAATCACGATGGAAATCACGGCGCAGAACCGTCACAACTCTGCCGTCATTGTGATAAACCCGCCCACCAACTCTATACACGATGTGATTGGCCAGACCAGAGTTTGGATTTTCCACTTCGAAAGTCAACGGAGAGTTGCTAGACCACACTTTGCAGCAAAATAATTTTTGCTGCCGCTAGGGTGCGTCTGAGATTTCTAGGCTACCCATTACTGAGCGTTATACGCTGAAACAGTTTTAAGAGATAAAACTCTTTACATTCGATTATCATGAAAACAAATCTCAGAGAACGGTTGACCAAAGTGTTATTAGACCAAAGGTTCATTTTTGTGCTGTAGTTCTCCTATAATTTGAATATTCCTAAGCTTCTCAGCTTATTGTTCACTGTAAAATAAACCACTAAAATGTTGTTCCTCTCAGTGATCGCAGCCATAAAGAGGTGCAGCGTGCTCCAGGTAAAGGACACCTGTCACACTCAGCTGCCCTCCAGCTGTCCGATCCCCCTTCATCTGCAGGACCAGAAAAACAGCCATGAAATATTCACTCCCTGATCAGCCTCAACACAATAGAGGGAACTTACTTCAGGACAACAGGCCTATAGAGTTACTGCTCACTGGCGTCAGCCATATGGAGGAGGGAAGCTCCTGCTCATCACACCCTGATCGTGACCCTGTTTGAGGTCATATTTGAGTGGGGAAATTTCTCCAAAACACATAAAAAGTGAGTATAAGGAAGTGTTTATGGGGAGGAAAGTGACAGAGTCTGAGTTGGGCTGTGGGACGCCCCTGCTCTGTTCACTATAATTAATAAAGGCAGTGCCAGGGGAGTCCCGCGATACTGTCCGCTATGACAGGACCTGTCTCCGGTGCACTAAAGCATTAAATGACCAACTCCTGTCAGGCTAACTCCCATTGCCATCCCCAGAGACCACCGGCTTTTTGGCAATTTTCTTCTGAAAGAGCAACACTTGCTAGTTTTCTTCTCTGTTCCTGCTCTCCTCTTTAGCTCCTGGTTTTCTCTCTCTCTCTCTCTGCTCTGGGTTTTTCTGTGTCTGATGGCTCTAGTTTATTTCTGCTGGATTAATTGGTCCCTGAACTGAATTCAGTTGACAGGGTAATTCATCATGAGTTTACTCTGACAGAGAGAGGGGGAGGAGAGGAGAGATATACTGGGAAGTGAGTGGATGGAGGTTGATAATTCGGCTCTTTCTCTCTGTTAAACGGATAATTCAAATTAAAATAATTTACTCGCCTTCATGTTGTTCCAAACCTTTATTATATTTACTTCTACGGGAAACAAAGGTATATTCTCACTACTGTTTCTCATTTAATCAAAATGAATGAGGATGGACACTGTTGAGCTTCAGGAAAGGGGAAAGAGGACTAATAATAAACCCTCAGCTCTGAAATCTCATTTGGAATCTCATACGAGTGAACGATGCCTTGACAGTGACGGTTTATGGAAGGTGAACGATTCGACACCAAACATGAATATGCAGGAGGAGATTGAGATTTGAGAGCTGCAAGATTAGTACATAATGACTTTTCTGTCTTTTTAGACACTTAAGTTTTTAGCACATTTGAAGATCTAAATAATGTATGTTATTATCACTTCGGTCACGGTAAAAAGTCTTATTGCTGAAATTAAAGAACCCAGATCATCATTCACACTCTTACAATGTTCCATATCCATCTCTTCTCTTCAACATTTAAGTACACTGTATTAAATCAAATAAAAATGATGAAAAATTAGAAATTGGTGAAATAATGGAAAATATGGTAAAAATACAGTAATTTTCCTTTGTAACTTTAATTTTACAATTAAATTTTAGAATTGTGTAAAAATATTAAATTACCTAGAATATGATACAAATTTAATACAAATGCAAATAAGTCTTAAAAGTGCAAAAGAGTGTTGTCGTTTTGGGTGTATTACACAATTTAATGAAGAAAACGGAGTTCTCTGGAGAGATCTGCACGTGATTGGTCGATTAATGCAGCGCGTGTTGACATTCAGGACCCCTGACTGCCTGTCATTCTGCCTGTGGTAATCACATACGTGCATAACATTAGCTTTTAATTGCATCATGTATCACACAATAGCCATTAGGGCTAATTATTGAGTGGTGAGGGAGAAGCGTTTGGCACTGGATGGACTGGGCAGGACAGCGGTCGTGCCGGAGCTCGTTTAATTCTCTCTCTTCTCTTTTGCTGTGTTAACTGTGGACAACTTTCACCTGTGATGATAACCGCTCATTTGCTCCATTTTGAAATACTTCTATACATTTATGCTTTTTAAAGAGGCCATGATATTTGACTCTAGAACAGGTTTTCATGTTGATTATTCTCCTCATATTCTCCATTGTTGCGGCTCCTCTCTTCCCAGTCTGTCAGTAACGCTCTGTCTACTTCCTGTCTCTATGAAGCCCCTCCTTCTAAAAAGCATAATGTGCTCTGATTGGTCGGCTGGACCAGCGTGTTGTGATTAAAAAAAGATCATGTCATGTTTTGATGTCGCTATGCATTTTGGGATTGCCTGGATATGCAATGCTGCCTTAGAATTTGACTTTTAAAATGATCTTTAAACAATGCTGGGTTGTTTTAACCCAAATTTGGGTAAAATATGGAAAAAGCCCAAATGTTGGGTTAAAAATGTAATTTAAAATTTTGACCCAGCTTCAACTTTCACTTTCAACTAAGCTGAAAGTCTAATTTCAATCTAAATTAGATTTATGTAAAATTTTCAATAAATCCAATTTATTTTAAATGAATACGAAATGGGTTTGTGTTATTAAACCTAATATACTTAAAATGCATCACATTTAAGTAATTTGTATTAATAAACCCAATGTATTTTAAAATTATTTTTATAATACTTACTGTATTTCCACTTTATTTATTTATACATGTAGTAACACAAACCCATTTCGTATTTCATTTAAAATAAATTGAAAATTTTACATAAATCTAATTCTTACTTGTTCCATTTATATAGGACTTACAAATGTGCATCACATTAAGTTTATTAATATGTTTACATTAAAAATACTTAATCCAAATGGATGGAAAATTTATATGCAATCAAATTACATACATCTTATTTATTAGGCCTAAATAGTGTGTACTGTTTGGAACAACCTTAGCAAGCAATTCAATTTATGTAAAAATGTATGATTTTGTGGGTTATTATGCATATAAGATCATTAGTTTAGCAATTTTATTAGAATTTTAAGTGGAGCTTCTCATGCACTTTGTTTGAGCACTATCTGTACAACACGCAGTTTGTTGCCTATAAAGTGTTTCAAATCACATCAGATATAAGGGTTTATTTAGCTTTTTCTGCTTATGTATTGGTCAGATCATTGAATGTTTGCTCATTAGCTCCATCCTCCTGGAAGTCCTTGCATCTCCTCAGTCTGAAATCTTCATAACTGTTCATCATCCATCAGGCACCTGGGACGCCCTGCTAACGCCCTTCACCACGCGGGGCCATGACTGGGCATGATGGTTCCCTAAGAGGCCCATTATTTATTGCCAAATCCAATTAAATTCTCAGTATTAAAGTGACAGCTCTGCTGTTAGGTTGTGCTGCTGAGTTATTCCTGATAGGAGGACATGATTTTCTTTGTTTCCAATTCACAATGAAAATGAGCTTATGAGATTCACCGAGGGGACGAAAATGATAACGAAATCTGTAATTATGCCGTAACAGTGGTTTATTTTGAACAAGCTGTGGACAGACGCGGTTAACTGGCGGTCGGTGTGCACTGGGTTGTGAAACGGAGACACATTTATGACCTGATGGGAAACTAATGCTGCTAAAATGACATTGTTTGAGTCATGCATGGCTTGTAAATTCATCAAAATGACACCTTTGTTTAGACTGTCATATTTTTAAATAGGAAGAAATGTTCAGACATTTGATATAATTTACATTTTCTACCTTTGTAAGATAATACAAATAATACAAGTATATAAGTGAAAGTAGTCAATAGTAATGTGGCCATTTTTAACTTCCAGTTTCATTCACTTCCAGTTATTTTACCTGTGCAAAAACAGTCCGCTATGCTGCTTTTATCATGTATTATAATATGGCAAACTGGTATCAGTTATTATTTTATTATCATAATCATAAGCAGACTGGTTTGTAGTGCAAATCGTTATCCTGTTATTGCGTTTTGTTATTTTTTCAGTTTTCACACTCATCTCATTCACAGAAAATAGCTTATACTTCCGCATTGCAAAATAAGGTGGAGAGAGCGGCCTCACACATTCAAAGAAATATCTGACTTCCATGTTGCAAAACAAAATGGTTATAGATAATCAGCAGCTGTCAAACCATCTATATGATATTTGTGTGTGTGTGTGTTGTAATATTTGAAAAGCTCTGACAGTGGCAGGTGCTTTTTTTCCGTTGATGAGAGCCAATCAGCTCGCAGCTCTCGCTGTATCGCGTCATCTGGCACGCTGAGGAAGCGCTGCGTTCGATTGACAGCTGCATCCAGGTTCACAGTTTACTGGTTTCACTGAAAGAGCCAGAAATGCCAATTTAGACAGGAGTGACAAAAAGTTTCCATCTAAATGGAATAATTTTACCACAGGGAATTCTCCGCTCAGAGAAGGGAGGGAAGGAGTCAACAGTGGGCTTTTTCTTCTCCTAACAAGGCCTGAATGACAAACATGTACAGCAGTTAGAGCCTGACAGAGCGGCCGAGAGAGAGAGAGAGAGAGAGAGAGAGAGAGAGAGAGAGAGAGAGAGAGAGAGAGAGAGAAATAAACACCAACTGAAAAGATGAAACTCTCTCGTCAGCGAAAACCTTCACACAGATTTACCATGGGCGCTTCTTACACTGTTTGAGGGAGATGCGTGTTCATTTATTATAAGGCTGTCAAACGATTAATTCGCATTTAAAATAAGTTTGTGTTTACATAATATATGTGGGTGCACTGTGTATCATTAATTTGTGTATTATATATATATATATATATTTATATATATATATATATAAATACACACACATGCTTGTATATATTTAAGAAAAAACAATTATTTATATATAAAATATTTATATGTAATATAATAAATCTATATACAGTATGAAATATTTCTTAAATATATACAAGCATGTGTGTGTTTATACAAATAAATATTTCTAAATACAAATGTAAATATTTCTTAAATATACAAGCTTGTGTGTGTATTCTTATATATATATATATATATATATATATATATATATATATATATATATATATATATATATATATATATATATATATATATATATATACACATACATACACAGTGCACCCACATATATATTATGTAAACACAAACTTTTATTTTGGATGTAATTAATCGATTAATCGTTTGACAGCCCTAATTTATTATGATTAAAACTGAAACTGAGTATGGTTAACAACTCTAAGATAGAGTCATTTGTCTTCTGTTTGCAAGTAATAATTGAAAATGGTATAAGAGTTGAAATCAACAACAGTTTCCATATTGTTAAAAGCCAACAAAAAGCCTCATCTTATAAAGAGCTTCACAAAAGATAAAGTAGTTTAACGGTCATATTTTGTTGACAAATAAAAGATCTCTCCTCGGGCTAGAGAGAGCTTACCTCAGTCAATCTCTTTTCTCCTTCATTCACAATCAATAATGAAACACAAAACATTTCTCCATACGCCTGCAGGATTAAGAAATGGAGGAAACTCATTTCCAAAAAAAAAAAAAAAGATTGCATCCTGCGTGAGAATTCCTGCATAACCGAATCGTTTTGTGAGTTCTCCGTTAATTGAATTCATCCCTATTTGTCGAAATAACACTTCTGCTTTTCAGGGCCTGGAGAAGGTTATACATTTTATATGCTCAGTGATCCAAATCATAAAGAAAACATTCTCTGGCGCTCTTCCCAGCCACACTGTGATCTCTAAAGAAGTTCGTCTCTGAATTACCTAATGACTTTTTTTGTGAATAAACAAAGTAGAATTCAGTCCATTAAGCAGAAGGAGACCGTTCTCAGGATAGCCTCAATGCTTCTGAAAGAGATATGAGAGTGAATTAATGGTACATTTTATTTCATTTACATTTTAGTATATTGCATTACTCCCTAAAAAGTGACTAATTATGTTTACTTTTTTATGGAAAGTTGAGTCGTAACTTACTTTTGTGTTACTTGTTCACACCTGGGCTGTGCTTGCTTGTTTTTAATAACAAATAATCATAAGTTCTATTTTCGTAAATGTAAACGCCATTTCCTTTCACCAAAGTTTCAATAATCCTCTGGCTGAAGGACATGTAAATCCACACCTGTACAGTAGAGGGCGCCGCTCAAAGCTGTCAAACAGTTCAACACTCTTCCTTTAATTAAAACAAAACATGAGTGTTATTAGTATGGTTGAATTGTATCAGTGAAGTGAGATTAAATACCTTAAGTATTTTTGCGTAATTTAACATTTTTAATTAGGTGTTGTAAAATTAAAACTAATCTATTACTTTACTAGTTATTTTTTAAAGTAATCTGTTTTCATAAATTGGCATGCTTTACCCCCAACACTGTCCTCATTGAGCTGTTATTGGGGACAGTGCTGTTCATAATGTCAGAATCCATTCTACACTATTAGAACTTAAGGTTATAGAGCTTAAAAAGTTCTGTCAGCCGCCTCATATATATAACTTTTAAGGATTCCCTTCATGGGATTATATTAGCCCATGGATTTTGTTTTTGTTTTTCAAAATTTCATTTTGATTGCATTTTATGAAATAAACTGCTTGTAAATACTTTATCAGTAGAAATAATTAAATCACCCCTAAACTTAAAAGCATAATGCAATCATTTAAAATGGTTCTTTAAAGTTGAGTCTAGAACCTTACACTGGTAAAAATGATGTAAATACTAGAGAAAAAAAAAACAATGTAATTTACATGAAAGTTTGTTCAAGCAAATTCTATATTAGTGCTCAATTAAAGTGTGTAGAAATGAAAGCATAAATATTTTCATAAAAGCAAAAATATTTTTTGAAAGCATAACTTTACAAAATTGACTTTTCTGACACTGGTGTTCCCATCATGCACTGGGCTTTGAATAATTAATGAGGTTGATTTTCCACTGTTTTCCAGCTGTATGTACACTGTTTTATCGTTGCTTTTGTTGTTAGGATTAGTAACTTGCCATTTTGTGACATTTGGAGTTCATTTTCTACTCAAAATGACACAAACACAAACGATTCATCAAATGTTACCGTTATTCTGTATTGTCAGCCAAGTATTGAGGTCTCTGCACTCAAAAAATAACACTTTGAATTAAAATTATGGAAAGGTTTTCCACGTAAATTGCTTTATTTCAGCATTATGCAATTCTGATATTCCAATTGAATTAACTTACGCTGAGTCAACTTACTGTTGATTCAACTTATTTACTTTGGGCACAGCTTAATTTAATATTGTCTGTGAATTTAAAAATAATATAATTAAATGCATTTTAATCTCACAATAATACATTTCTAGTATGAGTATTAACTACCAACAGCACATGTTAGCATCTTAAATTATAAGATTTGCATGCTTCATCAACCAAAGCATTTGCTGAAAGTATTGCTAAGTTTTCAGCCTAACCAAATGCTCCACTCTTCTCCAAATGGTAACTGTTATTTAAATGGTACGAATAATTGCAATGTAAAAAACATTAAACACAATTACGCACTATAAAGTCTTCCCCTTAAGTAATAAACTCATAACACTTAATTTAGACATTTACAGTATTCAGTCTAAATTCAGCCATATGCAAAGAATGCTGGAAACTAACAAGCACACCCCAGTTTCAGTTTAAGCAACACAAGTCATTCATGTAATCCAACAAAAACAGATTGAGTAAACTTAAATTTGACATATTTAAGTAGATTGAACACAATCAAATTAAATTTGGACAAAATGTGTTTGTGTTGCTTAAGCTCGTTTTAATTAAGCAATTTCGACAAGCAGCAAAAATCTTTTTTTGAGGGTGTGAATTCAGTAAAACATGCCATTACTTAGTTGAGTCTAAGTAAAGCAAATACATAGGATGTGTGTTTTATCCCATTTATATTGTTCAATGAAATGTATGAGAGGAAAGGAAATTACAACATAATAGATATTTATCAATCTTAGACTAAACAAGTTACAATTACTTTCTTTTTTTTACTATCACTCAACGTAGGTAAGTAGAGTTTACTTAATTCCATTTATACGAAAAAAATTGTTTTAAAAGAATTTGTGCAAACACTTGCCAAAGAAAAATCTTGAGTTCCCCATTAAACACCACTGAATATTTGTTTCTTGTACTTAAGAAATAAGATGGATTGATGGATGGGTAGATTAACTGTTATATATTATATAATGCTCTTGTGCATAAAATGTTACTGATTTAGAGATTAATTGGTCATTTAAAACCCAGAAACATACGAATGACTTATTTAACATTCACATTTTTATTTTTTTTTCCAATTTGAGTTTTGCTTTTAACATTAATTTAATGAGAAATTGATTTTATAAATAAACATAAGAATCAAATCAGCCAGATGGCATTTGCTTCTTAGTGAAGTCTGTGAGATTTTTTTTAAGTTGTTTGTGGTTGTCAGTATTGCAGTCGGTGTGTGTGTGTGTGTGTGTGTGTGTGTGTGTGTGGGTGGTCTCTGCTCCACGATGGCAGAAAGGTTTGGGAACGCCATATTAAATAGTAAATAGTGTTGCTTTGATATCAGAGTCTTCCAGTGTGTGTTCAACCCATGTGTGTGTGTGTGTGTCACACCGGTGATGAAACCAGAGAGACGGATCAGATTCCATCAGAATGTATTTACAGTCCAGAAATGACATTTCACACAAAATTATTTCAAAAATTATTATTTCACAAAATAACATAAATAATGAACAAAACCAACATGTCAGTAGTTTTATAGTTATGCATACAACAGTTTTTTCTTTGCTCTGCATAGGATTTGTACATATATTGAACATGTTTTTACTATAATACTGTTTGTACAATGCGACAGCAGACTGTAAATTAAGAAAACACACATCAACAAAAAGTCTTTGGCAAATGTGACACGAGTACATTCTCTCATGATGAAAACTAAAGTTGAACTAAAACTGGAGTGTACAGTACAGAATTATGGGAAATGTTTTGCTGAATTGCACTTGTTGTAAAGCATTAAACAATCCCAAAATGTTTTTGAGTTCTGAAAAGTAAACCATAAAGCCGATAACCAGTGAGAAACACGTCTGTCGATTGATGGAACAGCTGCTAACTATTCTGTAAACACGTTTGGAGGTTTAAGTGCTTCGTCTGATCAGTAGTACATGTTTGTTTTTCTCAAAATCTTACCGAGCATCCAATCTGACTGAAGATTATAAAGAGCACAACCCAGTGCAAAGAATAACACAGAGGGTGCATTCATAAACCACTGCCTGTGAACAACTGCTGAAATACTGTTCGCAGTGTAACACCATCATATCAGTCTCCCTCATGAGAATTTGATCAATGATAAACACATAAAAATGCATAATGAATGAAAATAATCCATGCATAATGTAGTGTCCTTGTCATTATAAAAATGACATAGAAAAATGCATCTTCGAATATTTCCAGTTCCACTTCTAATCGTATCTGGTGTCCGAAGCGTTTGTCTCCTCGTCTCTGATTGTTTCTCGTCTGCTGGAGGAGTACGCCTGCTTTTATGTCCATGCTGAGGTTCAGTACATACTGTGTTGAGTAATAGTTAACTGTGTGTGTTTTAGCACTGTCCACACACACACACAAGAGAAACACGTTAGGAGAATCTGCTACCATGCGCTGGATGCGTGTTTCCCCTGTCAGAGACTCTCCAGATGTGATCCAGGTGATCTTGCTCGTGTTGTAGGTATTCATAAATAAAGTGTACACAGACATTTGGATAGACACTGAAGTCCATGATCAGCACACTGACAGCATCTGAAATCTTAAACGCTTTTACATATGAACAAGACTTTGTTTGTAATGCGTTATATTGTTCATTTCAGTGTTTATTGTTGTTATGTTATGTGTAATGTTATGTTGTTATGTGTTATGTTTGGTGTTTTGTTATGTTATGTGATGTTTTATTGTAATATTTTATTTATTATTATATAATAATAACAAATTTATTGTCAAATTGGTCATTTCCGTGCTTGTTTTTATGTTGTGTTATGTTTGATGCTATGCTATGTTATGTGTAATGTTATGTTGAGGGATGTTATGTGTTATGTTGTTATGCTGTTAAGTTATGTTGGAAGTTCTGTTGTCATGTTAAGTTATGTTGGTATGTTATGTTAAGTTATGCTGTTAAGTTATGTTGTTATGTTATGTTGTAAGTTATGTAAGTAAGTTATGTTGGTAAGTTGTTATGTTATGTTGGTAAGTTATGTTGATAAGTTGTTATGTAAGCAAGTTATGTTGTAAGTTCTGTTGTTAAGTTATGTTGGTAAGTTGTTATGTTGGTAAGTTATGTTGTTAGATTATGTTATGTTGGAAAGTTATGGTGTAAAGTTAAGTTATCTTGTTATGTTGTTAACTTAACGACATAACTGAACAATTTAACAACATAACTTAACAACATAACGTATGTTGTTAAATTGTTAAGTTAAGTTGTTAAGTTATGTTGTTAAGTTGTTAAGTTATGTTAAGTTGTTAAGTTATGTTGTTAAGTTATCTTGTTATATTATGTTGTTTTGTTGTTATGTTGTCAAGTTATGTTGTTAAGTTGTTAAGTTATGTTGTTAAGATATCTTGTTAAATTATGTTGTTTTGTTGTTATGTTGTTAAGTTGTTAAGTTATGTTATGTTGTTAAGATATCTTGTTAAATTATGTTGTTTTGTTGTTATGTTGTTAAGTTGTTAAGTTGTTAAGTTGTTAAGTTGTTAAGTTATGTTGTTAAGATATCTTGTTAAATTATGTTGTTTTGTTGTTATGTTGTTAAGTTGTTTAGTTATGTTAAGTTGTTAAGTTATGTTGTTAAGATATCTTGTTAAATTATGTTGTTTTGTTGTTATGTTGTTATGTTGTTAAGTTATGTTGTTATGTTGTTAAGTTATGTTGTTAAGTTATGTTGTTATGTTGTTATGTTGTTAAGTTATGTTGTTATGTTGTTAAGTTATGTTGTTATGTTGTTATGTTGTTAAGTTATGTTGTTAAGTTGTTAAGTTATGTTGTTATGTTGTTAAGTTGTTAAGTTATGTTAAGTTGTTAAGTTGTTAAGTTATGTTGTTAAGTCTTGTTAAGTTATGTTGTTATTGTTGTTATGTTGTTAAGTTATGTTAAGTTATGTTAAGTTGTTAAGTTATGTTGTTAAGATATCTTGTTAAATTATGTTGTTTTGTTGTTATGTTGTTAAGTTGTTAAGTTATGTTGTTATGTGTTGTTGGTGTGTTATGTTATGTTTATATTGTAATATGTCATACTGTTCACTTCAGTGTCTATCCAAGTGAACAAAAATAACCACTTTATGTATGAATACCAATGAATATAAATGAGAAAAAATATAAAAGTATTATAAAAGCAGATGTTAATTCCATTTGTACATTTTAAAAATCCTATTTCGCCTCACTCCATGAGATATACATTTACTGTTCATTTTAAGAGTTTCCCTCGTCACGTGTGGAAGCCCGTCGAGGCCTGTGTGAATGGCTGAATTGTCGTTGAGATGTTTTTGTTCCTGATTGGTCTGTCCTTCATCATGTGACCGCATGAAACCACTCTGTCCAATCAGCTGCACTGCTTACACTGGCAGAATATGAAGTCCGAAGTCCGTGGGTGTGCCGCCTAAACTGGTTTCCGTGGTAACTAGTGGCGGTCATAGGCAGTGGCAGCAGTTGGGGGGGCGGAGCCTCTGGATGCACTATAATAATAGGGGGAACCTGAAAGTTAATAAGAAAGGAATGTACCATTTCAATACACCATGATTGACTGCATATTTGCTTTAGGCATCATATAGTACTGATTTTATGTATGCCAGTCCTTATATGATTTTACTATCACAAACCTTGCAAGTTTTGCATGTAATATAAACTTTAGCGTAAACCATAAATTACAACCCAAGTCAAATTGAACTGATTTCGTAATTGAGTTTTCACTAACATTTACACAAAATGTTTTATGTTATGTGATCTTATACAATTTGTTATATCATGTTCTGTGTAGTGTTGTGAAGTTTCAATTAGATTTGTGTATTTGTTTGACGACGGTGCTGTCGAATACACAATAATGGCATTGTATTGTAGCACAGATGATATTTTGACAGTATGCACATGATTGTGAGCGGCACTCACTCAGTATTGCTGGGTTGCTGAATCTCCAGGCTTCATTGTAGGTCGTGTACTGTGGATGGCTGTAGGGATTCCCTGAAAATTCACTCCCTGAAATGGAAACATACAGGCATTTTAATAGCATGATACAACTTCACTTTGTAATGTCTGATTTCTAAAACCCATTGTGTCCTGTTAAATGAGTGCACTACTATGTCCCCTTTTCCCCTCTCCAAAGTTTATTTCTCGTTTGTGGAATTTGAGCTGGAAGACAGGCGAGTGTTTGTGTTGGTCCAACACTTTTTGTCCTTTATGGGATAATAAAGCGGTGTTTTATCTGTCAGGTCTGCCAGTAAATCTCTCGATACGTCTGCCGAGACCTGCTGCTGCTCTTATTACGTTGAGCTGCTAAAAATAATGCAAGATCGAACCACATTTTATGAATTAGTTTGAGCTTCGTCTGGAGGTGTGCTGGACCAGTTCATTCTTTAGTCAATTGATGTTTGATGGTCAATAGTTAAAGGTTTCCTGCATTCACACACACCAGTGAAATGAGTGTCTGCAGGCTGTTGTAAACACTACAGGACTTCATTTATTGGTAATGGTGTCTGGTCACTTCATAAATGTGAGCCACTCTGATATTTTACTATTGAGCTTTCATAGATGTTAAAAGTGAGATGTGGCATTTTAAAAGTTAAAACACCGTTTTAATGTGCATAGACAACTATGCTAACATTCAAAAGTTTGGGGTCGGTATGATTTTTTTGTAAAACGTTTTTATAGAAGCCTCTTTTGCTCACCAAGGCGGCATTAATTTGGTCAAAAACAGTATTTTTTTTTTATGTGTCATGATCCTTCAGAGATTATTTTAATATTCTGATTTGCTGCTCAAGAAACATTTCTGATTATTATCAGTGTGCTGGTTAATATGTTTGATGAATAGAAAGTTCAAATTAACATCTTTTGTAACAAAAAAAATGTATTTTACTGTCACTTTTGATCAATTTAATGACAAATAAAAGTATTAATCAAATTTATAATACAATAAAATCATACTTAATCCAAACTTTTGAATGTCAGTGTGTTTGAGAATCTCAGCAGTGTTTTTGGGGTGGGACTGTCTAAAACTGGTACACGGCACAAAGACAGCTTTCATTAAGGTGACTCATAATAACTACACTTATGTTTTTAATGCATTCCAAGGTAAATATAAACTCAACCATTGATTTTTGTTCTGTGCATTAAAAAAAATGTCTTTTTTGTCGTTTTGTCAGTTGCAGGCATTATCTGGAGATGCTCACCAGGAACCATTCCAGCCAGTGTGGACGTCGGGTAGCTGCCCTGTCCGGTGGGCGGGACGTGAGGTGGATATCCAGGTAAGGTTGTGTTGGCCATATCCCGTCCTGCACACACAAAACACAACTACACTCACCAGCTGTTCCATGCATGAACCAGCTGACTGCATTTTAAACATTCAAATAGCACAGAATCAGTTTTTGGTCAAGAAAAGAAAAAATATGCGTATCAAAGGATTTATTCTTGTCCTTTCGAGGTCAGAACAGAGAACAGATGTAAGCCCGGGTCATACCGACCGGCCCATACCGGCCTCCGCTAAACAGTCAATGTCTCTTCTTAGCACCGAGAAGCTCCACATTCAGAGCAGTAATTGGGACTGACGCTTGGCTGTCCTACCCAACAACGCAAAGCCGGACCCAGCCGAGCGCTGAAGCCCGACACCCCTCACAGACTAATGTTTTTGTTCAAGTAAGGGGGGCTATGGAGGGTTTACTGGGGACGCTGGGGGAAACTTGGCCATCAGTTCAATTCTAATGAGCAGGACAGTGTCCATCAAAGCTCAGCTGTGTGTAATCCTGTGTGGACCAGGACACTTGCCAATGACCAGAAAAAACCTGCAGGCTAAAAATGAACTTAAGATTGAACAAAAGCGTCATTTAAGAAAAAAAATAAACGTATTTGCAATTATAAAATGGATATTATTACTCTAAAATCTGAAATTTATGCTACTTAAAGGAGTAGTTCACTTTTAAAAAAACTTTTGCTGATAATTTACTCACCACCATGTCATCCAAGATGTCCATGTCTTTCTTCAGTTGAAAAGAAATTAAGGTTTTTGATGAAAACATTCCAGGATTTTCTCCATATAATGGACTTTGTTGGGAACCAAACCCAAAAGAGAGTTTCAGTGCAGCTTCAAATGGCTTTAAACGACACCAGACGATGAATAAGGGTCTTATCTAGCGAAATGATCGCTCATTAAAAAAACAAAAAAAAGTTTTAGTTTTATATGCTCAAATGGTCGCCTTGCTCTGTTAGGGTTAGGGTATGATGTGCGTCTGTGACTCTCCTATTCAAACTCGTTCATCAAAATGAACGAATCTTTTCTGAGTCAACTAGTTCATTTTCTTTGTTAAATGAACCAAATGACTCGAAAAAGGATTTGTTCGTTTTGATAGAGAGTTCGAACAGAGTCACGAACGCGCATCACAGAACAGAGCAAGGCGAGCATTTGAGCTTATAAAACTTAAACTTTGTTATTTTTTTATGAACGATCGTTTCGCTTGATAAGACCCTTATTGTCTAGAATCGTTTAAAGCTCTTTGAACAGTTTGCACTGAAACTCTCATTTTTACCTTGAACCCTTTGGTTCCCATTAAAGTCCATTATATGGAGAAAAATCCTGGAATGTTTTCATTAAAAACCTTAATTTCTTTTCGACTGAAGAAAGAAAGACATGGATATCTTGGATGACATGGTGGCGAGTAAATTATCAGCAAGAGTTTTTTGAAAGTGAACTACTCCTTTAAGCTACAAACCATTAAATCAATGTAAATAGCCTTTAATTAGGCTAACTATGTTGGCTGGATTATTATTAATAATCAATTATTTCTTGGATGTTGGTGTCTTGGAGAAATGAAGGATGTGTGTTTGTTTCAGTTCCAGAGATTTGTATTTACTTGTATTTTCCCCCTTTTCCTCGTGGTTTAATCCAATTTGAGCAACCATAAACGACGCAAAACATAGGCATTTTGAGTTTGTTATAGTGCTTCCTATATAGAAAATCACTTCCTGCCCTCCATCTGCATTTCGCGTCATGGCAACGCAGTGGCGTGACGTAATATGAAAACAAGCTATACAGCATACTATAATGCAGCATCAGCTCTTTTCTCATTGTGTGAAATGGTTCGATCAAGTATTCGGTCTCTAAACATCTCCTTTCCGTGAAATTCCTCTGCTCTGATTGGTCAGATAGTACAATCTGTTGTGATTGGTCGACCGCTTGCAGCGTGTGTTAGAAGCCAGCCATTAGCATATCTGAAATTCAGCTACTACACAGTGATACGAACATGAACGATGGCGTCGTTTTTACTGTATCAATCTTATCAAAGTGGATTTACTTTAGCAGCAGAAAACAGTGTCTTCTTGACATGATCATCACGAACCAAACTCTTCCAGTCTCAGATAAACTACAGTGTTTGAGGGCGGGGCAAAGCAGACGCTGTTCACCGACAGCCAATCAAGACCACAGGCTGGCATTATGCAAATTTGTTACAAACATACACAGGTTCAGACCACTGGTTTTACTTCGTTCTTCCAGAAGATAATAACTGCATTTATCTGCACTTTGATTCACAGACAGCTAAAAAAAGTGTACAAGTGTGTAAAAGAGAGCCATGCTTCAATGCATTGAGCGAGCATTCACATGTTAGTTTGCATAGTTGAGAATGTTTCAGGCTTAAGAATAGCACTGCTGGACTTCAGCTTTTTACCTTCCCCAATAACCTGTCAACTTACAAGAAACACAAAACACTGGATGCTGGAAATCAGGGTGACCTTAGTATTATCTGAAGAAGTGGAGAGGGTTGAGTGCAAGCACTCTCTTCAACATAGCTGTATTAAATTCGCCACGACAGGGACACCTTAATGTTCCAACAACGAGGCTACGGGAAACGCTTGACCTCTATTTTCCACATTCAGGATGCAGCAATTTATCACCAGCCAAAAACACGGCACCCTAATTAATTACAACTACGCAAAGGATGTTTGGAGTGCCAAATTGCTCTAAATCCCTGGATGCACGGTGAAAGTCGTTTGTTATCAAATGTGTGCTCAAAGGTTAGTTTGCTTTTTGTAAAGATGGAATAAGCATTAATTTGTGTGACTGGGAGCGTGGTGCCCTCAGGTGCGGAGAGAGAGAGAAAGAGAAACTATTGCTTCTTTTAAGGTGACAAATTCATTGCATTTCCCAACATCCCATATAACTGGACCAGGTTTAGCAGAAGCAATGAACCAGAGCTTAGCGTTGAGCTATTAAAGGGGCAATATTTTTAGTATGTACTGTACGCTTGGATATTAGTTGGTTGATTGATTAGTTTTTAATAGAAAAAGCCAAGGACATAAAAGATGTCTATCTGTGTGGTATTCACAGTTCACCAAGAACTTACATCTCCTCTGGCACAGGCGGCGCCATGAATCATTCATTTTTAATAGATTATGCAAATTCCCATGCATAAAATCAACAAGATCAATAACTGTGGGCATTTTAATTGGGGTTGGAAAACATTTTAAGGATGAGTGTAATCTGTGTTTTCTTTTCCATTAAAGGAACTATTCATCTGAACATTGAAACTCAGCCTAACCCAGTGGAAATCATTTCAATATTTTTCAGAATATTTGGGTACGCTTATCGCGAATGTTTAAACAGGATTACATCCAGCGCTAGTTCAACCAAAAATGTTGTGCTCATCCTCAGTTTGTGCCATTATAGTTGTATGGACTACTTTTCAGGTGCTTTTGTCTAATTTTTTATCCCCATTCGCTTTCATTGTACAGAAAAGACTATGAATATTCGTCCTAACATCTCCTTTTGTGCTCCACAGAAGAAAGGAAGTCACATGGCTTTGGTTTTAGGGTCACGAGGGTCCGTAAACGCTGAAAGATTAGCATGCTTATTATATTCATACCTGATTAATACAAACAACGCACAAATCTGTGGTGATGTGAAACTGCCATGAAACAGATAATCAGTCTGTCGACTACAAACCCACATCTCTCTCTCTCTCTCTCTCTCTCTCTCTCTCTCTCTCTCGCTCACACAAACACAATAATGGCCATAATGGCTTCCACATAATTATGTGCATTTTAATAAAAGCGGTGTATATTTATCTTTGACCTGAAGACGATCGTAAAACTGTCAGTAAACTTCACACATTTCATATTAATAACTGGCACAACAAGCACACTACGTTTTAATTAACTGTCCCATCATTTATTATTAACAAGAGCACATGAGAGAGAGAGAGAAACAAATACCCCACGTTCCCGGTCTGCCATGAGCAAATGATGAATTTGTTTATGTAAATGTTCATATTTGATATCATTTTGAAGCTCAGTTGAGGAACAAACGTCCTCTGTGCAACAGCTCGTTGGTTTAATTATGTCCGTTATAAGACCAATATCACTATACATGAGATCTAATCTTCTACATGCATGTAAATAAAAGATGACCGACACGTATATAAGCAGCATTTGAGTTGACTTCCAAGCATATTCAATGCATTATTCAATATACTTGCATTATATAAATGGCGTTCATAAACAGACAACAGTGGCCTAAATAAAGGACTAAAATAGCTATCTGACTATTGGTGGACATGATCCAGTAGGTCTATGGTGACACTGGCTGGAAACCAAACTAATTTCAGAAGTGGAGCAAGTTATTATTGGATTTTGAATATTACAAAGACCAGCATAGTCCAATATGAGCAGAAACCCTCAGATAACCCAGTTTAGTTCTTTTAAATGCCTTGAGTTATGAGTTATGACAAGTCTTGATTTTGTTTTTGGGCTCTAAAACAGGTTTTCATGTTGATTATTCTCCTCATATTCTCCATTGTTGCGGCTCCTCTCTTCCCAGTCTGTCAGTAACGCTCCGTTTACTTCCTGTCTCTATGAAGCCCCTCCTTCTGAAATTCATGATGTGCTCTAATTGGTCGGCTGGATCAGCGTGTTGTGATTGGTTGATGTTTATTAAATGTCCCTCCCCTTACCATAACCACCAGTTTCAAAACACTACTAACTCAACCAGGCCCCGCCCCTATATTCTGCGTATTAATTATTTAAATTAGGAATATTTCGACGTGTTCATTGCCGGAAGAAAATGGAGGCGTTTCAGGGAGTTCAGAAACACTGACAGTGATATAGAGAAAACTCCGAATAGACTTTTTCATGTTCAAACAGCAACATCACACACTACAGAAAGCTGAACGTAAAGAAGGTCCCCTTTAATTATCCATCTGAGCTGACTTTGAGGGCGTAAACGGTTATTAAGGTTGGTGACATGGATCAGGTGATCTTACCTACAGAGTAGCTCTGTGACACGCTGGCGCCCAGGTCAGAGGTCGTGCCGGAGGATAAACTGGGCTTGACTTCATCCAGGCCTGTGTTTAATGCAGGGAGACTGTACTCACTCGCCTGCAGATCAAGAAGATCAAGATCAGGTCAACATTGCTCAAATCAAACGAAAACTCACTCAACTCATGCCGTTTTTTTTGTTTTTTATTATGCCTTTTTATTTGGATTTGTTTGTTTATATTAATGTATATATAGACTAAGAAAATGTTGGGTTGTTTTGACCCAACTTTGGGTCAAATATGGACAAACCCAAACGTTGGGTTAAAAATATAATTTAGAAATGTAACCCAATGGCTCGGTTTGTCCATATTTGACCCAAAGTTGGGTTAAAACAACCCAGCATTTTAAAGTGTTTATATATATATATATATATATATATATATTATTATCTATTACTCAGATTTTTTTGTTAATTAATTGGTCATTTACGTAAACCCTAATAATTAATATTGGTATGAAACCAGTATGAAACCATATCTCCTGACCAGAATATCAGTGACTTTAGCTTGGTCCCTTTTCACTTGGGCCAATAATTAACAACAATTAATTATAATAAACGGATTAAAAAAGATTTACTAGTTTTAGTTTTTATTTCCAGTTAGTGCTCCAACTAAAACTTATTTCAGTCATTTGACAAGGCAGCATTTCTAATTTTTCATCAAATATTTATATTTGAACGTGTTTCCGCTTTATTTCAAATAACAAAAATATTTTTAATAGTTTTATTTATTGATAATAACATGCCAACAACTCACAGCATCCTAGAATTTTTCTTAACACGTCATAAAATTGGGGATAAAAATAATTTTGCGTCAACAAGCCATCTTTGGAGACTAAAAATGATGATATGTTGTTGTTATAAATGTAAACTAAGGCCTTACTAGTCTGAAGTGATGTTTTTGCATTTGCTAAATCACTTCTAGTTGCAAAGCCTTCAGAAATGACATTGATAAGATTTATGATTTCCACAACCCCCTTCCATTACAGACATGCTCCTCAGACCGTGTCAGCAGATGGGGGGATTTTTTTCTTAAACTCTTTTGTTATTTAATGAGATGAGACTTCCGGCGTCTGCATGTTGAGAATGTCTGTCCAAAGTAAATGTGTGTGTGTGTCACAGGGGAGGCCCCTGACCCCAGCCATGTCTGTCTCTATCACAGATAAACTCTAATTGTGGGCTACAACTGTTCATGGCTGATGTTGGGCTCTTTTGGCTGGAGGTCGTGGAGCAGAACAGGGCTTTTCTCATGCAGATGGAGGGGAGAGTGAAAAGGACGAGCACATGGCTGGCAGAAGTGTGGGAGGAGAGCCTGTCACATTTAGCATCTCCAGAATGGCTTTTTAATGCCCCTAAACACATCCAAAACACTGGCTCTGTTCCAAAACCTATGAGCTGCCTATGTAGACAGTGTTTTAGACATCACAGGCAAGCTCTGGAAAGCAGAGGCTTCTTCAAAAAGGCATTATTCGAGGAGAACTCGAAGGCAATACCATACTAATGCTTTGCAAAGAGTTCAGTGAAATATATACATTTATATTTAGCTATTTTCTGTGAATAGGTAAATAACCAAAGCATTACGAAGTGGTTAAACTAGACAAGACAAAACAAGCTTATACAAACCGGTGTTTATGAATATAATTCATTAAAATAATATGATGATAAATGCAAATTTGCCAAGGAGCATAACAGCAGTTTTTGTTCTATAGGTGCACTGTAAAAAATTATATGATCAATAAGTTACAACAATGTTTTTACATTGGTTTAAGTAACAACATGTTTTTACATCACTTTAACTCATCAAAATAAGTTAATTAAGTAATATCAAGTAAATCAAAACTTTTATACAAGATTCAACTATTTTTAGGTCTAAGTCGGTGTAATGTAAGTTGAAATGACTTAAAAATCCAAATTGATTGTACTTAATTTTTTTTTACTGTTTTCAAATAAATATACATGTGATTCCAAACACATGATGAAATGTGAAAGACTGTACACTCTTAAAATGTGGGTTATTTTAACCCAATTTTGGGTCAAAAATTTTAATCCAACAATTGTCCATATTTGACCCAAAATTGGGTTAAAACAACCCAGCATTTTTAGAGTGTATTCAACAACAACAAAAAATCTCCAATACCAATGAAAAACAACAATGAATCGAGTTATGTGCACTTCACGAAGTGTGTGTTTTGTTTGATGCATTAAATTAGTCGATTGTAGAGTGTTCCAAAATGTATTGCAGTGAGTGTGCACCCTCAGAAGACAGCGAACTGAGTACAGCAAGGCTTAGTTGTGGAACAAAGCCACTAATACTAAAGGCCCGACATAGAGAGAAAGAGAACAGGACGGTCGTCTGGTTTAGGGATTGCGAAGGAGAAAAAAAGGTGTATGAAGGGAGAAAATAGCCTGATTAATATCGCTTTAAATTAAAACTGATTTTTCTAGAGCGTTCCGTTCGTCCATTTTTCCTTCAAAGGCTTTCCGTGTTTTTCCTTCCGTCTCTTTTCCCTCCTTTTTAATACCCTCTTTGACGGCCTTTGTGATTGCGAGTCATTTCCAATTCATTTCGGTATTGATCTTGCAGTGAAAATCAGTTTTGTAATTAGCTGCAAATTAGGCCTTCTTCTGGAGGTGAGTGCTGTCGGCCTGATTAATCGCTGGAGTAATGTCTCCCAATCGCACCCAAATTAAAATCAACTCAATTAGGCCGTTCCCTTTGCTTTATGGCTCAGACTCGCTCTTTAGGGGAGAGAAATTAATCGTCACTTGTTGTTTAGTAGTCTAATGAAAGTAAATAAAGGTTATCCATTATAATAAATCCAACACTTTTAATGCCAAATTGACATAAAGGGTTTCATATGGTGCTATTTGGATGTGTGTAACATTTAAGCTTTTTCCTTACAGGAAATGACATCATTGCTCATGTTGTCTATGGCCAGTGTGTGGGTGGTAGCTGCTCATCTCATGTTGTTTTTCCTAAGAATGTATTTTTATTTTCATCAGAAAATCAATAAACCGATGGAGTTCTGCTATTTGATCCTCTCTGCAATTTACTGATAAACGACACTGTATATTTCAACGCATTCTCATCCCAAGGCGTCATTTACGGACGCTTTTGCCAATGCGTATACGTCCAATGCACATGGCACCCTTTAAGGCCATTGCACATTGTTAGGGTTAGGGTCAGGGTTAGGGTTAGGGTCGTGCACCGAAATTTTTGCACGTTAAAAAAAAATTCGACCTCACGTTTTGTCAATCATGCTTGCACTCGCCTCGAAACTTTCGTCCGTCATAAAATTAATCGGATCGGGTTCGATTTTCTGCGTTTTTCGCATCCAGAGCCAGCATTTTGAGAGGTCTGTTGACAATTCAGGGCTGGGGGAGCTCGTCCTCAAATCATTGCACATTTGCGCCGTGCTTTCGGTTTCGGGTTTCAGTTCGATTAAGTGTTTA
This sequence comes from Hybognathus amarus, assembly GCA_030378365.1. Classification (NCBI taxonomy): domain Eukaryota; kingdom Metazoa; phylum Chordata; class Actinopteri; order Cypriniformes; family Leuciscidae; genus Hybognathus; species Hybognathus amarus. Next base: position 151,942 of record JAQIUQ010004621.1, on the reverse strand, counting down.
TGTTTCTCTTCTCGATATTGGATTATGAAATTAATAAACCTCCCCTTTCAATCAGATTGAAATTTAGGATCGAATAAGATATGATTGAGCAGCCAATTGGATAACTAATGTATTATTTGGGCACAATATATAACAGCCTAGTTGTTTTGTCTGCCCAGCGCTTCAACCGGGCCGTGCGCGGGGGTGTGTGTGTGTTTGTGTGTGTCCATACCTTAGACATACTGCCAGATCTCCGTTCAGAATCCGATTGGTTCACGGAAATTGGTGGTCTTGTTTTTAATATGTGGCTCCAGAATCGCTAGCAAAGCATCAAACTGTCCCACTGACATTCTGAAGTAAATTTGGAATCGCTAGGGATAAATTCGCAACTCTTTGATAAGGAGGTGAAACCTTTTTTTAGGCTGACGAACACGAAAAACACATCCGAAATTTCGTACTCCGGTGTGCAATGGCCTATAGCGTCAATATAACACGCTTCGGTTGTGGATAGGTTTAGGTCTGGGTAGGGTTAGACCACTAGGAGGCGCCTGTATACCTGCATCTCTAAAGCATGCCATGTTGGATGTCTACGCATTGGCAAAAGTGTCAGTATATGACTCCTTGGGATGAGAACGGGCACACACAACCAGACATATATGTAAAACCAACACAGAATTGAAGAATAGTATTGGGAGCATCCCTAAAAACTGTAGTATGGTATTAGTATCCCATCACTGTACTGTATTTCTGGTAAGAGTACACAGGTCTAAATGTGGATATGTTTGGTTGCAGGCGCGCTCCGGAGAGACAGAAGGGAACGTCACTCACCTGCTCCCGGTTTCGACGTGTTTCCGAAGTGGGAAAGACGTCTGGGAACGCTGGCCTCTCGAACACTCTGGTCCAGAGCCTCTAACTGCTGCTGGGTGAAGGCATCGGCTCGCAGGTGTTTCCTCAGGCTCTCCACACTGCCCTGAGAATCACTGCTCTGCGCTGAACCCTCAGAACCATCTACAGACACCCAAAAACAACTTTCTACTCGTCTGGCCTGAGAGAGCAACATTCGACAACAACAGAATATTCCAGAATCGAATGGCCAAGTGAGAGAAGGTAACACACATTTCAGGTTGTTTGAGTACTGTATTTCTGTGCTTCATTGTTTCGCTTAAGTAGATTAAACACAAGATCATGTGCAACTTCTATTTTTGTTGAAGGACTTATGTTCTTCCACACAAAATGTACGTTATTTGACTGTTGGTATGTTGCGGAAGTGAGGCTGGAATTGCTGACAACTCGTTTCCGCAGTCTTTCTTTTAGGAGACAATAACTTATCTTTAACATTCACAAACGGCTATACTGCATGAAGGTATTTGAAAAAGCATAATGGGAATTTAAAATGGTGTTTTTAGCTCTGGAATCTGCTCTTGGGAGTGAACAACATATCTTTGCATGCATCATACAGAAGTTTACCAGGTTAGATGGCCATAATTGGAGATGTATATCATTTTAGACACAGAAAGGTAAGAGTAGTCTAACGATTAGGCTATACTTTCAAAGTTGGCCAACTAAATGCAATTTTTAGGGACATGTCAAAATCTGCATGTCTTAAATTAGAGTTGTAAGGGTGTTGCTATGCTGTTGCTAGGGTGTTCTAAATAGTTGCTAGGACATTATGTAATTTATACTGTAGGATATTCTGGGTGTTTTTTACCTGTTGCTATGTGATTGCTAGGGTATTTAGTAGGCAATGCATTGCTATACAATTGATTAGGTGATTTAGGTGGTTAGGGTGTTGCTATGCAGTTGCTAGGGTGTTCTAAATAGTTGCTAGGGCATTATGTCATTGATACTGTAGGATGTTCTGGGTGTTTGTTTACCTGTTGCTATGTGATTGCTAGGGTATTTAGTAGGCAATGCATTGCTATACAATTGATTATGTGATCTAGGTGGTTAGGGTGTTGCTATGCAGTTGCTAGGGTGTTCTAAATAGTTGCTAGGGCATTATATCATTGATACTGTAGGATGTTCTGGGTGTTTGTTTACCTGTTGCTATGTGATTGCTAGGGTATTTAGTAGGCAATGCATTGCTATACAATTGATTATGTGATCTAGGTGGTTAGGGTGTTGCTATGCAGTTGCTAGGGTGTTCTGAATAGTTGTTAGGGCATTGTTATGTTGTTTATATGGTGTTCTGGGTGGTTGTTTACCTATTGTTATGTGATTGCTAGGATATTTAGTGGGCAATGCATTGCTATATGATTGATAAGGTGATCTAGGTCACTGTCAAAATCAGCATGTCTTAAATTATTAAATTAATTTAAATCTGCATTTAACCAGGAATATTTCTGTAATATACAAAAAGTGAAGTTAAAAAATATTTCTAGATCATAATCTGTTAAAAGGGAAATATATAATTGTTAAAATTCAATTTTGTGCATTTATTCAGAGTTATTTAATTAAGGATAATCTGATTTTATGGCGTGTGTCCGTCAAGTAAATCAACTGGGATTAAGTACCTTTCATTTCTACAATATTTAGTTAATTTATTCTATATTAATAGGCATTACTACATGGTTATTTAAAATATTAACCATTTATATGATTTTCCAGGCAAAAAAAAAAAAATTAAAAAGTTGATTTATTTTGCATGAGCAAATCTTTGGTCATTCACACATCCTCTATGATCTGTCTTGCACTGCACTGGATGCTCATCTCTCCTGTTTCTCCAGGCGTGTGCAAGGCTGATTTGATTTCGCCTAAACCTCTGTACTCTGAACCTGACCAACATGAAGAAAACCTGCCGTTTGTTCAATCTCTTTACCGGTTAAACACCGCTCCACAAACACAGCACTTTCTCTTGGTTTTCCTCTGACCTGATTACCCTTGTGCTGAGTAAAAGACTCTCTCTCACACCTTCCTCTCTCTCTCTCCTTCACCCTGCCAACCCGCTTCAGAGCTCCTTTAAATATCTTCACATCCCGCCTTCTCTGGAAAGTCGTGTCTCCCTTACAAATCTGTCACTCTGCATTCGCAGCATATTATGTTCCCAGTGCGGCCCACAGGCACCGTGATGTATGACACACTCCGCCCGTATTGATTGACCCGACTTAGAGAGAGAGTGGATGAAGAGTTAGAGAGATGACCTGAGAAAAAGAATATTATTTAATAATATAGTTGTTCCACCGCATCCCAGTGCTCTATTAGACTGAGATCTGGTGACTGTGGAGGCCGTTTGAATTTAGTCAACGCATGTTCAAAAAAACAGTTTGAGGTGATATGAGGTTTGAGGTTTTCGCTCACAGGATATTTTCTCTTTTTTCGGACAATTCTCTGTAAACCCTAGAGATGATAAATCCCAGTAGATCGGTAGTTTCTAAACAACCATGCCATGTTCACAGTCTCACATTTCTTCCCCATTCTGATGCTCAGCTTTAACTTCAGCCGTTCATCTTGACCATGTACACTACCGGTCAAAAGTTTAAGATCGGTAATATTTTTTATGTTTTTAAAAGAAGTCTCTTCTGCTCACCAAGGCTGCAATTTTTTGATAAAAAATACACAAAAAACACAGTATTATTGTGAAATATTATGCCAATTTAAAATGACTTTTTCTATGTTAATATATATTAAAATGTAATTCCTCTGAAAAAAAGCTGAATTTTCAGCATCATTACTCCAGTCTTCAGTGTCACATGATCCTTCACAAATCACTCTAATATGATGATTTTATGCTCCAAAAACATGTATGATTATTATCCATGTTGAAAACAGTTTTTTACATTTTTTTTCAGGATTCTTTGATGAATAGAAAGGTCAAAAGAACAGCTTTTATCTGAAATGGAAAGCTTTTGTTACATTAAACACTACCCTTTAAAAAGTTTGGGGTCAGTAAGAGTTTGTATTTTATTTTTGGGGGAAATAAATAAGAAATCAATACTTCTATTCATCAAGGATGAGTTACATTGATCAAAAGTTACAGTAAAGACATTTATAATGTTAGAAAAGATTCTAATTAAATAAATGCTGTTCTTTTTATTAATCAAAGAATCCTGAAATAAAAATGTAAAAAACTGTTTTCAACATGGATAATAATCATACATGTTTTTGGAGCATAAAATCATCATATTAGAGTGATTTGTGAAGGATCATGTGACACTGATGACTGGAGTAATGATGCTGAAAATTCAGCTTTTTTTTCAGAGCAATAAATTACATTTTAATATATATTAACATAAAAAAGTCATTTTAAATTGTCATAATATTTCACAATATTACTATTATACACAATATTAATATTATTATTTTTTTTATCAAAAAATTGCAGCCTTGGTGAGCTGAAGAGACTTATTTTAAAAACATAAAAAATCTTACCGATCTTAAACTTTTGACCAGTAGTGTAAATGCTGCCATGTGATTGGCTGATTATGGCTGAGTGGCTGATGTATTTATTTTTAATTTATTATATATTAATATTATTATATATATATATTTTTTTAGACAGTTATAGACCTATTTTTAGACAGTTTCTCCTATTTTAATGCAGTCCTGTGAGCCATAGGCAAAGAAAAACAGAAGGTTGCACCCAAATGGGTGAATATCATTGAACATGTTTGTCTATAAAAATCCTTTTATTTCTATTTCACAGCCTGGTTTCCTCAAGTGAGGAGAGAGATGAGGGGATAAATGCAGAGGGGATGAAAGCGAAAGAGAGAGGGATAGATGGATGGATGGAGAGATAGAGGCTCAGGCTGGAATGAAGTCTTGATGAGTATCCTGTCCCAGCTCATCGTGTCTGTAATACTCTTCTTGATCGCACATTTTTCACTGCCGCTGAATTCAATTGATCAATCATGTCTGTCTGATGGCACCATTTCAGCTGGTTATTACCACTGCGCTTGTCACGGTGACCTTTTCTTTCAGCACAGCACGGTTTTACACACACACACACACACACACACACACTGGACACTTGCTCTGTGTGTGTGTATCCCAGTATTTTTTCTGAAGCTTGCAAAACTACAGTGCTATAATTTTATGAATGGTTGCTGAATGGTATTAAGGTTATTAAGGGGTTCTGAGTAGTTGTTAAGTACGTTGCTAGGGTGTTTTGAATAGTTGCTGGGGTGTAATTGTCCTATTTCTAGGGTGTTATGAGTGGTTGTTAACTTGTTGTTATGTGATTGCCAGGGTATTTAGTTACATTGCGTTGCTATACAGTTGAGTGTGTGGTCTAGACGGTTGTTAGGGCATTGCTGTGCTGTTGCTAGGGTGTTCACTCAGGGTAGTTATTACATGATGCTATGTTGTTGCTAGGGTATTGTGTAGGAAATGCATTACTGTGTGATTGATTGGGTGATCTAAGTGATTGTTAGGCTGTTGCTTGGGTGTTATGAAATGTTGTTTATAGGGTGATCTAGTGGTTGTTTAACCTGTTGCTATGTGATTGCTAGGGTATTTAGTGGACATTGCTTGCTTGATTAGGTGATCTAGGTAGTTGTTAGGGCATTTATGTGCTGTTGCTAGGGTGTTCAGGGTAGTTATTACGTGATGCTATGTTGTTGCTAGGGTATTTTTTTAGGAAATGCATTACTGTGTGATTGATTGGGTGATCTAGGGTGTTGCTATGCTGTTGCTAGGGTGTTCTAAATAGTTGCTAGGGCATTATGTCATTTATACTGTAGGATGTCCCTGTTGCTATGTGATTGCTAGGGTATTTTGTTGTCAATGCATTGCTATACAATTGATTTAAGTGATCTTGGTGGTTAGGGTGTTGCTATGCAGTTGCTAGGGTGTTCTGAATAGTTGCTATAGGGCATTGTTATGTCATTCATATGGTGTTCTGGGTGGTTGTTCACCTATTGTTATGTGATTTCAAGGGTATTTAGTGGGCAATGCATTGCTATATGATTGATAAGGTGATCTAGGTAATTGTTCGGGTGTTGCTATGGCGTTCTGAATAGTTTCTAGGCCGTTTGCTATGCCATTTGTCGGGCGTTCTAGGTGGTTGTTAACATGTTACAATTTGATTGCTAAGGAATTTCGTGGTCTGATGCATTGCTACAGTATGTATATGATTGGGTGATCTAGGTGGTTGTTAGGGCATTGCTATACTGTTGCTAGGGTGTTCTTTGTGGTTGCTATAATATTTAATTTGTTATAAAGGCTTCCTGGTGTTTGCAAAGACAGTCGCTAAGACGTTCAGGATTTTTTTATAGTATCTCACTAACTGAAAACAAGAGACACAAATTCAGTTCTATGAGCAATAGCAATAGTGATGTTTGACTTGGCCATGTGTTTTTCCCACTTCAGCCTGTTAAAGCTGCATGTTTCTGAGCAGGCGCTCTGTTTGGACGGCTCCCATGGGGGTCCTTGAGGTGGAGTGGGTATTTGCTGTATCGGCGCAGGGGCAAATGAAGTCATTAATTAGGTGCCATTAGGGAGCCTGGGCCTCAAACCTGATCAATACAACTGCATTTGTCATTCACTCCTGTGACAACAGCTTCCCACTCACTGGATGAGCAACACACACACGTGCGCCCATTACTGCTCTGCATTTCTGTGGCGTTTGGCAGGAGCAATGAACGTAACGCTTCAACTGCTTAGAGACAATCAACTACTGAATCCATGCATGACTCTGACTGTGACCAGGAAACCAACATCATTATAGTACAGCTGAATCTAAAGAACTGAAGCAATATATGGGGGCAAAATGAGACGTTTTAGGTTTGTACAAATATTTCAAATCTAGTTTGTCCACATACGCAGAATTGCAGATGAGATGATTTTAGAATCATTTTATTATAGCATGCATGTCATATTGACTACTTTTAAAGGGGTGGTACTGTTTAATGCCCTTTTCACATAAGTATTTGATGTCCCCAGAGTGTGTGAAGTTTTAGCTCAAAATACCCCAGATATTTTCATATGGCAGGTTAAAATTGTAACATTTTGAGGGTGAGCAAAACGCACCATTTGTATGTGTGTCCCTTTAAATGCAAATGAGCTACTGCTCCCGGCACAGGGGGCGGAGCTTCAAGAGCTTGTGTCCTTTTACCTCACACAGACATGAGCTGAACATTTCTAAAACTTTTAGCATTTTATGTTCAAACCAGAGTCAGACAGAGATGGAGAGACTCAAGAAGAAGTAACAACATGTAGACAACGTTTCAGGGTGCGTTTCCCGAAAGCATTCCCGGTCGCGATTTCCATTGAACTCTATTGGTAATGGCGGAACTTGCGACCATAGTTGGCTAATGATGCTTTCGGGAAACGCACCCCTGAATGGTTAGTTGATGAATTTATCTTCTAGTCATTGATAGGCAGATTCTGTCATGATAATCTATAAATCACGTTCCTAGGGTGGGTTTATGTAGATTTTAGGGTTTGTGATGTCACAAACTCGGGAGGAAGCTTGTGTAGTTCCTACCAACCAATTGTTGTAGTCCTTAAAAAAGTTTTCTTTAAAAGCAAATATATCCCATTTGCTTTGAACTTTAAGCGTTGTAACTTTGCAGATGTTGTTTATGCTCAAACAGCAACATTACACACTAACTAAAGTTAGAAAATCATAATCAAACACCCCTTAAAGATACTTGAGTTTAGTCTCTATTATGGCGATATATAACACATGCACATTTGCAACAACATGCAATGGGTGAGTTTTTTACTATTGCTTTACTCTCTCCACTTTTGCCCTATTTCTTTGGTCTATATGTTACCAAATTTTGAGTTTCTTGCTTCTGTCACTAAATGAGGTGGTGTTTTCTCCCATTGTTGCTCATGTAATGCTTTCACCTGGAGGCTTTGAGGCGCTGCTGCACAGTTGCGATGTGTGCTGTCCTGCTGCTGTGGTATTGATCTGAGACTGAGCGGAGCGGATTCCTTCTGACGTGAGTCGGTATTAAGACTGAGGTAACGAGGGAGCCGCTCTATCAGAGCAGATAAGAACTCCATAACACCGCAGGATTCACACCCACAGGGCCTGACCCCATGGGAAAGAGAGAGAAATACTGTGTCTGCACTGGAGATTTTCATTCGTTTCGCTTTAGGACACAGATTTGACATGACTTGTCAAGCGCAGAACCAACACAGTACCAAAACTGTTTATTATTAAAATAACGTGATCAATAAGTTATGACAACGTATGTTTTTATATTGCTTTAAAATAAGTTAAGCAAGTTTTAACTCATTTTTTAAGTCAGGTTAATGTCATTTGAATTTTAAGATGACTCTGTACATTGTAGGTTACTTCAACACTTAAAGGAGTAGTTCACTTTAAAAAAAAAAAATTTTGCTGATAATTTACTCACCCGAGGTGTTTTCACTTACTACAATAAAAGTGTGGCAATGCAGTATTATAAGCTCCTATTTGAAGGACATCATGTTAATATCTCATTTGTAGAGTTCTCTAGCCTCAAGACTACAGTATATGAAATCCATCCCATCATATTCATGACCGTAATCATTGTGAAGTGGGATTTTACAGCTCAAAATTAAACACGCATTTCCCAGCATAAACACAAGACAATCAGGCTAATGTTAAAACGCGAGCCCAGTTTAAGCAGCGGTGGTGTCTTGGGTTGGCCTGCGTAACGCTGCTCTCATCTTTTTAATGGTGTGCTCTTATGAGACAGCTGTGGAGGGGTTCTGGGACGTGTGGATGTTAGATGTTAATTTGTGCCGTAATAGCTTTTCTCGCGGAATTGCAAATTCTCTTAAATGTCACTTGCAGCTTCGTAGCTCAGACAGCCAGGGTCCGTGTGGATGCTAGCTCTCTCTCTCTGTATCGTGCTACTTTTAATTTGCAGTAATACAGTAGCGCTGTCAGATTAATGGCTGGTGTGACACCTGTGCTCTCTCAGCTCCGCGTGTACATAACGCGTGTCACAGCACATTATCTCTCTGCTGGGCTGGTAATGGGCCCCTGCGCCTGAGGCCGCGTGGAGAACTGCACACACACACACACACACCGTTGGCCTCTCTTGGCATGCGGACCGCCACGACCAGGGCACAAAACACACACTCCTTATACCACTATAAGATCTATTATGTTGCATCTGACAGCGCGCGTTCAAAATCTCACTGTGGTTTTCTGAGAAAACAGTTGTTTGTGTTTGTGTGGAAACTGTTCAAAGCAGCCACACAATCGACTTTACTTTCTTAATGCACATTCATTATCACATTACTGAAGTACAGTGCACTGTATAAAACAAAGATTATTGTTTTGCAAATAAATACTATTTCAGTTTTTCTACTTAATGTTACTTGACGTTTCTTTAATGATTGACTTATTTTACCTCCATAATGTGATGTATTTTGCCTATACTGAATTTGTTTAAGTGTATTTGGAAACTGCAATGCATGATGACTTTAATAATGCAGTATTATCTTTCTGAAAAAAAATGGTGTAGAAACAATTTTAACACCAGGAGATTTGCTGGTAAATTTCACAAATAATTACAAAGAAACAGCAAATAACATGAAATTGTGAAGTAGAAATGAAGAGTTCAGATGCAAAAGCCTCTAAGTGCCATTTTAAATTTTCTTCTAAAATGATCATTTTTATCAAGCTTGTATATTTAAGTTCAGTAATTTCACTTAAATGGCAATGAAGATTACCTATTAATTGTCCTTTAAGTGAAATTACTGAACTTAAATATACAAGCTTGATAAAAATGGTCATTTTAGAAGAAAATTTCAAATGGCATTTAGAGGCTTTTGCATCTGAACTCTTTAAATACTGAAATAAAATTGCTGGGTTGTTTTAACCCAACTTTGGGTCAAATATGGACAAACCCAGTGATTGGGTTAAATTTTGTAATTACATTTTTAACCCATTGTTTGGGTTTGTCCAAATTTGACCCAAAGTTGGGTTTAAACAACCCAGCATTTATAGAGTGTATTATTTTTTTATAAACCAATAATGTTTGTTTTGTTTACAACTTTGAAAAAAATATATTTTCCCCCAGTGTATTATAGGATTTTAGATTCTATATTTACACTATAAAAAATGCTGGGTTGTTTTAACCCAATTTTGGGTCAAATATGGACAAACCCAGCCATTGGGTTACATTTTTAAATTACATTTTTAACCCAATGTTTTGTGTGTGTGTGTGGCTGCAGGTTGTTCTGGCAAAGATAAACTACATTCTGGATTCCAGGTGTCTACTGTAGACAGTCCATGAGCACGTGTGTGTGTGTGTGTGTGTGTGTGTGCACATCACATGACAGTTTGTGAAGTTATACATAACACACACTGCCCTCCTCCTCTCCTCTTTCTCTCTCCTCCACCTCTTCATCCTCAGCGCTTAAATCAAGAAAATGGCCACACATCAAGAGGATCATTTGGGCCTGAGAACAACCCCCAAAACAGTCAATCATCTTAAAGACACACACACACACAGATCTGAAGTCTCCCATCATTCCCGCCGCGCTGATGTCACCCCTGTGCCCTTGCAGCATCTGAAAACCAATGAACCCCAATGCAACACAACGAGTGTGTGTGACGCGCTCTACTCACAAGAACGACTCTTCTACGAGCGGCCCATCGCCAAACACACCGCATCAGTTACACATCCAGTGTCACGGCTGGCACACACACACACACACACACACACAGACCTGCATGCTGCTATCTTTAGGTAATCACCTATTCTATGAATAATCTCTCTTTAGCCACAGGAAAATGACGTCATGACAATCACAAGAATGAACACCAAACCTCAGCAGTGAAGAGTGTGTGCTGTGACGTCACAGGAACATGTAAGTGCATCTGAGTCTCACTCCAAATCTACACACATACGCGTAAAACGGATTGATTTGGCGTACACTATACCTCTGTATGTAAGGGCACAAAGATTTTTAGCAGTTCATCTGTGTTTTTGGAGAAAACTATATTCTAAAATATTATAGGAAACATTTTATATACACACTACTGTTCAAAACTTTGGGATTGCTAAGATAAAAAAAAGTCTGTTCTTGTTACCAAGGCTGCATTTCTTTAAATACTGTAGTAATATTTGTTAAATATTACTACAATTTATAATAACTTTAAAAGTGTAATGTATTCCTGTGATGTTCAGCATCATCAGTGTTTCCTTCAGAAATCAGTATAATATGACTGATAATATTTCTGATTATTGTTATCAATGTTGAGAACAGTTGTGATATTTTGTTTTCAGGTATTTTTGGTAAATAGAAAGTTTGTAACAGTAGTGTATTTTATAACATAGTATTTCAACTTTGGTATAAATTCTTCACTATAAAACGAGCTGTTGTTTGCCTGAGTGATTGCTGGTCAGAATAAACTGAGTGTCGTAGAGAAAGAGGTCGTTGAGCTAAACATCCCCTGAAGACTGAGTTTGTTAGTTGGCTACATCATCTTGACATGTAATTACTGAAGCTCTCCTAATCACTGCAGTGCTGATTAATAACTGTGAGGGTCACATGACCACGTCAACACCCAATCATTACACATCCGAGACAAGTCTGCTCAGAATACTGTATGCCACATATAAACACAAAACTGACTGTGACATTACATTGGGTTTGTCCATATTTTACCCAAATTTGGGTTCAAACAACCCAGCATCGTTTAGAGTGTATACATTTAACAATTACTATGATTATTGTTTTTATTATTATTGTTGTTAATTAAAGTTGTAATTGTGCTGTTTGCAGGCCTGCATGGCTTCAGAAATATTTAGCATTTCCTCACCCCCAAAAAAGGAGAAACCGCAGACTCACCAGCATCTCTTTTTCCTCTTTTCTCCATTGGAGCGAGGGATTCCCAGAATGCCGTTGATGGAGTAGGAGCCCACAGGGTCGATGGACGAGCTGGAGACAGGAGGAGACGCTGTACTGGAGACTATAGGAGAGAGAGACAGGTTTATAGCAGCATCTCACTTGCATTTGCTCCGTTTTCCAAGATGTGATCATGTTCTCTGTATGACTTTAGAGCACCTTAACATCTTGAATGGAAATTTGACCGTCCGTCACATGATCAATTTACATGCATTTGATTTGACACCTAAAATAGTACAGAATCTTTCATATTTATTTATATAATGTAATGTCAATCTTGATATTGTGTTGAGGAGGAATTGGTTTGCAACCAAGCATTTTTAGGTAAAAATAATATTTAGGCATTAAATCTACATGATATGTGAAGAAAATAACTTAGAAAACAGCATCAGATTGTTTTAAACTAAGACAATTATAAATCAATATTGGAAATTCTATATATATTTATAATGTTCAAAGGTTTGTGGTTAATATAAGAAAATAAGAAGCATCTTCTCACAGAGGCTGCATGTAATATTGTGTGATAATATTACAATTTAAAATTGAGGTTTTCTATTTTAATATATGTTAATATGCAATGTATTCCTGTGATAAAAGCTGAATGTTCAGCAGTCTTCAGTGTCACATGATCCTTCAGAAATCACTCTAATATGATGATTTGCCGCTCAAAAAAACCTTTTTTGATTATTATCAATGTTAAAACAGTTGTGTTGCTTCATATTTGCATTTTTATTATAATCAAATATTTTTTTTAAATATTTTATTTGATGAATAGAAAGTTCAAAAGAATGACCTATTTATTGTCAGAAAGTCTTAAAAACGTCCTTTTCATTCACATTTAAAGTATTTTTTGCATTTTACTGCCGTCTCAGACTTTCACACCCCACTGTATATGATTCAGATATGATTTATAATGAGTAAAAGATTAGTGTGTGTCAGTATTTTCAAACATAGTCGTAAGAGGGCAATAGAATTAAGAAATCTGAGCAGAAAGGGTTGGCCCTCTGATTTGATTTGGAGGGATGACCTTGTCCAGAAAGGTCCCTGGAGTTAATGATGTGATCTTACCTATAGTGTGTCCTGGGGTGGAGAGAGACGTCCGTCTGGCGAGGGGTGAAACGGTTGCTGAACCTTCGTCCGATGATCCTGCACAGTAAATACAGTACATTTACTCACACGAATCTCCAGAGCCGATGCAACGAGTGTCTCTCTCTCTCTCTCTGATAATCTCAGATTTATTTTCTATATCTCAGCGCAGGGGGGATCTGACAGAACGGATAACCGCAGTCGTTCAGATCCTGTTTACCCGAGTGAGAAGAAGCAGACTGAGGTGAGATACAGCCCAAAGCTCTCGGAGCTCTTTTGCCTTGAGTGATCTCGCAAACAAAGCATGAAATCACAACAATTCACCTCTATAATCGTCCTTACGGCGTGCGCTTCGGGTCCCGAGGAAAGCCTCGGGCTGGGTTCTAGCGTGGATGAGGTTCTATCGATCTAGACTCTCGGATAAAAAGTTGGGAATTAGCCACATGGGTGCTGGGATGCAAATGGAAAGCTATAAATTACATGTGACAGGAAAGCAATAGTTGCTCAGTGCGGTGTACAAGCTTACGCCAGCATTTGATTCTGTTAATCTGAACGGCGCTTTGGGGAAAGGGCCGCTGTCACGCTCATTTGTGAACTTTAGATCTATTCATCACCGACGGCACTGGCACACACACTGTATATGCTGAAACAAAAAACACACTCGAAAAATGCTGGGTTGTTTCAAACCAAATTTGGGTCAAATATGGACAAACTCAAATGTTGGGTTAAAAATGTACAGTTGAAGTTGGGTTCAAATTTTAACCCAAAATTTGGGTTTGTCCACATTTGACCCAACATTTGGGTTAAAACGACCCAGCACCGTTCAGAGTGCATGCTTTTCCTGTGACGCACACTCTTAGAAGAAAAGGTTCTATATCGAATCTTAAAAGGTTCTAAAGCGCTCTGTATTTGGAAACCCTAAAATGCAATGCATGAATGATCAGAAAATTCAAGATATGGGGGTTTAAAAATTTAATTAATCAATATCACATGAAGAGTGCCATTTCAGTTTTTATCCTTCAAAAATCAGCATGATTAAAATGTGATATTAACAGTTTAATAAACAATAATTTAATCACAACTTCAAAATGTTGCAGAATAATGTAATATATGAATGAATAATAGCCTATAAAGAACCTTTGTGCCAAAAGGGTTCTTTATTGTCATTATCATCATTTTTTGCATAAAAGGTCCTTTGCAGTTGAGTAAAGAACCCTATGCTACATCTATAGAACCCTTTTTCATTTCATACCCCATAAAGATTATTGATTGTAAAAATATTTAGAATATACATTGTGACATGGATACCACTCAAAGCGCATATATATTTCCATTAAAATGAGTGTGCTGCTAATATTGACATCAGCTTTAGGACGTGTCCTCGGGGCTTTGAAATAGAGAGCGGGAGAGAAACACGCAGCTGACAACATATCGATATTATATTTCATTTCTCTCTTTGTTTGACCCCCTTGCATGGCCTGGGGAGAATAAATCTGTAGACTTTATCCAGAATCTATGTTTCTCTTATTGAGTAAGTCATTTGGAAGAGTGAATTAATGCCTGGGTTGTGTCTGAAAATCCTCTTAAGAAATATTAAAAATGCTTTACATGTGAATCGATAATATCGAAGCGCCGTCGAGGAGGTTTTTTATAAGTCTGGCTGTTACTTGTTGGCTGTAGAGACACTTTAGTACATCAGGAAGTCTGTAACACTTAATAATGTATGTTAAAGAAAAGTGTTTGGAGTCTTAACATCTTCTCACTGTCAACAGGCTCGGTCTCAGTTTGCACACACACACACACGCTCTGCCACAAACGCAAGCTTTTGAAGAACTGACTTGAATCCAAATTCCCAAATGATTTGATGATCTATCAAGGGACTGAGTTTCAGCCTCAATATACTGTTAAATAAAAACAGACATAAAGATGGAATAAGTCGCATTTGCTCGCATTCATATTTTAATTTGCCTCATAAACAAAGACCCGTTTCCTGTTTCGAAATACCCAGACTGAATTCAATTAGATGTTAGAGACGTTTAAGGGCTTCAGTAATTACATTAACGCACATTTTGCATTTATCTCACAAGTTCATGTCAAAAGACATTCAAATGGCCCTTTTTAGGTGACCATGAGGCATGAAATGAATTTTTTTTCCAGCCTTCTCTTCTGTTGTGTGAGGCGCTCTATTTCTTTGCCATCGACTCATTAAAATGTAATGCAGAGTCTGGTTTTATGGAAGAGTGAATCTTAACCAAAGTTCAGCGCCTCACTGCTTCTTTTTACCCTTTTGATTTTCCACACACCACCCTAAAACACCAATTTAAGGATGTAAATAGAATCATATTGAATTATGGATTATTTAAACGGCAGATTTCCCATATTGTAGCCTTGTTGGGCGGTATTGATCATCATTCTAGTCAAAATTAAAAATAAAACTAAGCTTTTTTGAACATTTTCACTCATAGCAGTATTAAAAATGTAGTCATTAAGATTTTATTTTCCTTATTTTCACATCCTTTAGCCAATATATTTAGTCTCTTAACTGGGTTTTGTGAACGAAAACTGATGAAAAAGTTACTATCTTCTTTGTAAAATAGAAAGGACCGATAAATGACGGCATGAACTCTAATCGAGCTGCTTTGTGTCTCTTTTTCCAGGTCTGATCACCGTTCATTGATCGGTTTTCACTCGGTCAGATGAGATTTGAGAGCTTCAGTCTGTCATTGTTGAGGTAGTTTGAAATACAGACACATAACAAACCTCTTTACTGCCAACAAACAGCCTAATATTCACCAAAACTACTGTTTATTTCAAAATTACTTCATTTAAAAAATAAATAATTAAATAAAATAAATTGCTGGGTTGTTTCAACCCCTAATTGGGTAAAATACGGACAAATCCAACCATTGGTTAAAAAATATTTTACCAATATTTTCAATTATTGTTTTAGTCTTTATTTGACCCAAACATGAGTTCAGGAATTTCGCAGCATGCCAATTTAAATAAACTTTGGGGAAATAATTTTGTGTTAAAATAACACTGACTGACACTGTCTGAGTGCTCATTCAACTGGGTATAAAAGAGGAAAGGCTGCTCTATTACAGTTTATTATGTTATGTATGTTTTTATTTTTCTTTCCTTTTTTAAATTACATCAATACGTCGAGGGGCGTTTTTTATTTGAATAGAGGTTATGCTACGTTTCAAATGCCTGACGTTATTTATAAACCTTTTAAAATTTAAAAATTTAAAACCATGATTGCGAGTTAGTCAAGGTGCGCTAAACAAGCGCAGGCGATGTCGCGTTCACCTGGTAACCATAGCAACCGCCCGTGCACTTTCGGTAGCGGGACACAACACAAGCCTATCAAATAATTTTACTTCAGATTCACACAACAAAAGAATATAGGCTATCTAAAAATGTCTAGACGCATGATATTAGAGACGCAACATGAAGTCATCGAGCCAGTGTTATTGTCGGAATCTTCTGACCTGTTTATGGAGGAGACGCTGGGAACGGTGTCGTTATCACAGATCCCGTCCGCCAACAGCCTGTCCCGGATCTCCCCAGGCGAACATTGTGGGATATTTGTCTTTTATAGTCCGCTATTTTATCCACCACCTTCGGCGTGGCGACTTTGGGTTTGGATCCTCCGATGACTCCGGGCTTGATGCTGCCAGTCTCGTAATATCTGCAGGAACAACTGGTATCTGACTTTCATAACCTGACCAAACCTGATGAACAATAAACAACAGATGCGTGCTAACAAAGCCATGAAAATGTTTTATCTAAGCTACTTAACACGGCACTAGTAGGAAATTATCATATGATTAGAATACTAATTTAAAAATTTGCGCAGCAGGACATTAAGCAGCCCATCTGTTTTAGTTACTTATTAATCTCAGATAAAAAGAATAAACGAATTTTAACTGTTTTTGCCTGACATTTCAATTTATTATTAAATCCATTATTTAATCAAATGGACAAGCGATGTCAACAAACTCATTAGCGTTTGACCTGGTCGAAATATTCTGAACTAAAAAATACATTTAAAAATGTTTTTTTTTATCATTTTAAAGCATTCAATCAATGGTTAAATAACTTTTTTCAGCAGGTGCACATACACTCTTTAAATAAATAGTTATATTTAGAACCAGAAATGGTTCCATCCCCCGCTTCAATATGAAACTCCTAAATGGTTCTATAGAACCTTTTTTTTTTTTTTGGTAAAATGTTCTATTGGCCAAGTAGCCTACGGAACCCAGGGTTCTATATCCTGAACCCAGAGGAACCATTTTTTAAGTGCACAGTTTTGAAAGATTCTCGATATGATAACTTTTTTTATTAATTTTTTTTATAATTTTTTTTTGTGGACAAAATAATAATCACAGATCTCATGATGAGTTTTCAAAGCTCACGAGGCGCTTTAGCGTTTGTTAAATGTCAAATTGGGGTAGGGGCATATGCACATTTTCCTGATTCTCAGTTATGTGCTGTTAAAAAAGCTAATTTCCTTGCTTTGTTGACAATTCAATTCAAATTTATTTGTTTAGCGCTTTTCACAATAGGCCTACATTGTTTCAAAGCAGCTTTACAGAAAGTGCATTTCCAATGATGTGTTTCATGTTCTCAATCTAAAACTATTGCAGCATTTGTGCTAATTCTACATAATTATTATGCATGCCGTGTTTTATGAGCTCATTTCATTTGAGAGACTAGCTATATGAATCAATTTAATATTAATCGGCGATGGTTTAAAAACGAACTTGTGACAACACGAGCTCAACTGATGTGAGAGTGTGTGAGTACAGGGTCTCACCTGCCCAGGATCTTGCTGACGCAGCCGTGACTGACCCTCAGCTGTCTCGAGATGTCACAGGGTCTGACCCCTTGATGCGCGAGCTCCACGATTCTCTGGCGCACGACGTCAGGTAAAGGCCTTCCGTTGACGAACACCCCGCCCAGCTGGTTCACTCCCCCGTGCCCTATACCGGAGACAACAGCAACAAGCACCCGGAACATAACATTACATACAGGCCGTCGGTGACGCGCGTCACAAGTCCGTCACATCCATCCAATTAACACGCGACGCGTTCTGTGTGGACACGCGCGAGCTATAAACCAGCGGAAAGGTTAACTGCATCCAAACGCGTTTGTGAGAATGAATCCTCGTCTCTTGACGCAAACGAATAGTTATATATGCAATGATCTACGCAAAACAATCTGCATTATATCCACTGCGAAAACATGCACAAAACTTATCCTATAGGATTTAGTTTTATTTTATACTATTATTTCAGACATTTACATGTTTTATGCATAAGTTTAGTACTCTTTTTGTATATAACTGTCATTTTACTGTCCCTAAATTCACTAGATGTAACTCAATGGCGTGAATATAATGACTATCAGAAACGTTTTTAAGCGTTAATGTTTTTAATGTAGCCTAAAATGAATGTTTATTTTCTTTTTCTGTTTTCTGGTGATGTAGCTACATTAATCTGCTATAATGGCTGCATGTTCTTGTTTAAACAATACTAGTGTTTGTTACTCGTATAGGTGAGCGATTAAATTACACGAGCATTTATTGTTTTCATTCCCTAGATGTTAATTATTAAACAGTTTTGTTTGATCAAATTACTTATTGTTAATCTAGATTAGTCGTTTTAAAAAACATTACATTTTAATTAAATTAGAAGTGCATAAAGAGCATGTACATTTTATAAGTTTATTTTCTACTGTAAAGCAAATGGAATTATGCGAATATCCTCGCAATATTTTTGCTTTTTTATTTCTTGCATTAATTTTTTTGTATATAATAGCCATAGTGATATTTAAATTTTCTCATCACATAAATCCACGCATATTTTGATTATTAACCGAGTTATTTGTTTCTGTTTCATATTATTATAATTATTTATCTTATTTTTTCTGAAATAAAATATAAAAAGAGTGCAATTTTGTATCCTTATTCAACCCAGGAGCATAATAATATCTTCTATAATTGGGCCTTTTTTTGCATTCAATGTTTTTGTAAAGATTAATCACATATAATACGCACATCGCATATTTTAATTTTGATAGGCTAACCGAAGCCCTTTGTTGTTTCTGTTGTATAGCTAGTATTTGAATCTGATTTCTCCTGAAATGCAATATAAGAAGAGTGCAATTTAAAAATCCAGTAGTCTAATAATTTCTTATTCCGGTGACGATAAATGTGAGAAGCATATTCTCCAGATAAACTCCAGTGTAACTCACGGTGCATGGCGGAGAACGGATCTGCCTTACAGTGAATATCCATCGGATAACCGAGAAAAGAGCGATAATCAACTGAAGTCGCCGTCTCGTCTTTCTTAGAGAACAACTGAAAGAAACGAGGATGTAACGTGAATCCAGCCGAGGAGGAGAGGGGAACTTCGGAAAGTTGCAAATGGACGCAGGATTTGTCAGGTGTCAGACATGACCGTGGGTTCTAGCTCAGAACAAAGTGCTGTCAAAGCAGGAACTGTTTAAATGTTTTCAGCATGCATGCTTTCCCCAGAACTCATTTCCCAGCGTTCGTCCCATCCGTCCGCGTGTTAGTGCGTCTTATATCCCGGTGGTCTCGGGTATAGCAGGTGCCGTTCTGCGCATGGATGACAGACAGCAGAACCATCGGAGACTGCGGGTTTCCTGTGCCCACCTTTCCCTTTCCCTCAGTAACGACACGACGCGTTTGCATGCGCACACGGCCCGGGACTGAAGCAGTTGGGTCGCTTGTGTTGGTTCTGTAAAGCTCCTCCAGCCCCCTCCTTTACGCGGACCCCCTTTCGCCACTATGGGTGAGTGTATCAGACAAAGGCAGTAGATTCCAGCACTTTGTGATTCGCTCATATGAAGCTCCATCCGCCTGTCACTCCGAAAGGGGAGGGAGGAAGGAGAGTTTAGTGGAAATTGAGCGAGGATGAGAGCAAATCATTTGCTTTTTTTGTGATAATAGTTTGAGACAAGAATTGCGGAATTGCGAATATTATCAATGAATTATATCAATTCCAATAACGAGGTTGGTATGGTGATAGCACACAGGTAATCGCATGCGTAAATAGAGCTTTTGCATCAAGATTGTCCCCTTCAGCGTTCACTCGCAGATGGCCTGCGGGATATAATGCTATAGGCCTGAGCTCTGCCAGAGAAGCCCGGCTCTAATGTCATTATGGAGAGGTCGATGTGTGATTATGGTTTGATTGAAACACCATCTTGTTTTGGTTTGCTGTGTTCGGGCTCTGGATCGGGTCAGAGCGACTGAGACGGACTCTAGGTGGCGCTATATCGTCTCTCCTGAGACAGAAAAACTAGATTATTAATCGCTTTTAATCGTATCTAACATAAAAGTTTGTGTTTGCATAATATGTGTTTGTGTACTATGTAGGCTACCATAGTTTGTGTACCATTTAAAAACGGTTATATATATAATAATATTATTATTATTATTATTTTTTTTTTAATTTTTAAATATTATTAGCCTACAATTATTTTGCTGCAATTAGGCTACATGTCCTTTAAGAAATGCAAATGTGTGCAGATTTGATGATATTAGTTTTGGTCACTGGAAAAATAAATGACGTCTTCGAGATACAAATCGACAGAAAACATGAAAACTAAACTAGATCTTTCAGCTGCTTCGTGAACACAAACTTTCTCACTTTTGAAACTAAGGATTAGGTTGAATCTACAAGTTGAGTATTTACGTAAAAAAAGAATAGGCCTATATAGCCTATATATATATAACACGTTTCAGTGTTGTCCCTTTAATTAACAGGAGTGAATCGCTTTATTTTTGATCTGCGATAAAACCAAAATTGCAGGTGTTTTTTATTTTTTATTTTATTTGATGGGTGTCATTTCTCAAATAACTAATAAATAAATAAATAAAAATTAAATGTGTGTGATATATTATTTAAATAAAAATGTAATTTCAAGATTAGGAAGGGTTAAACTGAAAATATAATTTTATTTGAAATATTAATGCACACAAAATTACCTCATACAATATTTAACAATATGACAGTTTAAAAAAAAAGATATTTTATGTTTACTTATTGATATATAGCCTAGTGTTTTATAAACAAAGACTGAAATACTGCCATGCCACTAGAGTGTCGTGAGCGTCGGTCGTGTGTGTGTGTGTGTTTTGGACGGGTCTCGGAGGGGCTCAGCTCGGCTATCTGCCTCTAGTTAGGTTCAAGGATGATTTTTCTTTCTCCTGGTGTTTTTGGAGGAGCTTTCTGGTACAATATGTAGCACTGCGGGCTCTAATTTCACCCTCCGCTGCACAGCTTCCCCAAAGCTAGGGTTTTTCTCCAGACCTCCTCCGCCTTCCCTGCCCTTCTGCTCTCCCACCGCGCTTTTGCTTTTTGTAGACTTCTAAAATTAAGTGTTAGTGTTTTTGTCACCCTTGGAGAAATTTTGCACTGAATTTGAGCAGACATTGTAAATCATAGCAGGCGTTATGCATTTGAGTCCGTCAGGGTTTTGAGACATGAAACCAAACAAATATGTTTTTGTTAAAAGTATTCAAACAGACTAATAGATCTATTACAAAATAAACACATATTAAAAAGCATGCATGTTAGCCTAAATATTTACCAGTTTAATATGACTTAATGCAACTTTATGTAGCCTACAGGCCTAAAGCCCACCCGAAAGCTCGGATAATCCCATGCACCTTGAAAGTTTACACGCGATGCAAAGTCAAATGTTTTTAAAAAAATCAAACATATTGGGTCTTGATTTCATTAGGGCCTGCGAGCTGACAGTGAGTAATCCATCTTCTGGAGCTCCTCCAAACACAGACAGAACCGAACCACACAAACACACACACACACACACACACACACACACACACACACACACACACATCCCGAAGATGATTCTCTGGATCTCCTCTGTTCTCCCGTGTCGTTCTGTGAGTGTGAGCATTGATGAAGCTCCGTTTCTTCAGAGGTGAAGATGTTTCCTCCTTCTCTCAGCCTCCCGTTCTCATGGTAACGTCACTGACCCATCCGAGCGCGAGCACTTCATTACGGAGCATCAAAAGAGATCTGACTCCAAAACACACACTTAGCCTCCGAAACTCTGCTATAGGCTATATATACATATATATATATATATATATATATATATATATATATATATATATGTATATATAATGATTATAATATCTAATTATAGGCTACTGATTTGTTCTGTTTTGTCCTTTTAAGGTTACAACGCGTCCACGCATATCTGTAATATAAGCGCTATGCCAAAAAGTCATAATACAATATAACTGTAGGCCCCCCCCCCCCCAAGAAAAATGAATATGAGATAAATTCTTAAATATAAATAGGACTTGATATATAATAAGATCGTTTCGAGTTTTATTCCCTTCGCAATTTATGGTAACAATTCATTAATATATTTATAAAATGTATCAATGTGTTTATTTTGTGAAATATCTTTTATTCCACAATAAATTAACAACGTTGCTGGGTTTTTGGCTTAACAAAGACCTTTTTAAACTTTGAAAGTGATATTACATTTTTTTTAAACAAATTAAACACCCACTTGCCATACAATGAAACGCTTGGCACAAAAATATAGCCCATAATAAAACCCATAAGCTCAAGAGGAAAGTGTAGAATGAAGGGATCTGGCCCTTGAGCTTGTGTTGTGAGGGGACAGATGGAGGCTTCACGCGAGAGATTGATTCTGCGCGTGCTTTTAATTTCGACATAATTAATTAGATCATTACAACAGTTTTCCATTGATCTTGCCATTTAAGCCCAAAATTAAAAGGTGACTCGGTTAGCTGTTAGATATATGTTGTCTATTAAAAAGGCATATTAGTAAAGCAGGCGCGCGCACACACACACGCATGCGTATGCGAGGCGTTTGTAGAGCTAAATGCTATGCCATAGGCCTATACCAAAAATATGAATGTGACAGATAATGTGATTTATGGCACACTTCAGTCATTAATTAATTTCCTACATTATGAAAAAATATTTATTCAAATTTTCAACGGACTTTGCAATCTTACAACTTTGTAAAGGATTAAGGAAATGCCTATGTGAAATTGTAAATAATAATGAAGATAATAATTAGGCTATTAGTAAGCCTACTCCTGATCAATAAAAAGTTTAACTTGTCACAACACTTTATAATGAACGTATTTTATTCCTCTGTATATTTAATATGCGTTGTTGGGTGTTTTTGTCGTGAGGTGTGTGTGGTGTGGTCCGCGTGCGTCGACTAACATTCACGTGCTATTGAAGTTACTGCCTCCCATGAAAAGCATACAAAAATTACACTGCGAAATGAAGGTTCAATATTTAACTTTACTACTGTTCAGCCCTGCACGTTTTAGATCATAAACCTGATTTCGCAGAAATATGCCTTTTAGAGCCCAGTCGTAAAACGCAACACGCCGAAAATATAAATTAGAAAACGAAATGAGAAATTCTTCACAGATGAAACAACAGCAGGATGACGATTCTGTCTCTCTGTCCCTCCTTCTCGCTCTCTTTTATGTCTTTAATACTCCAAATCATAGGAGCATATAAAACCTTAAATGTGTCTACAATATAATATAGGCCTAATATGCTTATTTTCTCATTTTGTGACATGCTGGGCATTGGTACAAACACGTAAATTAACATTTAATCATAATAATAATAAATGATAATAATCATTTTAATAATAAAGAACAAACAACTAGTGTAACTTACAGCTCGTTTTTTTCTTAAATCTAAAGTGTCCCACAGGCTAATAATCAGGTTAATGTGTGTGATATTAAACACACACGGAACGTCAAATCCAGCACATGAGAGTCAGTGGTTCATCCAGTATGCAGATTTAGAAAGGATTCCTAAATGTGCCCTGAAGTGTTTAAATATAAATAGTGTTGGGGTTATGCCTGCTGCTGTCAAGGGGAAATGGAAAATTATAAGTCCTTAAAACCGTTCACGCTTTACTGGTCAAATTTGTCTCTCATCAGAACTATAAAAGTGTTCTTGTAAAACGAGCAGATCTATTCTTTGCACATCTCAAATCAGACATTAGATTAAACGGCTCTGCGTTTTATTAGACACCGACTGTAGTCTCTAGCTAATGATCTCAAGTTTGAAGATGGTGACAGACCAGTTTTCCCAGTGCATGCCCTAAAGCAGGTCCAGCGAGTGTGTGTGTCACACAGCTGCGCTGCTCTGAAGCGACAAAAAACAGCTTTTTTGCACCCCGGTGCAATATGGGAACCAGCCCGTCTGTCCAAGTCGGCCCTTGGGCACAATCTCTCATCCCTGCGGCCCCGTGGATCACACACACTCTCTCCTAGAGCCTGTAGTTATGCTAATGCGCTCATCATTTATCCGGACACAAACATTCCACTGTTGTGTGAATCATTGAAAGGGAGTAGAAGAGTGAGATCAGGCTTTTTCAGGCTATGTGTGCATGAAAGTTCGTATCTATAGCACGAATGTCATTTCTCAGTGCCATTTATACGCCAAAAACAGTTTTTGTGTGTACGCGTTTTTCGCGTGCATATGATACGCACTTTATGGCGTATAATACGCACGAACTCCACACTCCCTCCCCCTAAACCTACCCAATGTGTTTTTAGTGAGTAGCATATGCACGCAAAAAAAAATAATTTTTACTAAAAATGCCACGAGAAATTACATTCGTTGTGTAGATACGCACTTTCAGTGAGACTGTGTTGGAGTTTCAGTGCAATTGAACTTCTCATATTTGCAAACAACATAGCCTATGCTCTTCATATGTAAGACAAACCATCGTTTTATAGCATTTTATACACTTGTCTCATTTGTTTCTATTTTTATTTTGCCTTAGCTGCTCACCAAGGCTGCATTTATTTGATCAAAAATACAGTAAAAATTTAACTGACGCTTTTGACCATACGTCAACATCCGACGTTTTAACGTCCGTCAGATGACGCTATCTAATCCTAAAACGTCGGATGTTGACGTATGGTAAAAAGCGTCAGTTAGATGACGTCTTGGGATTAGAATGTGTTGTAATAACAGTAATATTGTGAAATATTATTGCAATTTAAAATACCTGTTTTCTGTTTAAATATATTTTAAAATGTTATCTATTCCTGTGATGAAATTGTGATCATTACTTCAGTGTCACATGATCCTTCAGAAATCATTCAAATATGATGATTTGACTATTTTTTGTATATTTTCAAATATTTTATTCATTTTAAGTAAACATTTTCACTTAAAAGATTCACTTAAAATATCTTGTCATGTAGGCCTATTACAACATAAGGATTTGGCTTAAAGGTTTCTACTAGGGCTGTCAAACGCTGGATGACTTTAAGTATGTAAGTATTGTAAAATGAACTTAATGCAGATTGCATTTAAACACTGAAGTCAGTGGATGCAGCTGTGGCTCTGTTCCAAATGCTATAGTGAGCTGTCTATGTAGGCAGGGATTACTACATGTCATGCATATTCAGAGAAGTTCTGATAACTCTCTATTTCAAAAGGTAGAAACTAGGGCTGTCAAACAATTAATCGTGATTAATCGCATCCAAAATAAAAGTTTGTGCTCACATAATATATGTGGGTGCACTGTGTATAATTATTTAAATATATAAATACACACACATGCTTGTTTCGTGTATATAGATTTATATATAATTTATATTATATATAAATATATTATATATAAATAATATTTTTTCTTAAATATACATGCATGTGTGTGTATTTATATATACAATATAATTATACACAGTGCCACATATATTATGTTAACACAAACTTTTATTTTGGATGCGATTAATCACGATTAATCGTTTGACAGCCCTAGTTTCTACCTTTTGAAATAGAGAGTTATCAGAACTTCTCTGAATATGCATGACATGTAGTAATCCCTGCCTACATAGACAGCTCACTATAGCATTTGGAACAGAGCCACGCTGCATCCACTGACTTCAGTGTTTAAATGCAATCTGCATTAATTTCATTTTACAATACTTGCATACTTAAAGTCATCCTGAAATGGAAGTTGTAATAGTCTTTCGTTCCCTGATCGTGACGTATATCCAAGAACAAATGTGGGTGGGGCTTGATTGGATGGTTGTGGTTTGCTATTGGTGCTATTGCTATCTTGCTCCGCCCCCGTCATCAGAGAAATGAAGAGATGCTGCAAGAGGGAGGGGAAGTTATTCTAATTCAAGATTACAGAGGCCACATGAATAATAAAAAAGATGTGCATGGATTATTCATTTATAATAAATCCTGCAATATTCCATAAACTGAGAAAGTAACCTGTGAACCCCGGAGCGGACAGTAATCAGTCCATCACGAGTAATTAAACGCATCGGGCTCTTCGCTCTCATCCATCCTGTGACACGCGGGCCGTCGGAGGAAAGCAGATCTCGTTTATCATCCCTCCCTCACTCCAAACTCACACTAACAAACAAACTAACAAACAAATAAACAGTCCATTACGACGATGTCTCAGGCCTCAGTGGGCTCTCACACACACACACACTGCTTTCTTTCTCATACAAACGTCTCTTTTCCGAAGAGCTATTGTGTGTTTGTGGTGAATCTGTTCAGCGCTGTAAACGGCTCAGTGCGCAGTCTGACAGGCATCTCAGCACAGCTGTATTCTGTGTGTGTGTGTGTGTACACATGCTTTAACACTTGTTTGCTGTTCTTGTCTCATCTCAGGGTCTCACCTGTGCCAGGTAAACATCTGCCAGGCTCCCAGCAGGCATTGCTCTGGGTGAGGGTGTGTGTGAGGCGGGCACCGGCGGCACGCGCGGACTAGAGAGTTATTAACAGGTAAACAGGGCAGGAAACTGGCATCAACCCTGCCAGCTTGAAGAAAGAGAAAAATGGATGTCATTAAGCTCCACCCACCGGTATTATCGTCCAATAGAAAAACTGCAGTTGAAGCCTGGACTGGCAAAGAGACTACTGTTCAAAAGTTGAAAGAATTCACTATTTTAAGCAAAGATGCATTCGATTAATCAAAAATGATACATTTATATTTAAAATTAAAGCTCTGAAAGAATCCTGGGTGAAAAAAGTATCACAGTTTACACAAAATATGAAGCAGCACAACTGCTTTTTAACATTGATAATAATCAGAAATGTGTTTTGAGCAGCAAATCATCATATTAGAGTGATTTCTGAAGGGTCATGTGACACTGAAGACTGGAGTAATGATAATGAACATTCAGCTTTCTTTACATTGCATTTTTAAACATATTCAAAACAAAAAGGCTATTTTAAACTCTAATAATATATCAATTTTACTGTATTTTAATCAAATAAATGCAGCATTTGTAAGCAGAAGAAAGTGCATGATTAAGAAAATATCAAAGCAAGTGCAGTTTATTAGACAAAAAGAAAAGCAAATCATTGAAACAAGCCAACAGTTTAAAATAATAAATTGACCAAAAAGACCAAATTATTATGTGAAGCTTTAGTAGAAGCGTGTGTGTGAGAGTTTTGATCTCCAAACAGCTTATAAATCATACTAAGTAATGTGTTTACAAAATCAAAATGCAAAAAGTTGTGGGTAGGGTTAGACTCTAAAAAATGCTGGTTGTTTCAACCCAAAATTGGGTCAAATATGGACAAACCCAAATGTTGGGTTAAAAATGCAATTAAAAAAATACAGTTGAATGTGAAAGTTGAAGTTGGTTAAAATTAGAAAGTACATTTTTAACACAACATTTGGGTTTGTCCATATTTGACCCAAATTTGGGTTCAAGCAACCCAGCATTGTTTAGAGTGTAGGGACAGAATATACAGTTTAGAAATCATTATGTTGATGGAAAGTCCCCATTAAACATGGAAACCCATTGTGAGTGTGTGTGTGTGTCAGGCTGAGCTGTTTTACCAACACTATTGATCGCAGGTGATGTGCTGGACATCGTCCATCTGACCCCACAGAGCCTTAAATACATCACTGTCCAACAGGGACCTCCAGAGATGATGCTCGCTGTGTGTGTGTGTGTGCATTTATTTTGATTTTGCAGAGTAAAACATGTTCATGGATTACATATTTGCAAACCTAACCCTACCCATAACCTATCCCTGAAAATGATAGATGAATGACAAATGGTGTAGAAGCTCATCATAACCCTAACTTGACATTGTAAAGCTATCCCTCAAATCTGATTAGTTGATCGATATCGTTCCAAGAGGATCAACTTATCATGACAGACACTTTCCATTTACTTCTATGCTTCCTGCCCCTGTTACAGACAATTGTAGCTTCACAGTTGAACAACAATATTTGTTTTATTCTCTGCATTCCTCCCTCATTTGACATGTTTTATATAAATGTTAAGTTGAAGCAAACCTTCACATGAGTAATTAGGGTTTACTCTGTGGCTGTGTGTCAGTTTGCTCGTGTCAGGCTGAAGGGTAAATTAATTATGGAGCTGTTGACTAAAAGAGCATTTACTTGAAATTACATAAAAATGCTAATTAGCCCAGGGTTATGAACTCCTATTTAACCTTGTGAATGTGTGTGTGTGTGCGTTTACAGCCGAGAGCTCTGGGTCGCCGTCACCTAATGGCTTTTCACGGGACACACGCTCTCTGCGTCTGTGCTCCTTTTGTCTTCATTGAGATTGAAATGGACCGCTTGCAGCTCACGTGTGTCTATCTCCCAGAACCCCCAGCTGTTCTGGTGTCTGCGGCCCAGCTTCCACACAGCGCTTTACAAATTGTCTGTGAATAGTGTGAATAACCCCCCACACCACCCCATTATCCCTGTGTCCTGACAAATGCTCCATGTTTCTGTGTAGCGTGCACGTGTGTGTTTGTGGATTTCATCGGCTAATATCAACACTAAAATATCAATATCTTTTGGCACAAAGGTTCTTTATAGGCAATTATAAATTGATATTCATTCATAAATAAGGGTCTTATCTAGGACCCTTTGAGTAATAGACTCGAAAAAAGAAGATTCAATTTCGTTTTGTTTAATGAGTTTGAACAGGAAAGTCACGACGCGCATCACAGAACAGCATTTGTGCTTATAAAACTTAAATTTTTTATTTATTTTAGAAATGAGTGATCGTTTCGTAGATAAGACCCTTATTCATCGTTTAAAGCCCTTTGAAGCTGCACTGAAACTCTCATTTGGACCTTGAACCGTTTGGACCCCATTGAAGTCCATTATATGGAGAAAATCCTGGAATGTTTTTTCCTCCAGCTCCCATCTCTTTTCCTGACATTCCTGAACTCCTTAACTTACATTACTATCCCGCACACTTACAGTCAGTACACACACCCCTGGCATGGCACTTCTGTTGCTTCATTTGCACTACATGAGCACAGCATTAATGTGTGATCAGATTTTCCATTTCCAGGAGATTATCTAGGGATGACAATATCATTCAGATTTGATAGAAAATGTTAATTGTACAATTAGTAATGTTTTTAAATTGTGGACCTGCACACCAAGTGATGTTAATGCACGTCACGAGATGCATCCATCTCTCTCTCTCTCTGCCCTCCCTCATTTTTATGGATGGATAGAACAGAGTGTGTGTCAGGGATAATGGTTTGCGAAGAGTGAAATAGCAGAGAAAAGGCTAATCAGCGTGTGACCTCTGGCTGACGGGTGACTTCATCTTCCCATCTGTCTGAATTATTTCCTCAGAAACTCTCACAAAGGGAAGCAGGACAATTTGTTTGCCTCGCAGTTGCAGTTTTTCTATAATCTGTTTCCTTTCTATTCCATCAAACTCTATCTTTTTTTTCTTTTCTTTTTTTTAAGATGCTGTTCTACAAACCAGGAGGGCTGATGACGCACGAAATAATGTGAGGTATAACACCCAATACAGACTCACTGACCTGAGCTCAGTCTGATATGATCATCCCACAACACTTAAAACAACAGGACAATATTTGGGGATTCCAGGAGTGATGTCACTGACGCAAATTATCATTGGTTCTTGTGTAACCAAATATGGATGGATAATTTGAATGTGTGGAATGCAAAATGATTTAAATTACGTTTGTCGAACAACTGTCATTCCAACAACAATTTTAGAACTTCCTTATGATGTAATTAATGTGCCGAATGTCAAAGTTCGTGACACATTCATACACTCTAAAAATGCTGGGTTGTTTTAACCCAACTTTGGGTCAAATATGGACAAACCCAAATGTTGGGTTAAAAATGTAATTTAAAAAATGTAACCCAATGGCTGGGCTTGTCCATATTCGAACCCAAAGTTTTGTTAAAACAACCCAGCATTTTATAGAGTGTATGCATTTTTTCCCAAAGAATGTAACATTGTGAGTAAAAATAAGGTTATGTGAATGTTTTACGGACCTTTTAAATAGCGATTCTAATCAACGAGAAAACTGGACATTTTAGAAACAATGCAAATTTATTTTTAGAACATGAATATCTTAGTAGTGCTTAAAAGATATTTCAACGTTTCCTTCCTTAAGAGTACACTGTAAAAAAAATGTTGGTTTAACTTAAAAAAATAAGTAACCTGGCTGCCTTAATTTTAAGTTCATTGAACTGGAAAAAGTGAGTTAATGCAATGAAGGAGATTGATTTAATCATCAGAAACTCAAAATAATAAGTTATCTGAACTAAATAAATTATTGAAGTCGATTTGACAAAAGAAAAAATGTTGTGATAACAAATCTTGAAAATATTTTTTTACAGTGTATACACTCTTAAAAAAAGGGTTCATTGGGCTTCTATATGTGAAGAATAGGGTTCATGCTAAAAAAATGTTCTATAAGGACAAGAAAGAAGGTTCTTTATAGGCTATTATTCATTCATATATTACATTATTCTACAACATTTTGTAGTTGTAATTAAATTATTGCTTATTAAACTGTTGTATAACTTAATATCACATTTTAATCATGCTGATTTTTGGAGGAGAAAAACTGAAACGGCAGTCTTCGTGTGATATTGATTAACTACATAAAAAATATATACATACATTTAGAAAATATATACAAATATAAATAGATTTTAGGATCTTGATGTTTGTCAATAATATGAAATATTTAATCCGGAAAGGACAAAGCAAATGATAATGAATGAACCCAAAGGTTCCATTTGGAACCTTTTCCCTTGGTCCCTTAAAAGGGCTTCTGTATAGAACTTTTTAGGGGTTCCAATATGTAGCTCTGATAGAACTGTTTAAGGTTCTATATAGAACCTTTTCTTCTAAGAGTGTGGGAATATTTTGAAATATTAGACTTACAGTAAATTAATTTTCCCTTAAATCATCCAGAAGAAATGTTGTTCAACAAATGTTTTTTACCTCGTGTTACCTTTTCATGAACGCATATAAGGCATGTTCATGTAGCTACATGATAAGATATTGTATAGTTTGTTCACTCGAAAGCTTTACCAACATCCAGACTGTGGCTTGTCAGATCAACTGCATATAAAGATAAATTACATTATGTTGAACGGCACTTAATTACAAATTAAAATTTTCTGAACATGGTCATTTTCTAGCCAGCGAATTCAAACGTAAGGAGCTAATTAGGAGCATTTCATTGGGAAAAATAGCTCCTCGTTTTCAAGGATAATGAAAGTGAAACACTCTGGATTAATGGCACTATTTATCTTTTTTAAATTTCTATCTTTCTCTGCTGATGCCTGCCACCCCTAAGGAAAATATTCATAAAACGAAATTGAAGTTGCAGCTTGATAGCATATTAAAATATTCCGGGTGCACATCACTTCTGCTTCGCACCGGCTGTAAACTCAAATTTTCTTGATGAAGTTTTGAGTGGGTTTGCATACAGATCATGCAGAATATTTAGTATAGAGCAAGAGATGTCCATTTTGGAGCTTGACAGACATTATAGTTGTTTCTTCAAAAATTGTTCCACATGCAAAACAAAAGCAAACAGGTGAGTTAATGATGCCAGTATTTTCATGAACTTTTGTGCATTATGTCATTGCATAAGTCTGACATCTAGAGGTTCTGCCTGATATTATTCTGCTTTCTGTGAGTCTGAACTCATCTAGAGAGAGAGAGAGAGAGAGAGAGAGAGAGAGATACCTGTTTCAAGGTCACAGAGGTAAATCTGTTCCTCTGAAACTTATGGCGAGCTGTTTTACGAAGCGTCCTGTGCTTACGACGAGCTGCAGAAGTCTGCTGTAAATTTGCAACCGCTATTTAATACTATCGCTATGAAACAATGTTTTATTTGGCCTGCAAGGACAAACTGGCACATATCAGTTTACAAGCAGTCATATTAAATATGACATGATTATCTCACTGCATCTGCACAACAACAGGGAGATAAAAGCATTTATTGTCCTAAAAATGACACAACACTCTTCTGCAGTGTGTTAGGCGGCGTATACAATTACTTTGAGAGGATTTTTGATTCTGTTAAGGGTAAAGGGCTGTTAACCTTTTAAAAATTACATACTAATGATTACAAATGATATATTTGTGATATATACATATATATAGGCCAACTGCTTCAGATAAATTCTAAAGTCTATGTTGACAGTCCACGCAACTTCCACGTTGACAATCCAAATGAATTGAGCGGTTTAGTCCAGATTTTCTGAAGAGACACAATCACTTCATATGATGAACAGATTGAATTTAGGCTTTTATTCTCATTTAAAATAAATATTGCTAGAAAAATATATAAAAATATCGCTATTCATCAGCGAACACATCAGTTGCGGTAAACTGAAGCTCAAGCATATTCACTTGACGTGAGAAAACCAATGAGGTTCATTCTCGTGTTACGCATCACGTTCGAGCTTCTAGCAAGAACCAATGAGGTTCATTCTTGAGTTACGCATCACGTTTGAGCTTCTGCAAGAGCCAATGAGGTTCATTCTTGTGTTATCGCATCACGTTTGAGCTTCTGCAAGAGCCAATGAGGTTCATTCTCGTGTTACGCATCACGTTTGAGCTTCTGCAAGAGCCAATGAGGTTCATTCTTGTGTTACGCATCACGTTTGAGCTTCAGCAAGAGCCAATGAGGTTCATTCTTGTGTTACGCATCACGTTTGAGCTTCTGCAAGAGCCAATGAGGTTCATTCTTGTGTTACGCATCACGTTTGAGCTTCTGCAAGAGCCAATGAGGTTCATTCTTGTGTTACGCATCACGTTCGAGCTTCTGCAAGAGCCAATGAGGTTCATTCTTGTGTTACGCATCACGTTTGAGCTTCTGCAAGAGCCAATGAGGTTCATTCTTGTGTTACGCATCACGTTTGAGCTTCAGCAAGAGCCAATGAGGTTCATTCTTGTGTTACGCATCACGTTTGAGCTTCAGCAAGAGCCAATGAGGTTCATTCTCGTGTTACGCATCACGTTTGAGCTTCAGCAAGAGCCAATGAGGTTCATTCTTGTGTTACGCATCACGTTTGAGCTTCTAGCAAGAGCCAATGAGGTTCATTCTTGTGTTACGCATCACGTTTGAGCTTCTGCAAGAGCCAATGAGGTTCATTCTTGTGTTACGCATCACGTTTGAGCTTCTGCAAGAGCCAATGAGGTTCATTCTCGTGTTACGCATCACGTTTGAGCTTCAGCAAGAGCCAATGAGGTTCATTCTCGTGTTACGCATCACGTTTGAGCTTCTGCAAGAGCCAATGAGGTTCATTCTTGATGTTACGCATCACGTTTGAGCTTCAGCAAGAGCCAATGAGGTTCATTCTTGAGTAACACATCATGTTTGAGCTTCAGCAAGAACCGAAGCTCAACCCTATAATCTTTATATCTGTGGTTAGTTAACACACAGGGTTAAGTTAGTCTTGCAAATGTGTCTTCATACTGAACAGAAGACGCCACACAAAGAGCTGACACACACTTTAGAGAATAGCCACTGTCACTCACCTTCTCCTGACAGGAATATTACTTACAGTCTGGGATAGTGTTATACGCTGCCCTGCCATCAGTTTGTAAATTAATAACATTTTGTTCACCCATTTCAAGCAGCGGATGGTGCAAATCGTATCATTTCAGAGCCCCACACCCTTATTCCCCCAAGGTTTGTCCTCTCGGTCTCTACTTAGAAATTCTGCATGCTGAAAACCTTCAAGTAGAACATATTGAAGTGCTCCAGACGAACCGGGCCTGTTTATGCGGGAGGAAGCAGATAGGCTGTCGGACCCCCAGCGGGCAGGTCCTGAATGGAGAGGAACGATCCTTTAAACTGCCGAGGTGATACCGCTGGATAATGTAGCAAATAAATCAGACAATAGGGTTGAATATTTCATTTCACATCCATATTCCTCATGGGCAGAAATGATGGTGAAATGTAAAAACAGCGATTGTGGCCCCTCTGGAGAGGGAGCGTGTGAGATGCTGTTTTGGTTTTGAGGATAGAGGAGGTTTGATGGCCCTTCCTGAATCACATCCATCTCTCAGGCAGCTGGAATCGCATCTTTTAATGCAATTGCATGTGATCCCTGTGTCTCCGCAGCCCCGAGAGATCTGCTGTGTGTTCAAGTTTTACAGGTTTAAAGGAAAAGCATTACCTCCTCTAATCTGAACACTAAAGTCTTTAAAATATTAATTTCACTGCATCAGACAACAAAATATCAAACCATATTTTAAAAAGAAAAACTAAGTTCTAACAATATATTAATATTAAATTTGATCTAAATGTTTTAAAGAAAGAAAAAATATACACTACCAGTCAAAAGTTTAAGATCGGTAAGATTTTTTGTTTTTAAAAGAAGTCTCTTCTGCTCACCCGGGCTGCAATTTTTTGATAAAAATACACAAAAACACAGTAATATTGTGAAATATTATGACAATTTAAAATGACTTTTTTATGTTAATATATATTAAAATGTAATTTATTCCTCTGAAAAAAAGCTGAATTTTCAGCATCATTACTCCAGTCTTCAGTGTCACATGATCCTTCACAAATCACTCTAATATGATGATTTTATGCTCCAAAAACATGTATGATTATTATCCATGTTGAAAACAGTTTTTTACATTTTTATTTCAGGATTCTTTGATGAATAGAAAGTTCAAAAGAACAGCTTTTATCTGAAATGGAAAGCTTTTGTTACATTAAACACTACCCTTTAAAAAGATTGGGGTCAGTAAGAATTTGTATTTTATTTTTGGGGGAAATAAATAAGAAATCAATACTTCTATTCATCAAGGATGAGTTACATTGATCAAAAGTTACAGTAAAGACATTTATAATGTTAGAAAAGATTCTAATTAAATAAATGCTGTTCTTTGAACTTTTTATTAATCAAAGAATCCTGAAATAAAAATGTAAAAAACTGTTTTCAACATGGATAATAATCATGTTTTTGGAGCATAAAAATCATCATATTAGAGTGATTTGTGAAGGATCATGTGATATTACTGTGTTTTTTGTGTATTTTTTATCAAAAAATTGCAGCCTTGGTGAGCAGAAAAACATAAAAACATAAAAAATCTTACCGATCTTAAACTTTTGAACCGGTAGTGTATAATTAAAACAATGACATTAAATAAAAAGTCATAGGATAAAGTTTAAACGAGTATTGAACTATATGTTAGTTATGAGATTTTTTTTTTTCGTATCTAATACAATTATCTTTTAATTAGGCATCCTAATATTGTTGCGGATGCTTTTTGGAAATTATATTTTAGATGTTTAGATTGTTCCTCTCGAATCAACTCTTTGATTTCACTTGCTCATTTCAATAGTCCTGCATTGTATTTTTTGCATTAATTATAATCTGTAGGCTATTTCACAGTTCATGAGAAGTTTGTAATATTGCAGTTATTGAAACATTTTATTTATAACTATCCAAATATTAATAATTTGAATGAATCATTTAATTATTTTAGTTTTTCCAGCCAAAATGATGACAATATAAGATGATAGGATGCAGAATGATTGGCCTTTTCATTTAAACACCGATTTGAAATGGCTTAAAGTGAGCAGTTCTGCAGACGATGACATCATTTCCTCTGAAACACACTAACCATGAGAGCCCTGATTCCTTGTCTTTTCTCTGATTCACCTTCCCATCTGCCCTCCTGCAGTCTCTCACCTCCTCCTCATAAACTTTCTGCTCATTTTCCGCCATCTGCTTCCGCATCTGCTTCAGGGGCAGATAGAGGAATGAAAAAATGATCATGAAACAGACCGTCTTCTTTCTTTCTTCTCATCTCTCGTTCTTTCTCTCCTGGCCCGTCTCAGGGGTCTCGATGTGCCCTCTGCTCTTAAGCCTTCTTTAAAGTTTAATTCAACATTTCAACCTGAACCCCTCCTCATGCAAGGGGCGACTTACAAACAAGAAGGAAGAGATTTTTGCTTTTTTCATTTGCTTGGGAGGGTCACTTCCTTTCCGTGTCCAGTCCGTTTGGTCAGTAGGCACAGTCAACAGAAGGCACAATAGATCAAAAAAGTGTTATTGTAATATTTGGACAAAAGCTTGGGGTGTTTTCAGAGAGAGGGCCAGGAACAGACCGTGTGGGATTCCTAATCCAAAGCTTGCTCCCACTTTCCCTTTGAGGGCGGCAGACAATGGGACGGAGCGCTTCAATGGCGAGAGGGGAACAGGGCCGTGAGGATTACACATTCTTGCGGAGGCCCTGGGTATCACTAATACCTCAGCTGTTTTTGGTAAATACACACTGAAAAGTTTTGGAAGTTGCACAGTTTGATTCCGCCATCCTTCTCAGGTTTGTTTTCATGCTGTATTTTTTGGGTTAGAACCCAAAATACTGTATACATGTTGACTTGTTTATAGCCTGATACACCGTTCAAAAGTTAGGAAGATATTAGTAAACTTAAAAAAAAAGAAAAGATAGAAATTGATCATTTTACTCAGCAAGAACAAATATTTAAATTTGATAAAAGATTTATAATTCAAATAAATGCTGTTCTATCAAATTTTGAAGAAAAAAAAATGAATAACGGTTTCCATAAAAATATGAAGCAGCGCACAAACAATATTGTTTCTTGAGCAGCAAATCTGAAGGATCATGTGACAGCGAGTCACGTGAATTTTCAGCGAGTAATGACGCTGCAAATTCCGCTTTGATCACTGGAATAAATTACATTTTGACAATATATTCACATAGAAAAGTTATTTTAAATTATAATAATATTTCACAATATTATTGTTTTATCATTTGATCAAATAAATGCAGCCTTGGTGAGCAGAAGAGATTCACTGTGGACATGCGCCTTTCAGGGAGTGAGTGATAATGGGACATTTGCATCTAACTTATTATATCAGTGTTAGCGTTGTAGTGTAAAAGTTTCAGCGTTGAGGGAAGTGCTGGAATCCTTTGGAAATGATCTGGAAATGGCGCCAGAGTGAAGTTTTGGTGATTCGGCCAGGATACAATTTGCATTGAACCGATGTACTTGCACGGTACATTGTTTAGCAAGCCCTGGTAAGTTTCAGTCTCTCTCTCTCTCTGTCTCTTCTGTCTCTCTCAGCTTCATAATTGTGATGAGGAGAGAAGATGCCTCTCGGCGATTCCTATGCAAATAAACAAAAGCTGACATAGTCCTTCGTGCAGATCCTCTCTCTGCCTCCGTGAACTCTCGTGAGATTACCCCAAAACAACAATTATTACAAATGTCAGTGATTTGCGCCCAGAGGCCTCAGGCAAATGAGGATTAAATCTTTAACACCCAACGAGGTGCTTTGGGCTGAGTGGTGTTTTCCTTTGCCTGGAGCCCGACTCAGTGGAAGTTAGTATCTATGGCACAAATGTCATTTCTCGTGGCATTTATACGCCAAAAACAGTTTTGCGTGTATATGGCACGCGATTTCGCATACATATGATACGCACTTTGGCGTATAATATGCACGAACTCCTCACCCCTCCCCCTAAACCTAACCCAGGGTTTTTAGTGCGTACCATATACACGCAAAAAAACATTTTTGGCGTATAAATGCCACGAGAAATTACACTCATGGTATAGATACGCATCTTCATGAGACATGAGTGTTGGGACAGTCATGCAGTCCAAGGACCAAGGATAGTATCACTTGACCAGGTTATTTCCAACCTGAACTGAATTGTAGTTCAACACAGTGAAAGCATTCTGGGAAATGAAGTGTTCTTCCATCCTGATCCACAAAAGTTTACTGAAATAGATTACTGCAGTTCAGAAGTTAATTCAAATGTTGAAATATACATTTATATAGTAGACGGATAAATCTTAAGTGCTCAATTCAGTTCTGTATCAATATTTTAATGGGTTTGCAATACAAACATTATAAAGGAAATTAAATGCATTAATATGGTACAGAACACTGCGACGTGTGTTATTCAGGAATGGCGAGAGAACATTGTGCTTGGTACGATTTTTCATCTTCAGATGGAGGTCTGTTGTGACTGTCTTGTTTTCGTCTACTCTTGAAGTAGTCGAAAGTGGACCGCTTCAAAACATTTTGACCACGTTTGCCTGTAGTTTTAGTGTCGTCCACTTGTGATCCGATCGACCAAGATGTGTAGCAGGGTCTAAAACAATCTGCATTGTGTAAAGCATATAAATAAATGTGACTTGATCTAACTTGACATTATAGGCCAGGTTTAAAATGCAGAACTCAATTTGATACTAATTCATTATTTGCTGCGTCTCTCAATCCGGCGTGGAATCATGTAAAAATTTAACTTATGACCACACCTCACTTTAAATGCAAAGTTATGCAGACGTGAAACCCATATACATCATGAAATAAGCTGTTGTAACCTGCAAATAATATCTCCCCTTGATACATATATTCAAAGTGAGAAAATGATGATTTTTTTGCTCAGTCAGCAAACTGTAAGGTTGAATGAATCAAATGGGTAGTTTGCGCAAAAGTGCCCAGAAGTCATAAACATTGTTAATTACCTTGCTCAGCCAACCACAGTGTGGACTTTGCTGTTTTAAAGAAATCAAGGCAAAGGTGCATATCCTTGTGAAATCAGTCCATCTAGTTTCAGTAATTACCTAATCTTCCAACAAAATAGTCCTGTTACTATGTTTCGCCATTTTAATCATCATTATTTTATTAGCCAGCACTGGCTACTGTTTGCACAGTAACATAACATTGTGGATGTGGCGGGCCATCCCAGATCTTCTTATCAAGAGACAATGAGAGTGAGTCAAGAGTTCAAGTGCTGTCAGAGGAGGTGGGACACTCCGTATATTGAGAATAAGTGTGCGGAGAGGCCTGTTTTCCATTTTAATTGTAAAACAGATAAACGCTAAACACTCCTCAAGAATAAATGACTTCTGAGTAATTATTGTCTAATAGCTCTCCTCCCTCGGGAGCTGTCTACGTGGCCCAGATGGCTACCAAATGGGATTTAGGGAGAAAGTTGACAACATTATTCACCCAGGCATTATCAATTACCTGGGTATCAATTGTACTGTAATCAAGTTGAATATGAGGAGGATTCTAAGAGTCACCGTAATTAAACCTTTTTGAGACTGTGGACATTTGGGTGTCGTTGGTTATTGAGATTTATACGGCGGCGCAGACAGCCCTCCTTCTTTTGCGCGTAATGGATGAACGTCTCAGACGAAGACACGGATCGTCCATAAAGAACAAAGACGATGGCTTTTATGTGCCATGCCCAGGCTCCATTACCACGGACGGCCTCGGCAGGGCAAAACATGCAGCCGTCGCTATTAAACCAAAGTACCACAATTCCCCACGAGCATTGCCGAGAAGCTACATTAGATCCTGGTTTAGTCAGCCTCATTAGAGAGGTTTAATTAACCTACTCAACTCAAGTGTGACTTTCATTTTCCAGAGAGCTAGGTGCGCTATTTGTGTTTTATGCCATACTCTGTATGATCATCACGATAATTCTAACCTGTAATGGCTTTAGTATGATAATGTCTTATCTTCTGCGCATTGAGATGGAAATCTCTTTAGACTGACCGCTTTAGCTTTAGATTATCGATTGTCCCATTTTTGTCTATTTCTCTTGTGCTATTCCTTTAAGAATGATTGGAACCACAACTCTTATTAGCAAGAGGGTGTGTTTGATTGATTTGTAAAACGTTAAAGGAGTAGTTCACTTTAAAAAAAAAACTTTTGCTGATAATTTACTCACCCCCATGTCATCCAAGATGTCCACGTCTTTCTTTCTTCATTCGAAAAGAAATTACGTTTTTTTAAGAAAACATTTAGGATTTTTCTCCATATAATGGACTACAATGGTGTCCAAACGGTTCAAGGTCCAAATGAGAGTTTCAGTGCAGCTTTAAAGGGCTTTAAACGATTCCAGACGATGAATAAGAGTCTTATCTAGCGAATATCATATCAAAAATAAATAAAAAATGTTAAGTTATATAAGTACAAATGCTCGCCTTGCTCTGTTCTGTGATGTGCTTTCGATGACTCTCCTGTTCCAACTCGTTCATCAAAATGAGCGAATCTTTTTTCGAAGTCATTTGGTTCAATGATTCAAAAAAGATCAGTTCATTTTGATGAACAAGTTCGAACAGGCAAAGACTGCGCGGTCATGACTCTCCTGTTTGAACTTGTTCCTCAAAATGAACGAATCTTTTGCGAGTTCATTTCGTTCCTTGAATGAACCAAATGACTCAAAAGATTGGTTCATTTTGAAAGTTTTTTCAGTCAAAAACCTTAATTTCTTTTCGATTGAAGAAAGACATTCGACATCTTGGATGACATGGGGTGAGTAAATTATCAGCAAAAGTTTTTTAAAAGTGAACTACTCCTTTAAGGCACCTTTACCTAGTGCCAAAGTATGCATGTTGGTGTCTTTCTTTCTCAAGAAACAAACAAACAAGCAAACAAAACAGATTGTATTTCTGTATGCTGCCATTAGTGACTTCACTTAAAATTATCATTCTCACAGAAAAGCAGAAAGTGGCCTTTTTATTTAAATAGCCTGTTTAGTGTGGCACATTAGTTCATCAAATCTAATCCAAACATATTGATGATGACACTGATAAATAC
The DNA here is from genome assembly GCA_030378365.1 of Hybognathus amarus. Taxonomy (NCBI): domain Eukaryota; kingdom Metazoa; phylum Chordata; class Actinopteri; order Cypriniformes; family Leuciscidae; genus Hybognathus; species Hybognathus amarus. Next base: position 111,133 of record JAQIUQ010004621.1, on the reverse strand, counting down.
TTATAACTCTAAACGTTTCTCATAAGATTTGTGAACCTGCGAGCACAATTAGACCCCCAGATCATAATTCCTTTTAATTTCCTCTTGATGTGGAGAGGTTTCTAGTTAGTTAATTAAAATCATAGCAGTGTAAATGATTTGTTCAGGGCTTTTGACAGTGATATATATTACACCCTTCATCCTCAGTTGGTCTGACTGGCTTAATTAATCAGTATTATTTATGCAAGAACATTATGTGTAATAACTTGATTTATCACAACAGTGTGGCTGTGGAATCATTATAGGCATTTAAGGGACAAAACCCCAGATGATTACACATACTTCTGCTTCAGATCTATCCTAGAGTACTGTGTTTTACCTTTATATGGATATTATCAATACCAAATATTCAGTGTTTCTCTATAGCATAACGACTCTTCTTACTATTACTAAACTGACCAATCATAGAGATTCAAATGGCGCAACATTGTCTGCTAAATTAGTCTCTTTCCATATGTAATCAGTTTAGAAGTTATACCGTTAAATATATGTATTATTAACTAGAATTCACACCAAATTGTTCATTTATATATACCTGATCCGACCGAAATGAGTGCTATGTGCTTTCCTCTTTAATTGTTGTGATGTCGCAAATCTTCCTGTTCTGGCTCCTCCCTTTCCTTTAAACCTCATGGTATGTTTCTTTTGACTCCCTGAGCATCTAATTTAATCTTTATTGTAATTATTGCTTTTATATCTGTAATTCCACTCCAATTCACATGTACAATGTTATTTTTACTCACCTTTGTGATTATTTTTTGTCATTTTACCCTATTTTGGGTTATTTTTGTTTGTTGTCCACTCAAATATGTGGAAATGAGAGCACATGGTGATCAAGTGTACATATTTATTTTATCAGATAACAAGGGCAATTCACTCTTAAAGAGGCTGCTTGATTGAGGATAAATCAGGTATGTTTTCTCAGTTGTATTATTTACTTGTTTAATGTGATTTTTCTTTACCCAGTATGTTTCATGCTCCTCTTTTTCTGCCATTTTGCATTGAAACAGCTTTTTTGTGTGTTATATTAGGGTGGATGAATAAAAGATCCAGGTGAACCACCGCTGCTGTCCTATGGCCAAAAACTACGAACATCATGCTTGGTGTCGCGAACAACCAATCACTGTCAAAGGTAACCAATCAGTTTTCACTATCACAGTAGTGTCGGAGGTTAAGTGAAGTGAGGTGTTGCCAAGTAGTGATGGGCAGATTAAAGGCTTCGTGAAGCAATGAAACAGTTGAAGCAAATGTGTTATAGACCTTATGTAGCCCCGCCCTTTTTCAGTGCTGCGCTCGTTGTCTTTTGCCTTCCGCTCTGTATTTTGACAGCGATCTTACGAAAGTGGGTAACGAAAGTGGAAGAGAGCGCCCCCTGTAAGACCACAGTTGAATAACATAGAAAAGTTTATACCAAATATCAGTGATATGCAAATTATTGACTAATCTCAAAACAAGTGAGATTGAACGTCAAAATTATATGAGATTCATTTTTACATAGGTGATGAAATTCATGGATGAAATGGGGCTCTCTGTTCATGTGTTAATGTTTATAAGGGCCATAAGTCTGTATATCATCAGTCTGTATGATTTGTTTGGTTGTTTGACTATTTGACAGGTGTTTTATTGGTGGTAGGAGAGATTATAGTGCATCATTAATTAGCCTACCGAGCATTTACATATCAGTGGGTATCATTTGTGTATGTGAGCATAATAATCAGTAAATATAAGAACATGTTGCAATCGGCCTCTATAAAAAATCTGCTTGTTCTTTACATAAAATCAATGGCTAGTTGACATAGTATAAAGTATAGTTTTAATCTGCCAAAGCCACATGATAGTTAAGCGAAGAGACTAAAATTAAAATTATTATTCACGGATAATCTAGCTAATACAGTAGGCCTAGACCGTGTTATGTAATTTTTATTAAATCGTTTAATTTTTGCAAATGAAAATGAGACTGTGAGGGATAAACATACAATCTGGTGCAATGTTCAGTTTTAAGGGTATTTTTATGCTTAGGAATTGTTTTGAAAAGACATTTTCGATGTTGTGCCAGACTTAACGATCAACAGCAACGTTAAAAACTTTATAACCAAATGAACACTGTAGAAAGATTTCCTCACAGTACAGAATAAATGAACGGCATATACGGGTTTCATTCATTCTCAGTGTTAGTGTGCACAGTATAAGACTATCCTTTTTATAATCTCTCTGCAATTATAAAGCAACCGCTAATGACTTGTCCAAACATTACAAATGAAGTGAACTCTCATGCATGGAGGAAATAAACCTGGAGAGCCAGTGTGAGTAACTGGAAACCTGTGAGTGCTCAACTGACCGCGTCTCCGCATCATGAGTCACTTCTGTAGTGAACGGATCAAAAACTCGTCCACCGTCATCCATCTCCATGATCTCTCCAAGCATTCTAAGCACATTGTTGATATGTCATAATCAATATAGAGTTGTCCTTGTTGTGTGTGACCTTGTGTTTGGACCTGTACTGTTCTGTATCGTGTGGCCTTGAGCTCATGAACACATGCTCAATCACCTCCGAAACCCTTCAAGTGACCCACTACAGCGGCGACACCTTTTCTATCGTCTCTTTCTGTACGAGACGCCTTAGAGAGTGATGGCTTGACAGGAAAATAGAGAAATTTATCTTCCTTTGTTAGCTTTGCTTCAGGGGCTTAAGGTCTTGGAAGAAGAACTTGAAATGACCAAACTGATAAAAGTAAAGAAAGATAAATGAATTGATGGAGCATTTCCCGGCCTTTGTTGTTAATAATATTATAACTGTTATGAATGTATGTGAAAAAAAGAGATTTCAGGATTTCTGCATATCTAAGAAGTTTCTAAAAAGATCTAAGACTCCTAAATAGATATTTTAGAGCTGTTTTTTCTTACAAATTATGAAAAAAAATCGATGTCATTACAGGAGTTTCTGAGCTTTGTCACAAAAAGTCGACGCACACACTTTTAATAATTGAAACTTTGTTTTTTAGTGCTGAAAGTTCATAATAAAACATAATTAGTATTTGTCTAAAAAAAGATAAAATTATATAAAAGTAAGGTAAGAAGACCTCTAAAAAGTATAATATATTATGTATATATAAATATAATTTTTTATTATTATATCACATATTTTAGTAGTTATCATAAATTAGGTATCATTTGAAAGCTTATGAACTCAGAATTCATCCTGTCAAAACCGTTTTGAAATTGGGCCTTGCGTTACCATAGAAACAGTATTTTTTTTATTAGGCCCCTCCCCTTTTAGGCATCATCTTTCATAATTTATTATCAAAACCTTTTCTAATCTTGACAAAACACATATTGTCAGAAAGGTCTGAGTCTCAAGGTTCCATATTTAGTGACAGAAGTGGTATTTGGATAGAAATGTATTAATTTGTTACAGCAGAATGCACACAATTAAATTCAATGGAATTCAATGGCACCCGGTGGCTATTTTTGGTATAACGACTAAACAAAATCTCATGGGAACTTAAATTTTTGTGATATCAACTTTAAATTTGGAACACAACTTGGTTAGATATATAGCTTTCATTTTATAATAATTTTAGAGTAAAAATATTTTGTAAAATATTTATTTTATATTAAAAAAATATTAAAAAAGCATATTTGATTTATTGACCAGTAGCGCAAGCTCCAAAAAAGTAGCGTACATAAAAGTCAATTCTTTCATGAGAGGAATGTTTGTTGATGAACTCTTACCAGCTCAGTTTCAGTTCAGAACCCAAATAAGGGTTTGTAAAGCGTCCCGTGGTCGACACAGCTGAGGTGTGTGTCGACTCCTCTGGGCTGATGGACCGCAGTAGTGCTCAGGTTCTCTCGGTCATGTAATTATCTGACAGCTCTTGATAGAAATCAGTGACAGCCGGCAGCGGAGTCTCTCTATAACAGCACACATCTGCGCAGGTATCAGGACTTTAGATTAACTCCGAGGCGTGATCATTTCTCTGTCACTTACCTCGAGACTGAACGCTTGAAATGTCACGCATCAGATCTCCTCAACTGCCCATTACTACAGTGAGGGGAAAGCCAGTCATATCAGGGCCGGAGAAATGGAGTGATCTCTATATTCAAGGCTTCATCACAGCAGCCGCCCGTCGCAATCTTCAGCCAACTCCGTCAAGAGAGACCGTCGTTAGTTTCTGAGAAGTTAAGGTTAATCAGAAATAGTGATCTTCAGATTTTGAGAAGTTTCTCATTCGATTACATTTCGAACTGTTTCTCGTGCAAAACTATCATAGATTTAAAGCAGCATCATGTTACTTTTGAAATTTTGCTCTCGGGGTCCCCCTACAGTTGGGAAACAGTATTGTCTTCTACTACTGTCTTAAAATTGGCCATGGTTACACTAGGCCAGGGAATACACACGTGCATTTGTTGACAATAATATTACCGAACTCTGCTGAAGGAATGAGTTCTCACGTCTTGGGCAGACTCCAGTGTTGCGTGTGAAATGTCTTCATCCCAGGTACATTGGCATTAGGGCTGGGTACCGAGTTCGGTACTTTTTAGGTACCGACCGAATTGCCTCGGTACTACCAAGTCTCGAAACATCTTGTTTTTCGATACCAAATTTCGGTACCTAAGTGGTTAATCTCGTAAACGTCAGTGAAACAATAAGAACGCAGCATGATAGGCTGTGGCGGAAAACACTAGTTTACGCGGCTGCTCTGAGACGTAGCTCGTCGCACGTGAGTGTGAGTGTGTACGTGTAACCGTCCCAACCCAGATGGATAGAAAATATGTGGAAATGATCCAAATCGTACCTGTGCCAGAGCAGCACGCGATGCAATATTTTCAACAGGATAACTGCCGCCAAGACCAGTAACACAGTAAAAATATATCCTTGCTGTTGTTTCCCGACACATCTATAATCGTTAGGCTTTTGTTGCCAGTGCTTTGCGGCAAGCTTCACGTGTGCTGAGCGCGAGATATATATCTCGCCTCCCAGTAGCCTATATTTAATTTAATTCACTTTTATTTGTATAGCATTTTTCACAATACATATCGTTTCAAAGCAGCTTTACAGAAAATGCATGTTTCTAAATTACAATTTAAAGTGATGATCTGTTATTATAAGAGGTGACAGTGTAATGCATTTCAATTAATTTTCATTCAGTTTCATTGTTAAACAATGCATTAAGATAAGGCAGAAAAAATGAGCTCATTGAAGTAAAAACATGTTGTTAAATGATTAGGTAACATAGAAAACTTTAGCATTGGTGCTTTTATACATACTCAAAATATGAGTGTGAAAAAGTCAACAACTGAAAAATAAAATAAAAATGTAGGTAATATTATATTGATAAAACTGGTTACATAATATTGGTATTCGAAAAGGTATCGTTCAGGAACCGGTATCGAAGTCAAGGTATTGGTATTCGGTATCGAACATTTTATTACAATACCCAGCCCTGAATTGGCATGTATTTCACATGTCATATGGGCTTTATTTTTCAAACGTCAAAAGATCACGTTTACAAGCCAGCGTCTTTATAGTAACGTTAGCCTATTGGCTACTGTTTTACATAATGGATATGCTAATTCAATTCAATGTTTGTTGGTAGATAATAGCCATAACGTCAATATCACAATATCAAGTGCTCTGTTTCTGACGCACTTCACATTTGCTAGGCGGGGGAAGATTGATGCACCAGACCGAAACCATGACAACATACAGAGGTTAAAAAAAATGCTCGTTGGGCTCTCGCGTCGGAATTTGAGGAAGTGACGTATGCCGGAAAGCAGTCGAATTTTGTAGTTCTTTTTGTGCTCGGGTTCCTACCCGCTCCCGAAGTTACAGAGTGCCAGTAAAAGTGATACAGACACCATCAGGCTATGGCAGACTTGGCGTTCAACCTATTGTAAGTCGATGTACCATCTCAAGGGTTTTGGAAAAATATTATAAAGGTTGAAAAAGTTACATAGTGCTGCTTTAAACTTTCCAGAATGCATTGGTTTAGATCAATATGAGCGTGAGTAAATAATGACAGATTCTTCAACAATTCCCAAGTTTCAGCCACAATGATGCTCATTACCCAGCATTAATTCATTCAGAAATAAGTTTTTTTGTAATGCTTTACTCTGAAGGAGACACACAGCTCAGTCACTGTTTACAGTGTGTTGACATGCGGGTCGATAACGAAAGCTTGTGTAGAGCAAAGCTCCACCCCTCATTATGCAGTCAAGGTGAAGATTTAAATATCACTCAAGCGCCAATCTAAGTGTAAAGGAAAATATGCAAATGAGCGCATATCCATCAAAGAATGTTTCTCTCTTGGCAGAAAGCTATTAATTTTTTTTCATCAGTTGCTGACACTTTAACGTATACATCACCCTCAGATTGCAAATGATTTTTTTTTCTGGTACGCGTTCCCTCTCCTTATTGACGTGTTATATTTTCTTTGCGCGTGCATCTTGTTATTGTTCTAAAGTTTCCCTGTCTAGTGTGCATTAGTGCACCCTGATTGAAATTTTACCGACAAACTGAAATATGACTCTGTGTTTAATGGAAAAAATAATTACACGTCAGGTGAAACAAAGCATGACTCATAGTTACCGAAGGAAAGTGACTAGAGACACGAGCCAGCAGCGGGGTCAACAAGCACACACACACACACACACACACACACACACACACACACACACACACACACACACACACACACACACACAATTTACATGCTGTTCTCGCTCATCTGCTGAACTGCTTAATATCATTTCATAAACATCTTCATAAGACTCTTGTAAGCATTTATCCTGTCTTGTACAAAAAATGTGAAGACAAAGTGTTTAAATGTTCATCTAAAGGTCTTAATGCTGTATATGATGTAAATATTTTGATAATTAAAATTTTAATATCTATCCATAGCTACATCATGTATGTTTGGCAGAACCACACTTTTTCTACCTTCGAGTCCTCAGATCACGATGCAATTGGGATGCAGTCTTTAATCAGTTCATATATATTGTGTTTAATGCATCCTAAAGCCAAAGACATTGCAGATGTACAGGTGTGCAGAGATGTGCACGTCTATTTTTAATCATTATGAAAACCATCAGGCCTAAAATCTCAGCTGCGCTTCAGTTCTCTCGCTGGCTGCCATTATTCTGAGTCTGTTACTGACTTCACGGCATTGCTTCTAATTAGTCCTGAAACAAGAGACGCTTTAAGTGCCAGATGGCAGTATTATCTGATATTTTCCTAAAACGGCTGCAGTACTTCTTCAATGTTGCTCTTGATATTTGTAATTAAAATGGCTTGTCAGAAAGGCAATCTGAACTAAATGGATGTTATACAAGATACAATTAATAAAATTTCCCTGACGTTCTTATTAATTACTCGGAGTGGGAACACTTGTTATTGACTCAAAGATCAAGTCTGACAGAAAACCTTATCAAACGTTCCTGTGTTAGTTTCTGTTTGAGTAGAAAATTAGCACGCTTCTCATGTGCTCTGAGAAAATCTACATGACACACATTTTTTTACACCTTGTTCTTTGATCTGAGACAGAATCTGCACCTGCATGTGTGACAAATCTGACACGGAGGTGGTAGTTCAAGGTAGATTTGGCTGAGCAAGCAGGAAATCTGTCACATGATATGGTTTATTAAGCAATATGCTCCGGGTCCAACATCTGTAAAGGTTAAATGGGCCTTAGACTGCAGTACAGGATTAGTGCCTCATAGGCAGAGTCTATCCATCCGTCCGTTCATCCATACATCCGTCTGTCCATCCATTCATTTATCCATCCTTCCATCTAACCATCCATCTGTCCATCCATCTATCCGTCCCTCCATCCATCCATCCATCCATCTGTCTGTCCGTCCCTCTATCCATCTATCCTTACATCGTCCCGTCCATCCATCCGTACATCCATCTGTCTGTCCGTCCCTCTATCCATCTATCCTTACATCCGTCCATCCATCCGTACATCTATCCGTCCATTCACCCCTCCGTCCATTCATCCGTCCGTCCATCCGTCCATCCATCTGTCCCCCGTTCATCCATTCATTCATGCATTCATTCATCCATCCTTCCATCCATCCATCCATCCAACAGTACATCTATCCATACATTCATCCATCTGTCTGTCTGTCTGTCCCTCCATCCATTCAATACATCTATCCGTCCATCCATCCGTACATCCATCCGTCCCTTCTGTCCGTCCATCCATCCGTACATCCATCTGTCCGCCCATTCATCCATTTATTCATCCATTAATTCATTCATCCATCCTTCCATCCGTCACATCCATCCGTACATCCATCCATCCGACAGTACATCCATCCATCTGTCCGTCTGTCTATCCATCCATACATCCATCTGTCCGCCTGTTCATCCATTCAATCATTCATTCATCCATCCTTCCATTTAAACATCCATCCATCCATCTGTCCGTCCATCCATCTGTCTGTCCGTCCCTCCATCCATCCATTCAATCATCTATCCGTCCATCCATCCGTCCATCCATCTGTCCGCCCGTTCATCCATTCATTCATCCATTAATTCATTCAAGCATCCTTCTATCCGTACATCCATTCATCCATCCATCCATCCAACAGTACATCCATCTATCTTTCCTTCTGTCCATCCATCCGTACATCCATCCATCCATTCATCCGTTTAACATGCGTCCTCCATCCGTCCATCCATTTGTCTGTCTGTCTCTCCATCCATCCATTCAATCATCTATCCTTCCATCCGTTCCGTCTGCCCATCCATCCGTCCACCCATTCATTCATCCATCCTTCCATCTAACTGTCCGTCCATCCATCTGTCTGCCTGTTCATCCATTCATTCATTCATCCATCCTTCCATTTAAACATCTGTCTGTCCATCCATCTGTCTGTCTGTCCCTCCATCCATCCATCCATTCAATCATCCATCCGTCCATCCATCCGTACATCCATCCGTCCGTCTGTCCGTCCTTCCATCTGTACATCCATTTGTCCGCCCATTCATTAATTCATCCATCCGTCCATCCATCCGACAGTACATCCATCCATCCATCCATCCATCCATTCATCCATCCATCCATCATCGTACATCCATGCGCAATCATCTGATTTTAAGCAGCTATTTAGACCTTTAACCCACTGAAGGCAGTGTTGAGGTGAGGTAATAGAAGGCTGCTGGTGTTGGTGTGTGTTAACTGTCTCAGTTGGTTGGTGTTTGGCAGGTGCAGTCATCTTCATTGTCTTTGTCCTTGCTGCGGAGAGCAGAGTCATATATTTACCTCAATTTCTTTCCCTGCGTGACCAGCTAACTCTGTCTCTTTTGGCCCGTTTGACTGATCGCTGCTGTCTGTGAATGTCAGGCTTGTCGAGTTTTTACATTTATGAAGATTCTTTAATATGTGATGTGGAAATCACAATTCCAAGGACTCGAGCAACAACTGCAAGCATTCGAGGAAAAATGACTATGAGCAGCCAATTCGTACTAGCCGTTTCCTAGCTTTATAAAGCAAGATTTCACTTTTTTGGTATTTTCACAAAGTGAAGAATGACGAATTCATTCACATATGAATAGAATTGATTAAAACTATTTTTTTGTGCTTCATGTTTCCAGCCAACTTCAGCTCTGCAATGTGTGCATGATGTATGCATGAGGATTGTGGTGAAAACTGAATTAACCCTCCTGTACTGGGGTCAGGCTCACAGTGGCCCTGAATGAGTGTTTGTTTGTGTGGGTGCTTTGGTTTATTTAACCTGCTATCCTTTTGTTTTATGAGGTTTTCCCCACCGCATCTAAAGTTGCCCTGGATATGATGAGGTATTACCCTCTCAACACCCACCAGACCACAGAGTCAAGGTCAAAACACACTCACTGCGCTCTCTCTCTCTCTCTGTGTGTGTGTGAGAGAGAACCTATGGAACTCCCTTGCTATCTATTTAGGCACCTAAATTTAAGGCATCAATCTAACTAAACTTAAACCTCATAATTGACAGATCTTGAAATATTTAACATAGGCAAATATGTTGGCATTAGCACTCTGCAAATACTAAAAAGTAATGATAAAATAGGTGAACTACTTTTTATTAGTCTACTTTGCAGTACTAATTACAGTATATTTCTAATTATATTTATTTTGTAATTCACTGCATCCTTCAGAAAATGTGGACTAAACCGCTCAATTCATATGGATTAGTTTTAAGATCTGTTAAAGGAGTAGTTCACTTTAAAAAAAACAAAAAACTTTTGCTGATAATTTACTCACCCCATGTCATCCAAGATGTCCATGTCTTTCTTTCTTCAGTCGAAAAGAAATTAAGGTTTTTGATGAAAACATTCCAGGATTTTCTCCATATAATGGACTTCAATGGGAACCAAACAGTTCAAGGTCCAAATGAGAGTTTCAGTGCAGCTTCGAAATCGTTCATCAAAATGAACGAATCTTTTTCGAGTCATTTGGTTCATTCATTCGGAAAAGATTCGTTAATTTTCAGGGAGTCACGAGACATCAGGAGAGTCACGACGCGCATCACAGAACAGAGCAAGGCAGGCATTTGAGCTTATAAAACTGAAATTTTTGTATTTATTTTTGAAGTGAGTGATCGTTTTGCTGGATAAGAGCCTTATTCATCGTCTGGTGTCGTTTAAAGCCCTTTGAAGCTGCACTGAAACTCTCATTTGGTCCTTGAACCGTTTGGTCCCCATTGAAGTCCATTATATGGAGAAAATCCTTGAATGTTTTCATTAAAAACCTTAATTTCTTTTCGACTGAAGAAAGAAAGACGTGGACATCTTGGATGACATGGGGGCGAGTAAATTATCAGAAAAAGTTTTTTGAAAAGTGAACTACTCCTTTAATGACTTTAAAAAAATGTGGGTGAAGTAAAGGAAATGTCTGTAAACATTTATATTTCTGGAGTTGTATTCCTCCAGTGTGTGTTTTGGAAGGTCCTGTGTTTCCCTTCATCTTCACCGCAGCCACTAATGTGTTTTCTCTCATCATTAGCTTTTTGCACATGCAGCAGGAGCGCGCTGGCCATCGCTCAGTTAATGTAAACATTTCCACTCGTGTGGTCAGCTGCAGGGGCTCCAGCGGTGTCTGAATGATGGAACACCACTGTTTCTGTCCTCTCGTGCACATCAGACAACACCTCACACACCTGTTTCATAATGAGACGTCTTTCAGACACGGATAGACTGGCATCTTTGGCGCGTCTTAAAAATAACATCACTGGGAAAATCAGTCAGCGTCTCTTCACCTGAACGCTCAATGAAGGAAAGTGTGTGCCAAAATTTAAGCGGCGAGAGTTTGCAATCACTGTCGCACACCTCAGATCTGCTGCACGTGACGCTGCCCAAGAGTGTGTATTTCTGGAGATGATTGAATCAATACCATTTTGACACGACTTGTTGGAACATGCCTCTTTATTTCACGCAATTCCTTCCGTTTGGTCAGGGAACATTTATCACGGCAGCCGCCCGCTGTCAGCTAATAGAGATTGTTCTGTAGTCGGTGCGTGATAGAAGACCACAGTTATGATACATGTTGATCGTTTGTGAAGATATTGACATGGGGTCAAAGAGCAAGACTGCACTTCTTATAACCTCACCGTTTCACACATGGACACACAGAACGATAGCACATCTTAATTTATGTTTTCTCACTAAAAAGTATGTGAATTAGTGCTGTGGTTTTAATTTTGCATGCGTTTTTCAAATACCAGTGCTGAAACTATCCAACAAACAAAGTCTAATATTCATATATATATAATCCAGTGTCAAAATAACCATGATTTTAACAGTAAAATACTGTAAAAATGCTACAGTGCAAAACTGTTAATTGGTAAACAGAAAGTCTTCGTACTGTGCACGGTAAATAACTGTGATATAATTTTAACAGTAAAATACCGTTAAATTTACTGTTTTGGAAAAGTGAAAAAGAACAAATCGTTGTATAATTTACAGTGAAAAACCGTAAAGTGACACTTCACATTTTATGTATTTTTGTTGAAATAGCTATGGTTCCTCATAGTTTTTGTTCTAATCAGTTATGTACATTAGGGTTATATGTTACATTTAATGTTGTTAAATTAATGTTTATTGCATTTTTTGTTTAATTTCATGTGTGTTACCATGATGGTACCTAATTTTGTGACTGTAACTGCTTTCTATTCTTTGCCAGGGCACTCCTGTGAAAGAGATTTTTAATCTCAGAGAGAATATCCTGCACTGTAAAAACCAATTAGTTCAGTTTACTTAATTGTATTGTATCAAGTTATTTTTACTAAATCCATTTAAGTTTTGTCAACTTAATTCTGTGTGTGATCTGAGGAAGTGTACTCTTTAATTGCTTTGTTTTTTCTATTTTTGGCTTTATTTTACCATTACAATTTTATTTGCTATCGTTGGGTTATAACAAGAGAACGCACTAAAAATTCAATTAATTGAATCTTAAAAGAAAAAAAAAAATAATAATAATATATATATTATTATTATATAAATATTATATATATATATATATATATATATATATATATATATATATATATATATATATATATATATATATATATATATATTGCTTCACTTAATTTGATATCAAATAAAATGGCAAAATGGTAATCAAACCAGTCAAGTAATGTTTACGAGGTTTTTCTGAGTAACAAAGGCATAGCATGCAAACAGTACAGATTACTAAGAAAGTTAAAGTAAGTTCAACTAATAATTGGACTAAGTAAAGTTAACAAAAAAAAATCTTACTAAGAACACTGTTAGATTTTACAGTGATAAAAGCCAAAAAAAGGTGTAGCAGGCAGACGGGAGAAAAAGCAAAAACTGGATTGAAAAAGGACAAAAACGAACGACAGATTGTAAGTTCCTCACCCTGCACAGGTTTGATAGGAGCAGCTCTCCTGGCTCCCTTCGCCCATGACTTAACACCTAATCCAATGTGTAAGTTATTATTTATCTTCCACAAAAGTTTGTCAAACCCAGGCTTTGATTTTTCCCCCTCCCCGGCCCTGATTTCCCCCTGGTGGCCGGCTCTGCACCGGCGCAGACACATAATTTATGAGCTACCCGCTTTCTCCTGACACATTATTAAAAGCAGAATTAGTTTTTTGCCTGGGATCTGTCCGCTGGGAATAGGGAGGGCTGTGCCGAGAGCAGAGGAGTCCAGCGTGGGGGTTTGGGCTGACGGCGTCAGGACACTAATGAACAGAAAGTGCGATGGCAGACATCACGCGCCGGTCAGAGGATGCATCCGCGCTCTGATGGGAAAAGGTTAACCTAGTGCCCGTTAACACCTTTATTAGATACTTTAGAAGCATGATGTTGTTGTCATGGACTTCTTGTGGACACACCACACGTGTGTTTAGGTGTGAGAAGGCAGAAGAACAACGTTGTGTGTGTGTGTGTGTGTGTGAGAGAGAGAGAGAGAGAGAGAGAGAGAGAGAGAGAGAACTGCACCACAGCTGAGCTCTTCAGTTTAATCTTATGCATCATTAAACTCTCAGCAGCGCACAGGCTCCGCCCACAAATACCATCTACACCCAATGAACATAATGATGACATACGTAACATCTAATTTCAGCAGAATTTAAATTGGAAGAATGAAGAATTTACAAACGTAAATCATTGGGGACGAATCTAATAAATAATGAGAATGAATTGCTGTGTTCACAGCAGTCGTCTTTTGGCTTCTTTTATACAATCCGCTGGAAAAAACACACACACAAAAACCTGTTGGAAGTGTGTTTCTTCTTGAACTCAATAAAATAAGCCAAATCTATTATATCTATAAGCCAAAGCCTCCCCGGTGGACAGGTGTTGAAAATTAGCATGTATGCTATAATCACTAAAAACAAATGCATATGGTTCGTCCAATGCAATCTGTATGTCCATGTCAAATAAAGATATAATAATATAATAATTAGTTATTTTTTATTTAACATGTCCGCATTCATGTTGAAAACGCTTACGAATTTTTAATGCATTTTAAAAGAAGCCTCTTTAATGCTTTTCCACGGCTACATTTAATATTAGAAATGAAGAAATAACTACTTTTCGAATTTATTACTCCAGTCTTCAGTGTCACATGATCCTTCAGAAATCACTCTAATATGCTCATTTGCTCTAATGTCAATGTTGAAAATAGTTCTTCTGCTTCATATTTATGTGGAAATTGTGATACATTTTGTTTTCAGGATTCTTTGATGAATAGAATGTTCAATAGAACAGCAATTATTTGAAATTGAAATATATTTGTAACATTGTAGTTGCCATTTTCGATTAATTCAATATGTCCTTGCTGAATAAAAGTAAAAAAAATGATAACACTTTACTTGAAGGGGTGTGTATAAGACTAACATGACACCTTCAGAATCCTGACATGAAGTTTTATGCATGTTTGTGACAACTGTCATCAAGTGTCATTTTTAATGCAAATATGACATTGTTTGAGATGTCTTTGTTATGACACCTTGACATAAACCATAATCACCATCATGACAACTTGACATTACTAAGACAACATAACCTGTCATAAACATGACAAAGCAGATTCATGATCAAACTTAAGAAGCCATCTAGCTCTATTGGTTAATATTACATTAAACTGTCTGTGGTTGGTTTTGACATTGGCTGTCATGAAGCCATTATTACTTTTTAATGACAAATTCAATTTGTACCACTGTAGTTGAGCTCACGAAAAATATTCATGACACAGTTATAATGCCTCATGACAGCCAATGTCAAAGCCAACCACATGACAGTTTAACTTCATTTTATGTCAAGTTGTCATGACAACGACACTGACAGGTTATGATGTATCGGTTTATACCAAGATGTCATAACAAGACATCTTAAACAATGTCATATTTCTATTAGAAATGTCATTATTGAGAGAAATACACTTAATGACAGTTGTCATAAACATGCATAAACCTTCCCAGACCTTCGAGCGGTAGTGTAGTTCTGTGTGTTTTGTGGATCTGTGTGTGTGTTGATGGAGTTCATAGCTCAGCAAGTTTGACCCAGTGGTGCATGTGAGCGTTCAGGGCTCATTTACAGTTTATCTCACCTAACTCGCTCTTTCCCTATTATTTGTCTTTAAAATAACCGCTGAGATCGGGTTACTCGTTGGACTCGAGGTTTGAGCCAGTTAGTCCGTGCTGCAGTTGACCTCCATTGATGGCGTATTCTTTTGCAAGCAGAATATAAATGACTAGAGTTTAATTATATTATAGATGTCCTGCAGGGATGGATCATTTTTGGAGCACTTTGAATGAAATATATTGAAATTTCCCCTGTCAGATGAGGTCCGAGCGTGTGTTTTTGTGGTCATTATTGATGTCAGTGGTGAATAGTTACATCATTTACAGCTCAGGCTCAAAACATTTCGCTCTTTCTGGATATCATATAATCCTCTATTATACTTGGTTGAATCTCATGGCTTTAGTGGTGCATAATCAACACAGTACTGAACCTGCAAGGAAACATAAAGTGTGTGTTTTATTCCATGCTAATTCTAAACCACACACACATACAGATTGATTAATTAATAAGTCAGAGCAAGCTCTAATGAACCTGTAGAGTTAATTGCCTCCAGCAGCAACTGGCTTAAATGTAAATTAACTGATCAGAGTTGCAAAAAAGAAAGAGTGAGTGGAGAATGAATGGATACTCAAGAACGGGAGAATCAATAAGCGTCAAAGCTGCTGTTCCCATGAGACCATCCATTACGCTGGCCACAACCTCGGCTCATGGGCCTTCGCTACACGTTTCACACTGTTTTGATCCGCAAACTCACAGAAATACATTTTAAAAATGCATTTTTCACCATTTGGATGATGTAATGACTCATTGCCATTATTTAATTACTTTGATTTACAATTTTGGTAATTTAGTAGATCTAAAAATGTATTTTGTGATTGTCATGTAGGCTATAGTAGGGCCCTATAATTTCTGCGATCACGGAATAAAAAGCACACTCTTTTTACAACTAAAATAACAGTAAAGGGTAAAAAAAATGAATTCCCAAAAATTTAAACGGAAAAAACAGAATTTGCAAAAATTAAAACGGAAAAAACGGAATTTGGGAAAAAATAAAATGGAATTTGGGAAAAAATAAAATGGATTTTATAGGGCCCTACTATAGAAAATTACAAAATGTTATATTGAGTTGTTTCGAAATCATTTGAGCATTCATTCCTTGATCCATATGCTTTTTCACGTCTTTGTACTATTATGATATATAAAAAAAATGTTTCATTGAACTTTCAGTTGACTAAACTGATGACGGCACACATTTGTCTACAAATCTCCTTTCAAGTCTGTCTGGTTGAAGCGCCTGTGGCCCAACAAAACCAAAAACATTTTTCTTTCCCTAGCAGGAAAAATGAACTGTCAGTGTTTAATGACAGATATTTGCATTGTGATACAAATTGTGTCCTTGGCCATGAGCATACGATACAGACCCATTAATAACAAAACCACATGATGGCTTGGTTTTTTTCCCAGCACCGCTGTCGAAACATCTTCATGGATATATGCACCTATCAGCAGTGAGCGCAGAGCATTAGGACACAAACTCAGGACAGTATCAGGCCGGCCATCAATCATGTTTTGTTCCCTTTATCGTATATTGTTTGCATCCGATACCGGTTTGCATCTTTTCATTTATTTTCACTTGCAACATTGAGCTCTGCGGTTTAGCGTGGGATCTTTAATGACCGAATAGTGTTGGGCCAAAATCTTATTTTTTATGTAACGTGCATATACAGTATGTGGACATTTCTAACTTGAGTGTGTGAGGCTTCCAATGCCATTTTAGCTGGACTTTATATTGCAAAATGGTATTTGTTATCATGGTAAACACACTGGTTTGTAGCGCAGATGTTACTGCACTTTCTAGTTGTAGTTATTTACCTATAACGGCTAATTAACCAGAAGTTGCACACATTCAAAGATTCAAAGAAAAATGTTGCAAATAGGGTGCATAGTAATTTTTTTATTATGGTGATGGTATATATTACAATAGTTGTTTTTGCAGCAACATTACACTGCCTCTCAGTTTGCATTAAAGGGATAGTTCACTTTAATTAATTTTTGATATGTTTTATCTTACCTCAAGGGCATCCAAGATGTAGGTGTTTTTGTTTTGCACAGTATTTTCAATTTTGATATTTTTAGGTCAAACCGTTCGTGTCTATCAGTCATATAATGGAGGTCTATGGTCACCACCTCAAAGAGCATGCACAGAGAAGTCCAAATTAAACATGATTTAATGACTCATAAATGTAAGTACACATTGATTGCCTAAGACACGAAACGAGCGGTTTGTGTGAGAAAACGAACAGTATTTAATATCGTTTTTACCTCATGTTACCACAGCCACAAAGCGCCCGCGCCCTCAGATTACTTGGACGTTGTAGTTACAAGAGGTAGAATCTATATAAATACTGTTTGTTTGAGGTGGTGACCATAGACCTCCATTATATGACTGATAGACAAGAACGGTTTGACCTAAAAATATCAAAATTGAAAATACTGCGGAAACAAAGACACCTACATCTTGGATGCCCTTGAGGTAAGATAAAACATACCAAAAAATGTTGTTCAAAGTGAACTATCCCAATAAAAACAATAAAAAGATAAAAAGTTCTATAAAAATTCTCAAAAAGAGCAGTCCACTCTACAACTATAACAAAACCATCACAGAAACAATATCGTTGGTATCGTTGAAAATCCATCCTGGATTAAAGAGCATGAGCATTTAATACAGCAGACGACAAATCAAACAGAATTTCATCCGATAATATATTTTCGTTAACGTTCTCTTTCTAGTTATCTTTCGTGGTGCACGGGCCATTCTGATGTCTAATTACATAAATAAAGTGCACCAGTATATCTGATTCTGCTCTAGTAAACATCTGGAATATGTATCGTAATATAGCATATTTCAACTACCTCATTTTTTTTTTATCACAAATTGTAACTATATCATAGCCCAGAACTTTATATGAAGCTGCTTGATTGATTGCTTGTATCGTCACGAATTTTAAAGGAGCCGTATGCAAGATTGTGGCCAAAACTGGCTCTGCAATCACTTTCAAATTACTGTAGAGCGGTGTATCCCCTGACATATCAGGGAAAATATATGAATAATTGAAATAAATCTCCTTTAACTATATTATTGCTCAGCTCTAATTTGCTAAATGCAACCATAAGACATAAAGATTTTATATTAACATAATTTTTTTGAAAGTTGCTTTGAAAGACTGTGCATTGTGAAAAGTGCTATAAATGCATTTAGCTTCGACTTGACTATATGCAAAATCTCTTGACATATTTATACCATTTCAAGGTGTATATATACCATGTACATGCACCACATATCTGTCTTTTTCCCGCCTTTTAAAAGTCTCGAGGAGATACCAGGAGGGGGTGAGAGACATTAGCTTTGGCTCCATCATTAAACTGTGTGTGTGTGCAGGATAGTATTTATATCTGTGTTGGAGTCTAGCTGGGCCGGTCTGATAGCCTTGATAATGACTGCCGATGGGACACTTCCACTGACTCTAATGGCGTCGCACTGAAGACGAGAACAGCAAGAATAAATAAATGTTAGCCATTTTCTCCTTACATCTCTTCAAGATCTTTTCAAATATCCAAGATCACATTTCCTTGTTTTTAAGTCTGTCGGTCTTCATTACTGCATGATTTTCTTTAGGAGTTTACTAATGCTTGGGTGGCGAAGAGGACGTGTACTCAAACCCGCAGTTCATTAGAGAGCGCTAAAGTGATTCTTGCTTATGAAGATGATCACTTTTAAGCATGCAAAAGCCTTTTAGGAGATCAGAAAATATCAACAATTAACCTGCTTATTATAGACCGAATGGGTGTGTTGAACAGGTTTGACAACTAATGCTCTCAGTAATAGAAAACATATTTCACAATGGGCAGGGTTTGGTTTAATGTGGTCATCCTGTGGCTTGAGATTATTGACATGAAACCTCAAATGACTGCAGTGATGCACTATTTTTAACCCTCTGGCGTCGCTTGCTTGGCAGTAAAACATTTATAGCATCAAATGAGACACAGATATATATGGGCCAGAAGGCGCCTCCTAGTGGTCCAACCCTAACCCTACCCTAGACCTAAACCTACCCATAACCAAATCGTTATATTGACACTAAAGGGTGCCATGTGTGTTGGATGTCTACGCATTGGCAAAAGCGTCAGTATATGACGCCTTGCGATGAGAATGCGTTGAAATGACATTTATGGAATAGTTATCCATTTATTACCTGTTATTGTATCGACCTGAAAAGGAAATTTCCATCTTAAACTGTTGTAAATATTGAATGCTTTGGAGCACAGACTTAAAGCTGCAGTCCGTAGCTTTTATGGGTTAAAAATGATCCAAAATTCATATTTGAGAAAATAACCAGCCGGTGTTCAAAACTCTCTGCTTGCCGTAGCTCGAATCAAAATGGTAAGTTATGTGGTAATGTCTTTGCGTCATTACGTCACATCGTGTACACACACATTTGTACACAAAAAGAAGAGTCTCAGCTAGTGTAAGTGTGAGGATGTTAGAGGTGGAGATCTATAGCCTTTTCTCACAGCACTTGATATAATAAACGTATTAATTTGATGGCAGATCCAGAAAGGTTCAAACGACAATCGCCAGTGCCAACTAGAGACTCACCCGCTGTAAAATGCAAAAGACTTAGTTCGGACTTCGGATCGACTTTGACACACACACACACACACAACAGATATATAGTATATATAGTGCTATACTCAACAGATATATGCCACAGCTCGTATGTAAACAAATGACACGCGGCTGTGTTGATGGCTGATTCAGTCACGTAGACAGGTCCTGACAGCTTTTACTTACAGCGTTCAGGAACTGTTAGGCAGAACTAAGTTAATATTATTATTACTGGTAAGGTTACCGGGTACCGGACATTTTCTCACCGGTTCCAATCTCCCAACATGCACAGTTGCACACGCACACACATCTGTGCAACTGTCATTGTACTGTAGCCTACATCAGCATTACATTATCTCATAATTTGTGATTGTGAATGCCAGTATCCACACCAGCGGTGACTGACACACACTCTCTCCTCAAACATTGTGTTCATCCATGCTGTGTCGAGGGTGCTCGAAGTACAACTCGCATAAAGTTGAAAATTCCGCGAATGACTGCAATTGCAGATTTCGAACAGAGATGGCGACAAAGAGGAAAAACGCTGGACTGCAGCTTTAAGCTAATCATTTAAAGGCAATGATCTTGTTTATTAAGTCAACACAGGTGCGGGTGCAAAGGAATTTACTTTGTAATTCCAATAGGAACTGCCAACAGGAGATGACTTTTTTTTTAGATAGTTTTATACAGAATATACAATTAACACTTCTTCTAATAAATAATTTTGGCAGGATTATTTATTCAAATGAATATTAATTGATTTGCAATTGTCACAATTGAACTAAGAATGTCTTTATAATCTCGCTGAGCGAACCCAGTCAATCACACCAGACACTGAAATCTCACACCTGTATCACCATCACTCGGGCTAGTTGTGCGTAACTCGTCTCGTTTTGTCTGACTGATTCCACTCTAAGAGAAAACTCAGACGTGTCCCTCTGTTTGTCTGGCTTCAGGAGAAAAATCCATCTGTGCCGTTCCTCTCGCTGCTGCGAGTGTATTGACATATCAGACAGAGCAGCGGTGCAGAAATGGCCCTCATTTGTTTCTCCGGCTGATGTAATGGCAGCTCACTTTCAGCGGGCGAAACATTGACAGACACTGATTATTGGTGAGCGAACGCCTCGGAAACTTACGCTGGCGCAAACTATGGTGTTTTAGCTGGATCAGCCTTTAAGTTTGATCACGTTCTTCTTGGTCACGAGTTATAGCACGTGGACTGAAATGCATGGGCAAGAATTGCGAGCACAGAAACGATCACTGCCTAATAAACACGGATGATGTCAGAGACTCTTTGACAACGCTCATGTCTCTCTGTAAGTGAACAGGTGTGATGGCAGTGCAGATGGCAGTGTAATTAGCATTGATTTAGCCCGACTCACTCAGGGCAAGGTCTTGATCGGCCACAGCAACTCACTAACCTCCAAATCTCTTGATGGGTGAGCTCTGGGAAAGATCGAAGCTCATTTTCCTTTCTCTCACTCTCTATATTTGTCTTCTAGTGTCTATGATTAGCCACTCTGTAACAGTCAGGGAAGGTGTGCATTGGGACAGTTCTTGGTGTTGGCAAGATCATGATCAAAGGATTTCCTCATCATGGGATACATGTATTTTTGTAAACTAAAACAGCACATTTTGACTGGTCAATGGCAGCATTTTGCACTGGAATAGTTTTTGAATAGACATGCTTAATTGTATTGACCATTGGCCCAAGCAAACAATTCCCTGTATCAGTGTTAATTTCGTTGACGAAAATTGTGACATTTTGTTCACAAGACGAAAACGAAAACTAAATAAAAACTAGTTTTGAATGACGAAAATCTATTGACATTTTCGTCAGACGAATAAAAACTAGACGAAAATGTTAGATACTGACGATTTGGGAAGCGATCTAGTCAGAACTGATGTCCTGCGTGTGTAGTAGATGCACACATTTGTACTGTGTCTTAAAGTGATAGTGGCAATAAACATAATGTGGTCTGTGTCCTTAATATTAATCAAGCAGCAGATGAAAAAGAGAAAAGCATTCACTGTTAATAGCTTTAGTATATAGACTAATACGGATTAATTATATTTAATTTATTAAAATAAATGTCTGCTTGAAAGAATAAAGAAAGATGTATTCAAGTAGTTATAAAGAATGCATAAATCATTCATTGAAAAGAAGATTGTTGTAGGCTATTTTAGGAAAAGTGGTTTTATTTCATTTTAAGATATTTTTTTAAGTCACAGTAATAAATCTATATCTGTATTGCATGTTCAGACTTTTAAATCATTCATATTAACATTTTAAATAGATGTTTTCTTCGGGAGTATATGGGTTTGTAAATTTTATTCTATTCTAAATTCTAAATAAATGCATTACAATTTAACTAAACCAATTGTATTTTAGTAAAATCATATTGAATTTTGTCGACTAAAACTAGACTAAAACTAAAACAATTCAGATGACTAAAATAAGACTAAAACTAAATGCCATTTAAGTCAAAAGACTAAAACTAAATCAAAATTTGCTGATAAAATTAACACTGCCCTGTATCTCTGATTCATAAACCCAACTCAATGTACATATTTCAGCACAAAATTATCCTTTAATTAAGCAAAGATGCATTGAATTGATCGAAAAAAGTGACAGCAAAGACATTTATGATTTTACCAAAGATTTCAATGTGAAGTAAATGCCATTCTTTCTATGAATCAAAGAATCCTGTAAAAAAAGATCACAGTTTACACAACAATATAACTGTTTTAACATTGATATTAATCAGCACAATAGAAGAATCATGAGACACTGATGACTTTATGATGCTGAAAATTCAGTTTTGATTACAGGAATAAATTACATTTTAAAATATATTATAATAGGAAAGGATTATTGTAATACTATTTCACAATATTCAAGTTTTTACTATATTTTGTGATGTAAAAATATTACCAACCCCTTATGAATTATTTTATTACCCATTTAGTGTATTTTTTAAATGTATTTATTTATTTGGTAAGTCTAATGCATGTTAACACTTAAACAGTGTGAGAGAGAAAATTTAGACTCTTTAAATCCTGGTCATATGTCATGACTCATTATATTTAGGGATGATTTGCATAATGCACAAAAAAATCCAATCAATTAACATAATGAATTTGATTACACTTGTTATTAGCTTTGAGTGACACTGATTGAGCAAACAGGTTGATTTAAGGTTAATAGTGTCTGTCAGCGACCCAGCAGGAGAGTGTCAGTGTATTGATTTGTGTTTCCTCTTCTCTCACTATTTTATGTGATATGCTAAAAACAGCATCTCTAAGGGAATTATATAACCTGTACATCTTCCATCTGTCTTGTGTTGATAACCGAACAGCTGCACTATAGAAATGTATACAATTGAAACTATATGCACATACACTACCGGTCAAAAGTTTAAGATCGGTAAGTTTTTTTATGTTTTTAAAAGAAGTCTCTTCTGCTCACCAAGGCTGCAATTTTTTGATAAAAAATACAAAAAAACACAGTAATATTGTGAAATATTATGACAATTTAAAATGACTTTTTTATGTTAATATATATATTAAAATGTAATTTATTCCTCTGAAAAAAAAGCTGAATTTTCAGCATCATTACTCCAGTCTTCAGTGTCACATGATCCTTCACAAATCACTCTAATATGATGATTTTATGCTCCAAAAACATGTATGATTATTATCCATGTTGAAAACAGTTTTTTACATTTTTATTTCAGGATTCTTTGATGAATAGAAAGTTCAAAAGAACAGCTTTTATCTGAAATGGAAAGCTTTTGTTACATTAAACACTACCCTTTAAAAAGTTTGGGGTCAGTAAGAATTTGTATTTTATTTTTGGGGGAAATAAATAAGAAATCAATACTTCTATTCATCAAGGATGAGTTACATTGATCAAAAGTTACAGTAAAGACATTTATAATGTTAGAAAAGATTCTAATTAAATAAATGCTGTTCTTTGAACTTTCTATTCATCAAAGAATCCTGAAATAAAAATGTAAAAAAAACTGTTTTCAACATGGATAATAATCATACATGTTTTTGGAGCATAAAATCATCATATTAGAGTGATTTATGAAGGATCATGTGACACTGAAGATTGGAGTAATGATGCTGAAAATTCAGCTTTTTTCAGAGGAATAAATTACATTTTAATAAATATTAACATAAAAAAGGTCATTTTAAATTGTCATAATATTTCACAATATTACTGTGTTTTTGTGCATTTTTTATAAAAAAATTGCAGCCTTGGTGAGCAGAAGAGACTTCTTTTAAAACATAAAAAAATCTTACCGATCTTAAAGTTTTGAGCCGGTAGTGTTTCTTATTATTAGAGTTTAGGCCTATTGCATTTCAGTGAGTAATATAATGCAAACATCTCACCTCATCCTCATTAAGGGCTTTGCGCTTTTTGTGCCTTCTTGGCCCAGAGAATTTCATTTCATTGACAGAGCTAATGCTAGTATCCGCATTAATTCATGATAATTGCCTGTAGAAAGGCAAATAAAGAAGAACTAATGGTCAGTGTGATCATCGGTTTCCCTCTGGAATGGCCTACATTTTCACACAGGAAGTCTCTGGTTCCAGGGTTGTTGACTGGGACCTCCAGTTAAGTATAAATTAGCCTGTCCTTGACTAGCAAAACACAGGGAGAAATCATTGAAGCAAATTAGACTATTAACATTGTAAAGAGCGTTTACGTTGAGGATCAATAGAGTCTAGTCTCTTTTAGAGGACCCTGCTGTGTCCTAAAGCCATCAGAGAGAGATTATGACTCAGTCTATTCATTACACGCAGATATGGACCGATAATTATCGACACCATCTACACTGATAATTAAACTAGAGCCTGTCTTAGAAGAGCCAGAGGATTTCATTTATGTATTTGGTAATGTATTAGTTAATGTGGCTGTAGTTTAGCTGCTCTTGATTTATTAATTAATGAACTGTACTAAGGTGTCATAGTAGTGTCAGGGTACACTGATGTTTCTTGAGCAGCAAATGATCATATTAGAGTGATTTCTGAAGGATCATGCGACACTGAAGACTGGACTGAACATTCAGCTTTGATCACATGATGTATTTACTGTATATAGAAAACCGTTATTTTCAATAATTTTGTTTATTTGATCAAATAAAGCCAGCCTTCACATTAGAATCGCGGCAAGGAAACTTTACTCTAGTGACTTTTATTTTGTAATACTAAAGCATTAAACCGAATATATCTGTTATGTTTTTTTCTTCTTTTGTTGTGCAGTGATAAAGGTTAGTGTTGGAGTTTAAAAGTATAAAAAATGCATAGGCCTACTTGTATATCTCTATAGTTAAACATATTGTGATCGGAGACACTTTTATATTTTGTCGGTAACACTTTATTTTTTCGACCCGCAAACAACTGTTTAAGTGCATTGAAATTACGGTGTACGTTTTTGTAATTTTAGTGTACTTCTGTGTAGGTATAAGGGAACAAGATGTTAAGTTTGGGGTAATAAAGGGGTAACAAGCAGATATACAACCTGCAAATAACTTCGTAAGTACACTGAAATTATGGTGTATATACACTACCGGTCAAAAGTTTAGGGTCGGTAATATTTTTTATGTTTTTAAAAGAAGTCTCTTCTGTTCACCGAGGCTGCAATTTTTTAAAATAAAAAATACACAAAAAACAGTAATATTGTGAAATATTCTAACAATTTAAAATGACTTTTTTATGTTAATATATATTAAAATGTAATTTATTCCTCTTAAAAAAAGCAGAATTTTCAGCATCATTACTCCAGTCTTCAGTGTCACATGATCCTTCACAAATCACTCTAATATGATGCTTTTTTTAGAGGAATAAATTACATTTTAATATATATTAACATAAAAAAGTCATTTTTAATTGTCATAATATTTCACAATATTACTGTGTTTTTTGTGTATTTTTTATCAAAAATATATATTTAAATTGTAAATAAATTGCAATAATTTGTTTTTGCTATGATTTTAATTTAGACCATATCATGTGGTAATTAGGACTTACCTTATCCCATTGAATTGCAATGACATTTAAATGTCAGGGCAAATATACTGTGAAATTAAAACGTTTTTTTTTTTTTTTTTTTTTTGGATAACTGTACCTTTCTCTGTAATTACAGTGCAAATAGTGTTGTTTTATATCGCTACATAGTAAGCAGCGTTTGTTACCCCCTTGTTCTGTGTAGTTACAGGGTAAGTGTAACTCCTGCGGGCTGTAAATTAAAGTGGTGCTTGTTACCCCTTTAATACCCAAAATTTAACATATTGTTCCCTTATAGCTACACGAAAGTTCACTATAATTATGAAACGTACACCATAATTTCAGTGTACTTACACAGTTGTTTGCGGGTCGTAAAATAAAGTGTTACCATTTTGTCATTCAACGAAGATAATATCAGAATTGTGTACTAAGAACATCTTCAGAGCAGTGTTGTGGTGGTGCAAAATAAAAGTCCTTTTCCCGACTGAGACTGCACTGGTAAGTGTTACTCGGTCAGTTTATCTAATCTGCTGATGTGCTTTGTTATTTAGACCGTGTGTTGTCACCTAGTTGAGACGAATTACATCTCAACATCCATCGCCTCTTGTTTTGTGAAGGCACAGAAGAAAAGCTGGCAGGGATGTGTGGGGGAATTAAATAAATTATGTTTTCATTATCTCCCGTTATTCTCCAGGCCACCCTGTCCACTGAGCTCCACCGCTAAATCACAATGAACGCCTGCCTCCGCCCGCGTCCGTCACAATAATGGCTCCAAATGGGAATGAAATGGCCTTTCCCTTTCATTTGTTGTTATGCTAAAGCGCTAACCCTAAAGTGACCGCGGTGGTGTTCGGGGGGACAGGGGTCTGTCTGAATGCTTACGGAGAGAGCGAGAGCCGTCTGTTCTCCATATGGCTGTATTGTGTTGATAATGCTGCACACTTCAGGCCCGCAGCTACAGAATAATCTGCAGCTTTGATACACACACACACACACACACACACACACACACACACACACACACACACACACACACACACACACACACACACACACACACACACACACACACACACACACACACACAGCGGCTCACAGAAGTGAAATGCAATGTTGCTCCCAGTCTGCCAGGTTAATCATTTACAAGATCTTGAGCCTTTTCAGTTCACAATACACTCTTAAAAATAAAGGTTCTGACATCTATGATTCCATAAAGAACCTTTAACATGCATAACACCTTTCCATTACACATGAGGTTCTTTATTGTGAAAGGTTATTTATATTTTTAAAGACCCTCCTGCTGGAAATTGTATTTTTAAGAGTGTGGTTGGGTTCTGGTAGTAAAAGTCTTTTACTGAAAATTTTCATGCATGTATGTATATATTTAAGAAAAATGTGTTATTAATATATAAAAAATATTTATATTTATGTATAATATTAATTGTGAATAAATATATATAAAATATATACATGCGCATATTTCTTAAATATATACAAGCATGTGTGGGTATTTATATATACAAATTAATTATACACACTACACACACATATATTATGTAAACACAAACTTTTATTTTGGATGCGATTAATCGCGATTAATCGTTGCCCATCCCTGGGCTCAGGGTTTGAGCGGTTAGCAAGGCCCCATTAGCCCCTGTTGGTAGTTGGCAAATTTGATAGTATATAGAAGTGTACATCATGCTCATCTTGACATTATACACTCTAATTGATAATCCGACCACAGCTTTCTTTTGTTCTTTCGTTCTGTGTTTATTTATTTCATTGTTTTTTCACTCTCCTTGCTGACTTTTCCCAACTTGCAGCGTGCAGAATGAATAGTTTTGAGCGGCTCACTGTCCACCGAGGGCCCGCAGCGCTCAGGGGTCACCTGCTCAATGAATATGAAGGTGCTTCCTATTACAACTCTGTCAAAGACAAATAACAAAGGGGGGCTAAATGAAATGCTACATTGCACCATTTTGTGGAGGACAAGAGACATTTTCAGCTTGGCTGCTCGCGTACTCGCCTCATGGCCGGCCCTGGAAAACCACTTTGTTTGACCCTAAGGAGTGAGAATTGACAAAGTAAGCCAGGAGCATTTGTTTCATCTGCTAAGTCAAAGATTGAAAATGATTTCCCAACGTGCCGTCTGAGGATCCCGTGAAGGGGTCATCAATTATTTCCTGCGACGTGTCAATGTTTTACAGAGCGCAGAGTTTCTGCAGGGGAGATCAGTGACTCCGAGAGCCGTGTCTTATTGAAGGAACAGAGTTCATGTATTCACAGGTGCATGCTTTTATCCATTGCTTTTCCTCCTCCTTTGTTTCTCTTCCAAGACTGCATCTTTTTCCATCCACCACTTTCAAAATGGGTCATTCTTAGAAAAAAAGGGTTCATTGGGCTTCTATATGAAGCATGTGGTTCTTTACTCAACTCCAAAGTACCTTTTATGCTAAAAAAAGTTCTATAATGACAAGAAGAAGGTTCTTTATAGGCTATTCATTCATATATTACATTATTCTGCAACATTTTGTAGTTGTAATTCAATTATTGTTTATTAAACTGTTGTAGTAACTTAATGTCACATTTTAATCATCAGAAAAACTGAAACGACTCTTCGTGTGATATTGATTAACTACATAAAATGTAGTTTGAATTTTGTGATCATTCACATGCATTTATAAATACATTTTAGGGTCTTGATGTTTGATAATAATATGAAATATTTAATCCGGAAAGGACAAAACAAATGATAATCAATGAACCCAAAAGTTTCCAAATAGAACCTTATTCCTGTTTACAAAGATATTATTGAACCCTTAAAAAGGCTTCCGATATAGAACCTTTTAGGGGTTCCAAAAATCGTAGCGCTGCACTCTTAGAAGAAAAGGTTCTAAATAGAAATCTTAAAAGGTTCTATCAGCGCTACATATTTGGAACCCCTAAAAGGTTCTATACGGAAGCCCTTTTAAGGGTTCAATAATAAGAACCATTTAGGGTTCTTTATGACCAGGAAAAAGGCTCTATTTAGAACTGTATTTATGAATGCATGTGATCACAAAAATTCAAGATATGGGGGTTAGAAAATGTATATATTTATATCGTTTTATGTAGTTAATCAATAACACACGGAAGAGTGCCGTTTCAGTTTTTCTGATGATTAAAATGTGATATTAAGTTACTACAACAGTTTAATAAACAATAATTGAATTACAACTACAAAATGTTGCAGAATAATGTAATATATAAATGAATAATAGCCTATAAAGAACCTTCTTTCTTGTCATTATAGAACCTTCTTTAGCATAAAAGTTAAGTAAAGAACCCTGTGCTTCACATATAGAACCCCAATGAACCCTTTTTTCTGAGAGTGTGATAGAACCTTTTAAGTTTCTATATAGAACATTTTCTTGTGTGCCACGATAAAGTAGTATAGGGTCAAAAAGACATTGATTTTTGATATTGTTTTTTATCTTATTATAAACTAGAAATGAACAAAGTTTTAACATTTAAAACAAAGGATGCAATCTTAAAATGCAATATTTAGATGAAATGTATTACATTAGAATGCAAACTAAACATTTTCACCAGTGGCGTCTCAGACCATTCTGTATATTCACATTCAATACAGTATATACAAGAGACCAGTGCAATATGAACACTCACTTATGTTTCATTTGCAGTATTGCATTTCAGTATTGATTGATTAGTAATGTGATCTTGAGAGAATATTCGAGTTCTCTGGTCACAAAATTTGGTTTTATGGCAAATTGAAACTGAGAGGATAAGCCTAAGATGACTTGGGCCTTTTCAGGAGAAGACTTCATTTGATTGAATACTCCTTACTGTCTAAGCGAAGCGCTTCTCATGCCGTGATTGTTGGGGTCATGTTCATGTTATCTGGAAGCAAACACCGAGTACTGTGTAAAGCGCAGGTTTGTTCTGTTTTCGCTGAGAGGGCAGAGACTGAACCGCTAAGTGCTGCTTCTGTGTGTAAATGGCTTTTTAAATTGAAGCCCTTTTTCTGTTTAAGAAGCGTGCACAGCTAATTTGTGGATCTCCTGGCTCCGCGGCCCGGCCTGGCAGTGATTTATGGCCTGGTCCAGATGCAAATTGACTTGTATGCAAGAAATGTAAATGGAAGTCGGACATTTGATGGAGAAAGCTCGTTCCGTGCTTTTAATGTTTTAAATTAAGCACAGAAACTTGTGCACAGCCCTCCCTCTCTCCAGCCCCAAACATCAGATGAATCATACGATTTCAGTTATTATACAAACAATCATATTGCTCCAGATTTGCAAGGATCAATGAGCTTGATGAAGAGGTTTCATTTTAGGAAATAAACCTGCAAAATTAGCCCTGGAATAGGGTAAACATGTAAACTGATTTATGCGAGGTGTAGAGCACTGCTCTTTTTACTAAGACATACACATGCATATTTACTTTTTATAAAATCAGCTGCTGTTTACCCACTTTTAGGAAGGGATTTAAAGTAACTTGTGTTTCAGGGTGAGAAGGGCAGTGGGGTTTAAACCCTCTCAAAAGCCCTTCATTCCCCCTGGACTGTCATTAAATGTTATTCCATCAATGCACAGACACTTTACAAGCTGCTCGTTTTGTAATGCTATCATGTTTGCCCTAGAGATACGCTTGAGCTTTTGTGCTGTTCTCGGCGGGTCTGTTGCCACAGATCTATATGGTCTTTTAAAATACTTAGACAGGGGGTGTTTGATTACCCTGATGTATTCAGAGAGAGTGAAAAGAGACAGAAAGGCACAGAAGAGAGCATGTGCTTGAAAAGGAGCTCTTAAGGTTATTTCTTATGTAATACTTAAAATGCTTTTTCTTTGTCAGCTTCATTTGCAGAGTCAACTAATAAGTGTGCCATTGTTAGGTTGATTAACCTGGAAAGTGTAAGATTGTGAATGTGGCGCTTATTAATACAATAAATGCATGTTCTGTTACATCATTTAAAAAAAAAAATCACACAAAACTTTTGCAAAAATGCTTTTGCTAAACTTTTGCTATTGCATTTGGATTTGCTTTGGATTTTTTTTCATCTTTTCTTTTTTATGCCAAACATTTTTTTTAACCTTAATGTAATAAAAAATAAATAAAATAGTTAATATAATATAATAACCTTAGTTTACATATTATCAGGGACTGTATCTTCTGTCAGAAAGATGGCACTTGAATTTGATTAATAAAATGTTTTATACAAAACTGAATTGAAATGCAACACATTTTAATTTAACACTAACATAACACTTAGAACTTATTGTTGTATGTGGTAATATTTCACAAATATGCTTTGCATATTAAACCACTAGACATGCACACAGCAGGTTATTACCATTTTTATCCAGTGCAACGTATGAAAATGTGTCTTCCATACTGAAACCAGACCTTTTCTAATGCAGGGCCTCAGGCCACGAGAAAGCCACACACACACACACACACACACACTCACTCTTAGCAGGAGTGTCTGCAGTGAGATCATTTCAATATCAGATCTAGTGCTTCAGCAAACGGTCCAGATGACTCAGTTTGGTTGACAGAAGCGGAACAGAAGCAGCTGGAGGCTTTATGTCTATTGGGACATTTCCCCTCCGTTCTACTCATTCAAATATAACAAGCACAGAAATCCCTGCAACTCTCCTGGGCAAACTCATATTCAACAAACATGCATTTGATTTTATTGTATTATTCAGGTTTATGCAAATTATCTATTGGAAATGAAAAGTGAAGTCATGCGCATTGCATTATTGGGAACAGTATCCTGTGCAGTGTTTTACGCTACTTTATACTGCACAAAAAGCATCTTAGTCACAGTTTTACACTTTACAGTGAATTATAGTTAACTTCAGATATTAAGCTAAGATGTGGAAAGGTCTTTTAACATGAAAATTTCACACTTTGGCAAATTCTGATACATAACTTAGAGATACCTTCCTTCCTTCATCCCCTTCCTCCCCTTCCTTCCTCTTCCTTCCTTTTCCTCTCTCTTCCTTTTCCTTCCTTCTTCTTTTCCTTCCTCCCTCCTTTCCTTCCTTCTTCCCTCCTCCCCTCCCCTCCCTTCCTTCCCTCTCTTCCTTCCTCCCTCCCTCCTTTCCTTTACTTTCTTCCCCTCCTCCCTCCCTTTCCTTCCCCTTCCTGCCTTTCTCTCCTTCCTTCTCCCTCCTCCTTCTTCCTTCCTTCCTTCCTTCCTTCCTCCCTCCTTTCCTTCCTTCTTCCCTTCCTTCCCCTTCCTCCTCCCTCCTTTCCTTCCTTTCTTCCCTTCCTTCCTCTCCTTCCTTCCTTCCTTCCTTCCTTCATTCCTTCCTCCTTTCCTTCTTCCTTTCCTTCCTTCCTTCCTCCCTCCCTCCTTTCCTTCCTTCCTCCCTTCCTTCCTCTTCCTTCCTTCCTTCTTCTTTTCCTTCCTCCCTCCTTTTCATCCCTTCTTCCCTCCTCCCTCCCCTTCCTTCCTTTCTTCCCTCCTCCCTTCCTTCCTTCCTTCTTCCTTCCTCCCTCCCTCCTTTCCTTCCTCCTCTTCCCCCTCTCCCTCCCTTCCTGATTTTCTCTCCTTCCTCCTTCCTTCCTTCTTCCTCCCTTCCTTTCCTTCCTTTCCTTCTTCCTTCCTCCTCTCCTTTCCTTCCTTTCCTTCTTCCTCCCTTTCCTCCTCCCTCCTTTCCTTCCTTCCTTTCTTTCCTCTTCCTTCCTTTCTTCCTTCCTCTTCTTCCTTCTTTCCTCTTCCTTTCTTCCTTCCTCTTCCTCCCTCCCTCCCTTCCTGCCTTCCTTCCTTCCTTCCTTGCCTTCCTCCCTCCTATCCTTCCTTCCCTGCCTTCCTTCCTGCCTTCCCTCCCTTCTTTCCCCTTCCTCCTCTCTCCTTCCATTCTTCCTCTTCTCTCCTCGTCCTTCCTTCTCCTCTTCCTTCTTCCTTCTTTCCTCTTTCTTCCTTCCTTCCTTCCTTCCTTCCTTCCTTCCTTCCTTCCTTCCTTCCTTCCTTCCCTAATTTTAATTATTAAGTAATACATTTATTTTACATTATAAAGTTATATTTTACGATATTTTAAGTGTTACATTTTTATTTTATGTTACAAAAAAAAACAGATTTTTTCGGTCAATTTAGTTTTTTTCTACATTTATGCTATTTTATTGTTGTTAATTGTCTTGTTACTTCATTGCAATTTTAAATAAAAAAAGTCACAAAATTCTAATAAACATATATATATATATATATATATATATATATATATATATATATATATATATATATATATATATATATATATATATATATATATATATATATATATATATATAACATTTAATATTTTTTGTAACTCACTGATTTCATAAAAGCAAACTGGCACTGCTGTATTTTAAATATGTATTCAGTCTGCTCTGCATTGTGCCTGATGGTCTTTGAACTGTGACTGAATGACTGATATCTCACCTGGATTCAACCATCAGTGAACTGTCTTCTAACTCTGTTGTTTACATCATGGTAATCATAGCTAAGGCGCTGATCTGTAAATCCATTTCAAGTAAACACACCCTGTGAATGCACCTAAAGCTAACTTTTCCATTCGAACCCAAAGAACCCCACGGCTCCTGGCTGTGTACTCGTTCGCACTTTAATGTCCTCTTATTTGAGTGGAACTTTTCTGTCTGTCAACAGAAATAAAGCTATTATAGGGATCTTCACCGCCTTTTGCACAGGCCCATTGAGATAACCATTAACCAACACGCACTCTCGCTGTTTCAGGATAGCAGTAATAATAATAATCCAGAAATAAGTCAGTGGATGTTTGGGCTAGTTAATCGTGTGGTTCCTGGAGGGGGCCACATTAACAGTAAGTGAGTGTAAGTGACAGAGATTGGCCTAAGTACAATCTCAGCATGAGTCCGGTTTTTGGCTCTAATTCACATCTGAATGAAATCACCCCCGCTAAGATCTCATCAGCGTTATTACCCCCGCATTTACCCTACGTTTATACTGTTGTCCGCTAGCTTCCTGTGGGGTTGGAGATGTTTTAACTCGACATTATCTTGCTGGTGTTCCGTTGAAGACTCGCCTTAATGTGGATGATGTGATTTTGGGTGGGGGGTGCATGCGATGCTTAGGTTCGAAGGAAGATCAAAGATTAGTGATATGACTGTTTGTTAAAGTGGAGCTTGCCATCATTTTTGGAAATTATTACTGCAATGCAGTGCAAATTGAGGGTGTATTAGAGGGAGTCCCGGACCCCAAAGAGTTGCGAGGGGACCCCATGGACCGTGCTTCGAAACATTGCTCTGACATACATGATTGTTTTAGTTTGTCCAGTTGTCCAGTGAGTTAAAACTCAAGCAGTGAATGGTTTACACAATGAACACTGTACTAAAATGTTTAAAAGTTAAGCTTTATTTTTTTTGGTTCAAATACATTGGACATATCTTCAAAGTAAGTCAGTGATGAAGTTTAAAATTGTTACACTTAAAAATGCTGGGTTGTTTTAACCCAACTTTGGGTCAAATATGGACAAACCCAAACGTTGGGTTAAAAATGCAATTAAAAAATGTAACCCAGTGGCTGGGTTTGTCCATATTTAACCCAAAGTTGGGTTAAAACAACTCAGCATTTTTAGAGTGTAGTAGGTACTTATTTTGAAGAAGTAATTACTTCACGACTGCTAAAAAAGTACATTCTATATAGCATAATGCATCTGGACGTACTAGATTCGCCATGTTGTTATTATCATGTGACCTATCAGCATCAGTTACGTGCACTTCATTTGCCATTCATAAAGGCCCTGAAATACTTCAAATTAAATTTATGTGATGGTCATTTCGAACAAAATCAGGCCAAAGCGATCTTCGTTCGGAGTTTGTTTTGGCAGTTCGAAACAACTTCCAGAAAAGTTTGCTTTGGCTAGTCAACGCCTTTGTTCTACCATCGATCGCTTGCGATTACATAATACGTACTGTAGATGTGCACGGACGATCCTTTCACATGAAAATCTGTTATACAGACGTCCTTGAGTGAAAACATAAACACGTTCGAAATCTGCTTTATAGTAGAAAATTAAGTTGTACTTCTGATGAAACGAGAACACTGACACTGTTTTTTATGTTTATTACAGTAAAGCAGTAAATGCTTGCTGTTTTCTTAGTTTTGTTGTGTGTTTATTTTGTTACCAAGAGGAACGAGCGCCATATTTACATATTCATCTAACCTGTCGCTCTCAGATGTTTGAGAACAGTATATCTATGCTGACGGATTTCAAAGTTCGTTTAACCCCAAAACAAAAAACGCAAAATATCTTTTAGTGTATCAGGACCTTAAATCCTCCCCGTGGCCTCATGGGAAAGTAAAGTGTCATCATATGCACACTCACCAGAAGTAGTAGGTCATCCGAGTACTTTGCCTGCACTTTGAGTATTACAAATTCTGACATGCTTCTTTTGTCACATACTGTTTTTCGCCTATACAGTTCTGAAGTATGTGATTTCAAGTGATTTTTAGTCCAGTCTCAAGTCATTTCACTCGGTGGCCATCCTTAAAACGCCTCTCTGGATCTTATTGAATGGGGAAACATCAAATTCTCCAAAGCTGTTCACCAAGCTTACAATTAAATTTAATATTTGAAATCACCAATGAAATCTGACAACGACTGTCTCAAAAAAGTTGTTTCTAAACGCTCAAATCAGTTTAAAAAAAAGCATTTTTAGGCAGTGTTTAGCCAATGTGCATCAGAACACTGACTGATGTCTAAATGAAGCTGCAGTGATGCAATGACTGTACCAGTTGGCTATTGGGTCTTTAATTAAGAAGGCGGAGCTTATTCCACAGTATTGCCAGTTGCACTTTGGCCCATTCATTAGTAAAATTAGTGCATATCTGAAGTGTTTAGTTTAACTGCAAAAATGTGTGGCCCAGTTTGCCAACAATTTTGATGGTGCACAAATACAGAGTAACACAACTGAGAGCAGTTTTTATTTTTATGATTGAATCTGATTTTTGTCCGATCTTTCATGGTGGTCATTGCGTTCGAGTTGAGCCAGATGTTGCTGCAATAAGGATGCCTCTTCAACTTTTTATTGAGTGTTTTTCTTTTGTCATATTGCTGTTCATGACATTTTAGAAAAGCAATAAGCTTGATGGCTTCTTGCTTTATTTTAACACTTTAGAATCCATTTTCTGTACAGTACATTAATTTCACTTCTAAAATGAGAATAATATATGATTTTTGGTCTTGGCAGAGAGGATGGAGAGTGTATTTGACTGCAGGCCATCACAGAAACTCGTCTGTCCCCACCACCACGTTCATTTAATTCATTCTTGGGTAAAGATGCCTCTACGGATTGCTGCTCTCGCTCAGATAAATTGATCTGTCAAGGTCACCTGCGGCACTGACTCCTCGACGGCGGGGCGAAAAGGAGGCCCAGAGCAAAGCTATCTTAGAGCAATATCAATAAAACTCTACAGTATACACCCACTGAGCTGTGTACACACAACACCGCTCAAATCAAATATGCAGAATCATTGGGCCATGACCGACAAAATGGGGTGTAAATGTTAAATACAGTCCAAGATTAGGCACACGCGCATTAGAGGAGCATTTCAGCCAACAAACATGAGTCGGCACAATTTGGTTTAGCTTCCTAAAGCCTTAGTAAAAGTATCCACGAACAGCCACAATGCCCAAGCATTACTGGAATATCGTTGAATCAAAAAATCATTTTCTTATACTTATTTGAGGGCTTTTTTTTTCTGAGCAAATATCATATGGCATATCATGTAAATAACTCTGTTAATTCACTTAAAGTAAAAGACTTTGTCTTAATGACAGTTATGGCCTTAAGAAGAACATCGAGGGACTTCTCGTCTGATTTGTTGCAGCTCAGCAGTACTTGTCCCCTTAATGAATTTTTAATATCCTTAATGACAGCAGAAGAATGATGTAATTAAGAAGGCCAAGTTTGGGAAAATGCTGACCGGCACTCTTTTTGGAGAACATCTTAATAGCACTTCCCATAAATTAACATATTATCTTAATGAACAGATTGCCTTCAAGGGAACTGTGTTCTTGATCAGGTTGATGCGAATTAATTAAGCAGAATAAAAAGCGGATTAAACGTGGCATTTTTAAAATGTTTCTCCTTTAATAAATGTCATTAACAACAATACAAATGTATTTATGAACCATTTGATGTATTTAGAATATTAAATTCATACGTGGATTTATCCAATGATGCTTAAATATGCCATCAGATTTATAGAGTGCAACAGTGCCTGTCTTTAAGCAGTGCTGGTTCGGAAATATTTTTCCTATTCATTTTTTTCCCATAGGGAAATCTTTGTGAAAGAGTTATATGCCATGAACCGAGCCAATCAGCTACGAGGTGAATGACAACACTACAAACTTTGATTTGAAATAAAAAATCAATCAATGTTTCAACACAAATTTGGGACAAATATGGACAAACCCAAATGTTGGGTTAAATTGCAATTAAAAAATATACAGTTGAAAGTGAAAGTTTTGGGTTTGTCCATATTTTAACCAGATTTGGGTTATATATATATATATATATATATATATATATATATATATATATATATATATATATATATATATATATATATACCCAAATACTGGTTAAAATATGGAAAAGTTGTCCATATTTTAACCAGTATTTGGATATATATATATATATATATATATATATATATATATATATATAACCCAAATCTGGTTAAAATATGTATAAACCAAAACTTTCACTTTCAACTGTATATTTTTTAATTGCAATGTAACTCAACATTTGGGTTTGTCCATATTTGTCCCAAATTTGTGTTGAAACATTGATTGATTATATACATATATATATATATATATATATATATATATATATATATATATATATATATATATATATATATATATATATATATATATATATATATATATATATATTAAGATCGGTAAGATTTTTTATGTTTTTAAACAATTTTTGCAATTTTTTTTATAAAAAAATACACAAAAAACACAGTAATATTGTGAAATATTCTAACAATTTAAAATGACTTTTTTATGTTAATATATATTAAAGTGTAATTTATTCCTCTGAAAAAAAGCTGAATTTTCAGCATCATTACTCCAGTCTTCAGTGTCACATGATCCTTCACAAATCACTCTAATATGATGATTTTATGCTCCAAAAACATGTATGATTATTATCCATGTTGAAAACAGTTTTTTACATTTTTATTTCAGGATTCTTTGATGAATAGAAAGTTCAAAGAACAGCATTTATTTACTTAAGAATCTTTTCTAACATTATAAATGTCTTTACTGTAACTTTTGATCAATGTAACTCATCCTTGATGAATAGAAGTATTGATTTCTTATTTATTTCCCCCAAAAATAAAATACAAATTCTTACTGACCCCAAACTTTTTAAAGGGTAGTGATTTAATGTAACAAAAGCTTTCCATTTCAGATAAAAGCTGTTCTTTTTTATATATATATATATGTATTTTATATATATAAATACACACACATGCTTGTATTTATTAAAGAGATATTTTCATGTATATACTGTATATAGATTTATATATAATTTACATTAAATATAAATATTTAATATATATATATATATATATATATATATATATATATATATATATACAAAATATGCACAGTGCACCCACATATATTATGTAAACACAAACTTTTATTTTTGATGCGGTCAATCGCATTAATCGTTTGACAGCCCTAAAAAAATATATATATTATATATATATATATATATATATATATATATATATATATATATATATATATATGACATTTATTGCAAAATATGCATGTATGAAGTATACAAACATTTTGATAGTGTAGAAAGATCGAGTCAATGTTATTCGCAGACAGTGCTTCAGAGGGAGTGGCGGAGCTAAAGAGCTAGTTTGGCTTGTGTTGCTTTTTTCAACTCTCTGATTGGTGTAATTTTTGTACAGGATCATGGATAATGTAGTTTTTCTCCAATCCCACTTTTAAATAGTTATTTAAAAAAAGAGCTTCAACAACCAATGAGCTTCAAATACCACCAATAAACAACCTTGTAGCTCACAATTTTTCTGTCTTTAAAGGTTTATATACGTTATCGTTCAAAATCAATTTCAGTTTTGACTTGTTTTGAACCTGACCGTTGCATATAAAGCATTTATCTCATTTGACAGCAAAACAGTTCCATTCTGTTCAGTGTAATTGCTAAAAACGAACAGCCATGAACCGTGATTTAACTTGATTTCTTCTGGGTCTTTAGCCTCTGTTTGTAGAACGAGAAGGTAAGATCCAGCATGATCATTGCAGAGGAAGAGAGCAGATATCCTTTAGCTAACTGTTTTATCTTACTCAGCGAAGGAGGGCCCTTGTGTTATTGATTAAAAACAGAAGGAAGAAGAATCCCACAGGCACTAAAAGGAACAG
This sequence comes from Hybognathus amarus, assembly GCA_030378365.1. Classification (NCBI taxonomy): domain Eukaryota; kingdom Metazoa; phylum Chordata; class Actinopteri; order Cypriniformes; family Leuciscidae; genus Hybognathus; species Hybognathus amarus. The sequence goes on along the minus strand of JAQIUQ010004621.1, from coordinate 71,916 downwards.
GCAATGATTAATGTCCCTCTCGGAAAAAAGAAATTATATGGAATAAATTAAACTACTGCGGCAGCAAATTGAAAAATAAGGGACGCAAATGAGGTTTGAATACTTAATATCTTTTGAAGAGAAATAGTCAATGAAGCACAAAAACGATGAGGGATCGGCAAAGAAATGTGATATTAGCACTAATGACCCAGGCAAGGTTTGCTGTACTGTCAGAACTCACCTGTCATGTGTGATTTTACACCAAAGCAGTAAAACACTGAGGAGTGTATCGTGTTTTTTCAAGGAGGCGTGTAATATGTGCAGAGATCTGTCCGTTCGATTATCTCTAGGACTCAATGTGACCCCTAGAACTAAACAAACTGCTTATATTGTTTGAGTTTTTCCAGACTTTTCAATGCTTGTCAATGGAGAAAGATTGATGTAATGTAGTTACATCATCCACCAGCAGGGGCAGCATTGCTATGCAGAACACAGTAACACGCAGGTTTATATTTCTAAATTATTATTTTTATATATATTTAAACTGTTCCTAACCATGTTTTATTTTATATCATTAATTGTTTATTATGGTTTTTATTATATTTCAGTGTAGTAGTAATTTTATTGTTTTGTCATTTATATATATTTAAATATATCTGTACAGCTTTATTCATTTTTATCAGTTTGAGTTAAGATATAATAAGCCTGTTTTGAACATATTTAAATATTTATAAAACATTTGAATGTGAACAGATGGATCCATGTCTCTCATTGATCATTACAACCTTTAAGAGTTCCTCCAGTAGAGCACAGATGATGTTCAAACCAGTTTATAACTAATGATTTCCAATGCAAATGATTTATACAAGCCCACTATAACTTACAGTGAATGATTCATATTTCACTGATGGTTATTCTTCTTTGTCTTTCCTTAAAAAGGTCAGACTGTTGAAACGGGCCTTCAGATACATCACACACTGTCATCAGACATCATCAGCTCCTGTTGCAACATCAATTAGGTGTCTATCCCACAATGCACTTGTGACGTCCGTTGCACGAATTGCGCTTCTCCAGTCATGCGTACAGTCCTAAAGGAAGTGTTTTAAACCTTAGGTGTGTGTGTGTGTGTGTGTGTGTGTGTGTGTGTGTGTGTGTGTGTGTGTGTGTGTGTGTGTGTGTGTGTGTGTGTGTGTGTGTGTGTGGAAGCTGCTGTAGCCACACCCCATTACCTGAGACAAATGTTTGGTGGGGAGGGACATTAAAACACTGATCGGCCACATGGAACCTTTAATTAGCCTCATTCTGCAGAACACACTGATGTCTGCACAGATGCTCCAAACTCACCACAGCACAACCGTTCTGCTACACACACACACACACACTGACGCTCTCCCACACAAAAACAAACTTTCTGCATTTTTACATTTTCATAAAACATCACTTGACCCTCAAACCGTATTCACTTTATAGCCCTTAATCCTGTAATTGTGGACAAATGTGGGCACAGAGGACTCAGGTGTGATCCTAATTTTTATTTATTATAAATGTTATATCACTGTCTTTGATAAAGTTTTGTCTACATTTATGGTGTTTTTTTATTTTATTTTGGGGTATTTTTGAATTTATTTACTTCAAAAAGTACCATATTTTCTATGTAAATTATGCTTATTTTTATGTTTTATTTTTATTTTTTTTAACTACATTAAAATATCATTCTAATAAGTTCTTAGAGCTAAAACCTAAAGATGAAGTGACTTTGCTGTCACCTGGTGTCTTATTTTGGCTTATTTTAGAATGCTCTTAATTACAGTTTTTCCCATTCATTTCTATGGGTGCCCATTTTTGACCCAAATACAAGATTAAGGAGTTTGTTTGTTTCACCCACTTAACATTGTAGAATTGAGTCAAAAAATTTGTGTTCAGGAGGCAAACTTAGGATAAGTAGCCAAGTCTTGTACCGCTCGGAACAAGGGAAGTATTTTTTTTTAAATAAATCAAAACTATTTTGCCCACATTTGTCCAGAATATGGTTTTAGTGTAATGCTTGTGGTGTAAAATAACACATTATTCCATCAAGTAGTTTAAATCAGTGTAATGGGGTTTTCTGATTAATGCCTAACAGAGAATCTAAACAACACAATCACTGTTAGCAAGACATTATGTGTCGATATACCACGTATTTAAAAACACACACTCTTGCGGGGCTTGTGTGTCATAGACATTTTAATGGATTCTGGCATCAGCCTCCTTGTGTTCTCTCAAATCTTATTAAACTGTGTTTATTATCATAAAAGCTATGAACCACAGAGGCAAAACAAACATGGAACATTTTTCTTGTTTTACGAGATGCGTTTAATACCTATGAAATCCTTCAAAATGACTATAAATTTGACTTGTTCCGACTTTTGATTGGAATTTCATTGGCATGAACTTCCTTCTGAGTGACAAATTCAAATTAATTACTCACTTCTGGGATTTTATCTGTTGATGGACAATCTTTAATTAATCGTACAAGCAGCTTTCTTTCCGGAATGAGGTCCATAAACTCCCACAATACAAGTGAAGCTCCCAGTTTACCAGCCAGATGACTCATTAAAAATAAAAATAAGAAAATAAAAGCATGATTCTAGAAGGGTGTGATGAGTGATAGAGCTTATTGAGATGAATGTATTTGCTGTTTTAAAGTAAAGTAATTTGTTTTCTGTATGTTTTTAAGTTTAAATTCAAACGTTCATTAAATTGAAATAAAATTGATTATTTTTATTTGATTATCACAGTAAATTCTTATCAAATTGTAACACTCTATAGTCTCATTGTGCATTTTTCTTATAATAAAGTATTTGATTTAATACTCTTGCTCGCTCTCTTCACACACACACACACACACACACACACACACACACACACACACACACACGCGCACACATAATTGGTGCATTGTACCTGAACATGTACAGTGGCTGATTTGGCCCACATTTCAGTTTTGCCCCATTGGTCTTGTGAGGTGATGGCAATGTGTCAGAGTGAAACGCAGCAATTTGCTTTCCACACAAAATAATCATGTTTTCCTCTAGGAACAAGGATATAGGATATTAAAGCGGATGCAGAGACAACATTTCCCAGTGAAAGCAGGCGCCTGAATGACAGCAGCGCTGTTCATTTTTTCTCATTCCCTGCCTTTCTGTTCCACAGACGTTTTTTCAAAGAACAAACATAGAAATTCAGAGAGATTAAAACAATACTGAGTGTGTGAATATAAACGGTAACCTCACACTTTTTACTTCCAGAGTAGAAGTGGGATATAGGAGAAAACACCGCTGATATTCAGTGCACTCATGTATAATTTGGAGGAGAAGAGGCGCAGAGACTTTGTAAAGTCGAGCGATGCATTAAGCGTTTTCTACACAGCTGCATTCATCAGTGTCACACACACACACACACACTCGGGTTTACGCACTGAAGCGTGTTTCTGTCTCCATCCGCCTGTGACTCTCTCTGGGAGAGTGTGTGTGTATATCAGATGTGGAAATTCCAACTGTGATGTTTTTTTATAACATTGTCCAGTTTGTTGGACAATAATAACACAAACTACATCTATAGTGTTTCTGTAACCTGCCCTACAGTGGTGACTTGGGGCAAGTTGTCACAGTATCTCTGTAACTATGTCTAATTACATATGTTTGTTTTCTCTATAACACTGGTTTTGATTCCAAACACTCCTCTCATACATTGTTTTATCCCATAATATCAAAATAATTAAATGCTCAGAGAAAAAAAGTTGAATCCTGATTTTTTTTTAAAAAAAATTTAATTTAATTTTTTGTAAGATAGTCTATTTATTTATTTTTGGCTAACTACATTGAAACACAGAATGTGTACAAATTATGTCATCAGTAATAACTGGCACAAAAAACGATGCCACATAAACAATAAAAATTATGTAGATTTTTTTTGTTTAGTTTTTTTATATTTTTAGTTTTCATTTTAGATTTAGTAATTTTTTTTCTCTTTTTTTCGGTTTAGTACTTCATATAGTAATTCAACTTCAGTTGCCAAGGCTTGATTTCTTTCTTTTTTTCAGTTTGTTTTTCATCTTTATTAATAGTTTCAGTTGCCATAACACTGAGATGCAGTGTGCGAGTCAACAACAGCAGTGTGTTGTCTTTTTAGTGATGTAGAAACTCTGAAAATCAATCTAGTACTGTAACGTTGCTGGTTAAAACCCAAAACTGGGTTTTCTGTTCTGAACTTATACCTTTATGATTGAGAGTTGACTGTACGAACGTGATCTCACGACCAATTCGTACGAATTCGAGTGATTCAAATGTGGCTAATGGGCTCTATGCACGGCGGTATTTCCGGTGAAGGTCTAAGGATGCTCAATAACTTCCGCCGATCACAGAGTCCAATGCAATACTGAGAATTTATATAGAATTTTATATTCCATGGTTATACTAAAGAAACGTTAGTCACAAAAGACACCCCTCATTGTGTTTATGCTTCTTTTAAAAAATATATTAAATAAACATAACTATATATAAATTTACATCTAAACATATGAAAGTTTCGTTTCAAAAGCGGAGGACAGTACATTTTAAAGACTCTGCCATAATCCCGTTTTCCACGGTTTTCCTCCGCTTTAATCTCCCCAACTCGGAAACTGACGAGCATCCTTGCGTCAAATGCGGAATTTATGCGTGCATATAGCCAGAGAAAGTCATATAGCCCATTCGTACATTTGTCTAAACCCACGTGATGGGTAGGTTAGGGGTGGGGTCAGAGGTAGGTCATTCATACGAATTTATACGAATTTGGTAACTCGTAAAATATGTACGGATTAGCAAAAATCGTATCGAGTGAGGTCGTATGAATTTGTATGAATTAGCCACCTCGTAAAGACATACTGGCTACAGCAGCTACAGTAATGTCCAAGTATCTCCAGAAAATCTCCCAAACATGAATGAAGTTTGTTGGAAAAAGCAAAGCCACACAGCACCCTCCAGTGTCAAACTGAACAACTGCACACACAGTACACACATATAGACAACAGAACTTCTGTAGATGGTTTATCTTTGCTACAGGTGAATCTTCCTTGAAGTAGTCAATCACAGAAGATATATATATATATACTCAACTCAACTTTTATTTATAAAAGAAGCACTTTCAAAAAAATTAAAAATGGGGACCAATATCAATAGGGACCATCAAAATAAAGTGTGACTGTAAACTCATAACAATAATCACTATTATTATTGAAGGACTTTATAATGGATCTGAATATGAATCAATAGAAGCTGTCAAATCCATGCATAATAAATAACACAGACTGTACAATCATTGTACAATCCCCCATTATGCATTAATAACATGCAAGTTAAAATATGCTTATGTTTTGTTATGCATGCTACTGAAATAATCAATGTTAAGTCTTTTTTATCTAATCCGTAAAAAGCAATAAACAATTTGTCATTAACGGAGCTTGTTTTTCCTAAGGAATATGATCTGCTTTCCCTCCACCAAAATAACTTAAGTCGACTTGATAATCATTAGAATTTCAAGAGCACTAATCAACCATAATGGTTTTGTCAAATCAGTGCTTTTACACACGGCGAACACATTTCTACCTGCAGTCTGTGGTAGCCGGTGGTATTGTACAGTAGTCTATGGTGTGTAGTTTGGAGGAAAAATAGGTGAGGAGACTTGCATTCATCAGTGTCACACACACACTCGGTTTATAAATCTAAATGCACTGAAGCGCGTTTCTGTCTCCAGGCACCTGTGACACGCTATTGGAGAATGTGTGTATATTAGCAACTGCAATACTGTCCAATCTGTCTGACAATAATAACACAGATGCAAGTGAATTCCTACACTATAAAAAATACTGGGTTGTTTTAACCCAATTTTGGGTAAAGTATGGACAAACCCAGCCATTGGGTTAAAAATGTCATTTAAAAATGTAAACCAATGGCTGGGTTTGTCTATATTTTGGATTAAAACAACCCAGCATTATATATATATATATATATATATATATATGTGTGTGTGTGTGTGTGTGTGTGTGTATATATATATATATATATATATATATATATATATATATATATATATATATATATATATATATATATATATATATATATATATATATATATATATATTTATTTATTTATTTATTTTCACTGCTAAAAGTATTAATTATGTCTACCTTTAAATATACACTCTATAAAATGCTGGGTTGTTTTAACCCAAATTTGGGTCAAATATGGACAAACCCAAATCTTGGGTTAAAAATGTATTTAAGAAAATTACAGTTGGGTTAAAATTTTAAATTACATTTTTAACCAAACATTTGGGTTTGTCCATATTTCACCCAAATTTGGATTAAAACAAGTGTTGTTCAGAGTGTAGTGAAATGCTGCAGCCCTTCATAATCTTTTTCTACTCAGAATTAGTTTGTTTTTAATATTCATTTATTATTTATATTTTTATGACACCCTAAAAAAATTATATGACCAATAGGTTATTGCAACATGTTTATACAGCTTTTATATTAGTTATACCAGATTCAGCACATTAAAGTGCAGAGTTAATGTAATTTAAGTTAAATGACTTAAACATCCAAGTTGATTGTACTTAAATTTAAGGCAGCAACTTTGTTTACAGTGGTATTTACTGTAAAATTATCTTACCGAGTTGCTTTGCTGTCATACCATTTGGGATATTGTTCTTGTGTCAAATAAACAATCCATTTATTTCATTGTAAATATTTTTTTTTATTCTCTGCATATGTACATTTTTGTGCATAGCACTGTAAAAAACTATTTTCATGATTTGTAATCACATTTTTCTTTTGTCAAATCAACTTAGATCATTTATGTAGTTCAGATTACATAATATTTTGAGTTTATGATGACTAAGTCAATCTCAATTGAATTAACTCAATTTTTCTATTTCAATGAACTTAAATTTTAAGGCAACCAGGTTGCTTATTTTTTTAAAGTTAAATCAACAATATATTTGTCTGTCTTATGGTCTGGTGAAGCATTCAAGTTAGATTTGAATTGTACTTGTACTGTACATACGACAATAAATGACTTTGACCTAAGAAAAGAAAAAGCTTTTCCTGAACACAGATTTCTTCACCGAGTTTTACAGCCATAAATTCAGAAATATAAATAACATCATCAACTGAGGACCTAAAATCCAGTGAACCCTATAAATAACAAGAAATGTTCAGTATCAATATATTGCTGTGAGAGCACACACATTGTGTCTGTTTGACTCAATCTCTCTCACACACACACACACACACACTGCTGGAGACAGATGCTTTGGCAGTTGTTGACAGAATTCAGTCATGTCTGTGTGATTACTTGGACTATCACGCTGTACACGCATCAGTGTGTATGAATTAATGAGAGAAACTGCCGCCACCAGAGACTGTGTGTCACTCATAACGCGCACGACTCAAACACATACTTGCTTGTTTATATATAGAACTATACAGCTCACTATATGTGTGTGTGTGTGTGTGTTTGCTTTAGATGAGGTGAACTGGGCCAGGTTGTGTATGTAGGTGTGTTGGTTAAACTGCTGGCCCTAATTAAACCAGCATTAATCTGTCATTAACCCAAAGATCAGAATCATTAGCCCAGATGCACACAAACACACATGCACAATCACAACAGACCAAACACTTTTGGATGCTTTTATATATTAGCTCCTAAAGTCCTAATGTTGTCTGTTTTTTTTTCCTTGACGGTAATAGACAAGACACAACTTTGAGATCGAGAAAGTCTCACTGAAGTAAAATGTGACAACTAGCCCCATGTCTCCTATGTTAGAAAACAAGAAAGAAAGACGGAAATTTGCATATGAAGAGAGAAATCGCAGTGACGCCTGCGGCTGAACTTTGACCTTTGCTTGTTTGAGGACACAAATTCACATCAGAAAGAATGAGACTAAAAATAAAAGTTGAGTGTTAAGATCCAGTTAAACACACGTCCTGCGGGCGACATCGACTTCGAAACACAGGAGCTGAAGGAGAGTTTCAGAGCCCGGAGTAAAGCTCTGTTCATCCATCAGTGAGTCAGTTACAGTGTATTCTCATCGAGAACGGGATTTTTTGCGTGTGTGTGTCGGAATCACGCGTGCTTCTCTGAATGCGGTCATTGATTCCCACTATGAAAACACTCCTGTTAAAGTGTGTCTGGTGCCTCAGGGCTCTTGTTCACACACTTCTAAATGTCAAGATGTTTTGTGTTACTGAACTGCTCTCAAGTGCCATTTACTCAACAGCAGTAGTGGAGAGAGTGTGCGTGTGTGTGTGTGCGTGTGTGTGTGTGTGTGTGAGAGAGAGAGAACGCTGTCATGATCAGCAGAACACTCCTCACTGAAAAGCAGTTATAACAACATTGTGACTGTTAAACGTGAATGAATGAAGAGAACTTTAGTTTTATCCATCCATCCATCCATCTGTCTATCCATCCATCTATATATATCTATCATCCATCCATACATCTATCTATCATCCATCCATACATCCATCTGTCTATCCATCCATCTATCTATCCATCCATCCATCCATCCATCCATCCATCCATCTCATCTATCTATCTATCCATCCATACATCCATCTGTCTATCCATCCATCCATCCATCTACTGATCTATCTCCATCCATCTATCCATCCATCTATCTATCCATCCATCATCCATCCATCCATCACATCACCTATCTCCATCCATCCATCACCTACTCCATCCATCCATCACCTATCTCCATCCATCCATCACCTATCTCCATCCATCTGTTATCCATCCATACATCCATCCATCATCTATCCATCCATATCTCATCTCCATCCATCCATCATCTATCCATCCATCATCTATCTCATCCATCCATCCATCCATCCATCCAGTCATCTATCCATCCATCAATCTATCTATCTACTGCTATCTATCTGATTTATCTATCTATCTATCTATCTATCTATTGATCGTATCTATCTATCTGTATCTATCTATCTTATCTATCTGATCTTATCTATCTATCTTATTTATCGTATCTATCTATCTATTCATCTATCTATCTGTATCTATTTATTTATCTGCTATCTATCTGTATTATCTATCTATCTATCTATCTTATCCATTTATCTATCCATGCACACATCCATCTATCTATTCATCCATCCACCCATCCGATCTATCCATCCATCTATCCATCCATCTGATCTATTCTCCATCCATCTATCCATCCAACTACCATCCATCCATCCATCCATCCATCCATCTATCCATCTATCCATCCATACATACATCTATGATCCATCCATCCATTCATCCGTCCATGCACATCCATCCATCCATCCATCCATCCATCCATCCATCATCCATTATCATCTATCTCATCCATCCATCCATACATCTCATTCATCCATCCATCTGTCCATCCATCCATCCATGCACATCATCCATCTATCATCCATTCATCTATCCATGCATACATCCATCTATCATCCATCCATCCATCCATCCATCCATCCATCCATCTATCCATCCATCTATCGATCTATCTCCATCCATCCATCCATCCAACTATCATCCATCCATCCATCCATCCATCTATCATCTATTCCATCCATCATCATCTATCATCCATCCATCCATCCATCTGTCCATGCACACATCCATCCATCCATCCATCCATCTATCCATCCACTGCTATTTGCATTTCCCTGTTTATGTTTGGTTTTCTAAGTCTGATTTGATCATTAGGACCTTGGTCGAAATAATTAACTATTGCCTGCCTTAGAGAAAGTAATTTAATCAAAAAGATTAATTAGTTCACAAACAATTTCACTCATAAATAAGTATGAATTCTCATTACTGCGCATTGCATATTTTGGTCAAGTTACCCTGATTGCAGTAAGATTTAATTAAATTATAAACAGCGGGATTTAGGTCAGATGTGTTTTTGTAAAATAAGATATTGATTTTGATTAAACTAAACAAAGAACACAGAAGGCTGAAACGCATCCTGCATTCTGATTACAAATCAAATGTGTGGGTCAAAAGAGAAGAAAAATCATAAAGCATGCGTGTATATGGCTATAATAGTAACTTATGTGATACAATTTTACAAAAAAGAAAATTAATGAATTAACTCCCTGAATTAAAAATAAGAAATAATGAAAAAAATATATGTTGCTTAAATTAAATTAAAAATAATTTAAAAATTGCAATATTACATTGTTTTCAGCATTTTTACCCTCAATTCTCATTAACATAATAAAAAAATCACAAAAACGTAATAAAAATCATTTAAAAAAAGTCGAAAAATAAATATATACAGTACATGCATGTATATTATGGTAGCACTATACTTAATTAAACAACAATGATAATTATGACTTGGTTGTTTGGGAAAGTGTGTGTTTTAAAGTGTGTAAACTGACCCCAGATCTGCAGGGACTGACCCCATCATTAGACTCATCAGACAGAGAAACCAGCGAGACTTTAATTAGACAGCACAGGCTGGAGGATTTGTGTTCCAGTGGCAAATACTCGCTGCAAAACCTCTTTATACGAGAAAGACAAAGAGCCACAGAGAGACGAGGTCACATGAGCAAAACCTGTGCGGTGTGAGGTCTGCAGATTAAACCAATCAACGATTTAATGAGTTGCACACTTGCTTGAGTTCATCTTCAGAGCCACAAAGCGCAGGATCTCGTCCCGAAAGAGAAAAGGAAAACACATTTTTGGGGGCGAAAACGAAGCATTTAAAGAGCCCATGAGCTTATTCATGCATACTGTAGAATCCTAGATTAATTCTTGCTTGGTTAATCCATATCCGGTGGCCCTTCGGTACACAAAGGCGGACTAATGTTGTCATTAGTTCTGCTTCTCTGGTGGCCAAAAGCTGAAGCGAGAGCTGGCCGAAACACAGAGGGTCTGAGCGAGTGCTGTCTGGAGATAAACCGTCCCGTCAACAACCGTAGAGGAACTTCATTAGAAACGTGAACGTGGACCAAGCACCTGTGACATTGATCAGTGTGACGTGAGATTCACTCAGACTGGAAATGTTCAACATAACTTCAAGCTAAGCTTTTAGAAGAACTCAGATTAAAACTAATGTGGGCTGATCCACAGGATTCTTAAAAGAAAAAATCTTTAAAACAAATGTATTCATAAAGAATCCTAAAGGAGTAGTTCACTTAAAAAAAAAAAACTTTTGCTGATAATTTACTCACCCCCATGTCATCCAAGATGTCCATGTCTTTCTTTCTTCAGTCGAAAAGAAATTAAGGTTTTTGATGAAAACATTCCAGGATTTTCTCCATATAATGGACTTCAATGGAGTCCAAACGGTTCAAGGTCCAAATGAGAGTTTCAGTGCAGCTTCAAAGGGCTTTAAACGACACCAGACGATGAATAAGGGTCTTATCTAGCGAAACGATCGCTCATTTAATAAATAAATAAAAAAGTTGAAGTTTTATAAGCACAAATGCTCGCCCTGCTCTGTTCTGTGATGCACGCTCGTTCATCAAAATGAACAAATATTTTTTGAGTCATTTCGTTCGTTGAATTAACTAAATTACTCGAAAATAAAATGTGTTCGTTTTGACTGAACGAGTGTTTTTTTTTAATGGCCGATGGTTTCGGCTTTTATGGCTCATATATTGAGCTTTACTAAACCTTAATTTGACTCGGAAAAAGAAATTTGGTGCAGATGCTGAAATGTGGACAGAACGATGAAATTCTGATGCTTATACGTAAATCATTGAGAGATTTATAACAGACTAGATGCATTTAAAATCAGTCTTCACTTTATATCTGCCATGTCAGTAAGATGATATTTAAATGTTTAGTTTAATAGATGATCAAAGCTTTGTTCATTTTCAATAATGCAATGCAGTGATTGAAAGAGAGAATCACATATTCCTCAGAAGCCTGATATGATCATATTTGATACTCATGCTTTTTCTAATGATGGATATAATCAAGTAAAGATGATTAATTCCAGTAAGTGTTACTCTTGAAATATTATTACAATATTAGATCAAAATCAGTGCAGATCTATTGGTGGATGTTTGCACAATTACACTACTAAAAAAGTATCAACTATTAAAGTTTTGATCATGTTCATCATTTAGAGGCCTTGGAAATGTGCATATCAAATATAATAATTGGGTGTTCTTCTAAAACTTTAGATGTAATCATATGTAAGATTATTGCAAGAGCAGAATTTGCTTTCCGTCTCATTGAAGAGTTATAAAAGAGATCTCTTGTGATTTTTCTTCCATGTGCACAATTGCTTATGCTTTTCAGAAATCATTCTTCACTCCTATAAGAGTGAAATCCAGTGGATTCTGTGACGATTTTATACAATGAAAGTATAAAACAAGCCGTACAGAAATTATAAAAGCATTAGCATCATGTAAGCAGTGCAATGAATCACAACAAATTACAGTCTACACACACACACTGATTCATATGCACCAAATAAATAATTATTATATTGTTAAATACACTGACGGCCCGCATGCACGCCAGATGTTTCTTCTCATCTGACAGGAATCGCTCCGTGCTTTTCTTCCCAACAGTCACACACTTGAGTGAAACTCAAAAAAATACACAAAATTAAACCATTATATATGACACGGAGTAATCACATACTGTATACGGTGTTTCTTTTAGAAAATCAGCTGTCGTTTCTGCTGCGTCTGGAGTGATCACATCAGGCATAGTGAAAGAATATTATTATAAACTTCATCCTGAGGCTAATATCACTGGAGGCACATTTTCATAAGAACACATTATTAAATATCTTAATTTGGCAAAATAACAGCTTGAGTGGGAATCATATGCAATAATATTCTATACACAAGTGATATTTATCTTGATTTAATTCTTTAAATCTTGATTTGTCTTTTTTTTTTGTCCAAACATCTGATCTGATGTCATTTTTCATAAGCTCTTTATGTCTAAATACACAAAGACGTTGTGATGGCCAAAACGGTTTGGTGATGTTGAAATGATGCCACAACTGATAGACAGATGTGATTTATGTATAAATAAAATAAATAAATAAATATATTTTTTTACTCAATAACAATCAATTGATTTTTGCTCCCGCTTGTTGAGATTAAATTAAATCATTATTTTTTGATAGACTTTCATAGTTTGAGATACAAAGATTTAAGTCTAGGAAATTAAAAAACATATCTATATTAAAAGGTCTTTTAATGCATTTCCAAGACATTTAGAGTACATTTATTAGTTTTAATCTCAAAGTGCTCTTAGTTAAAAAAAAAACACTCAAATATAAGCAAGAAATGAACAAATATGATTTTATGATAATTAAAAAGTAGATTGAGTGCAAATTCGGGGTTATTTTAGTATCAATAATTTAAGAAACTATTATAGATTTTATTAATATTTCGAATTAGGTTTTATGCCAACACTTTACAATAAGTTCTCATGTGTAAACATTATTTAATTGAATATACTAACAATGATCAATACATCAGTTACAGTATTTATTAATATTTGTTAATGTTAGTTAAAACTAGTCATTCATTGTTTGTTTACAGTGCATTAAATAATGTTAACCAATACAACTTTTGATTTTGATAATGTATTAGCAAATGTTGAAAATAAGATTATTAAATGCTGTAGAAATACAGTTCACTCTTAGTTCATTTAACTAAAGTAGTTGTTAATAATGAAACGTTATGGTAAAGTGTAACTGAATTTTATATAGTTATTTTTATAAATTAATATTTTAGTCATTTAATTTTTTTTTATAGGTACATAAAGTTAAAAATAATTTAAAAAATGAAATGTTGACTTGGCAAACTTATAATTGATTTATTATTGTTTATTTTATTGAAAGAAAAGGGAATGTTTTTAGCTTTAGCTTCAGCGCTGGTCCAGATATCTTCTTCAGGGTTGCACTGTTTTAGGCTTCCAGTCACGATTGATCCGCTGATTTGCACGAGTGTCATGTTATTGACAGGAAGACAGACTGCGAGTGTGTGTCCACGCCAGGGCAGATCCAGCAGTTCACTCCATCACCCTGTAGAAATTGCTTGCTGGGATATAACAATAACAGCATGTTATTTTTATCCTCAGTGTAGATCAATGGTAATGTAAAGAGGACTGCGGATGATGGATGAACTTCACTGGGTTTTTAGCTCTCGCAGAGATTCGGCTTTACAGGACCCTTCGGTTTATGCACGCACAGATAATGCTCAACTGCTATACGGATTTTATGATAGGATATATATGACGTGCACATTTACAAACGAGTCTGCAAAGCCAATCTATCAAGCATTTGTACACCGGAGATCTGAATGTCATAATACAGTATAGCAGCCTAAAGAGATTTGAATGTTTTTAATGACCCTACCGAGTTTCGATTAAACCATCAAATTATAAGGAAAATCTTTTATATTTTAAATATTAGGGAAGAAAAAAAACACTAAGCTTTGTTAAGGTGTTTATCGACTTGATTGTTTGGCAAAAAAAAAACATAAGCTCACAGGAAAAAGCATATGATTACAACATAGTCAGTTATTAATATTTGGTAGGTTCTCTCTTGTTTTTGCATGTGTTAATAATTGCTTTGGCCAAAAAATATGTCCACAATTGACTACAAGTACACAATATTTTGAACAATTTTTATAATATTTGAATAAATGGTGAAGGACTTATTATGGCCACTGCTGTATCTATTCCTCCATTGAGCAGCACTGGATTCATAAATCACATCTCAGTTGCGAGGATACATCATTCGCTCTTTGTCAGACGTGGCTGTAACTCTTCGTAGGGTGTGTGTTGAGGTTATGAAACTGATGATACAGTGAGGAGCAGGGCTGATGTCCGAACACGAGGAGATAAATCTGTCTCGCAACACTGAGATCAATCTAACCTGCTATTGTGGTCACTACAGCTGCTCTGATGGCTTGATAAAAGTCTTGTTTCATTTATCTGAGATGATAAACAAAAGCAGACCTAGGCTATATAGCAAAGCAATTAAATAGCAATTTAAAAAAGCCAATTTAGTATGAAATCAGTTACACTGTGTAACTCTTGACCTCTTGGGGTTAAAAGACGAAATATTTTGCGGAAGAATATTGGGTAACACTTTAGAATACGATTTCATTACACTGTAAAAAATATCTGTGATTTTAATGGTAAAATACTGTAAAAATGCTACAGTGCAAAACTGTTAATTGGTAAACAGAAAGTTTCCGTACTATACACGGTAAATAACTGTGAAATAATTTTACAGTAAAATACCGTTAAATTTACAGTTTTTGAAAGTGAAAAAAGTCAAATCATTGTATTATTTACAGTGAAAAACCATAATTGATATTCCCACAATTCCTTGTGTGACACTTCACATTTTATGTATTTTTGTTGAAATAACTATGGTTCCTCATAGTTTTATTGTTTTTTTCTAATCAGTTATGTACATTAGGGTTTTATGTTACATTTAATGTTGTTAAATTTATGTTCATTGCATTTTTTTTAATTTTATGTGTGTTACCATGATGGTACTTAATGTTTGTGTGAATGACATTGTGCAGCTTCTTTAAATAAGTGTTGCTTTATACAAGTATTCACTTGTGATGAGCTGTGATTGCTCATGTAACTCTCATCACTGCTGTGATGATTGTTGGTTGTTAGTGCATTACAATGGTCTAAAACAGATATCAATACGTCAATAAGTTGGTAAATCCACATTTTATCAGAAAATAAAATACGGTTTATTACTGTAAATTTTAAGTTAAGTCTGTAAAAACATTAATGTTCTTACCGTATTTTTAACGTAAAGTTCTGGCAACCACAGCTGCCGTTTTTTTACCATAAAATTTACGGTTTATTTTTTACAGTGTACAATTAATGAATAACCACACAAGAACCAATGAGTAACACAATATTAACAATCTAGTAACTATTATTAACTAACAAGAAACTGATTAACGAACTAGTAAGTAATAGAAAACTACTTCCCAGAAAACTACTGAAAAATTGTATTAACAATCTAGTAACTATTAACTAAAAGAAACTCTTATGAACGAATTAGTAAGTAATAGCTCACAGATTAAAGTGTTACTAGATATTCTGTGGGAATTACTAATTATTTGGATTCGTATTATAAAGTGAAGATCATTGGAACTAACTAGTAATGACTCAAGTGTCAAATGACTCCATTGCCAGGTTTCAAAACCTTAATTATAAAGGCAGAAATCATGACCAGTTCAGGCCCAATATTCAGAGCCATCCGACCTCACGATGGGATGGCATATGAGGCAATTACAGCCGTTTCAGTACAACCGAAGATATTTCACCAAAGAGAACAGTTCCATTAAATGCAGTTCCACACATTTCCCAGCCAGAAACATGCAAATGCTTGACGGCAGAAACATCTAAAACATGTGCTGTAGTGAGCAGGTCATTATAAGCTGCTCAAATCCAGTCAGATGCGATTTAGAAAGCAGGAAATCAGTCTGTCTCTGTGGAGAGAAACAGGCCGTGCAAAGCCAAGACATTTCATGTTTAAATGAATTCTGTGCCTGATCAAATTTACGTAACTGTATTTTACAGTCTTTAATAGAATGTGTGTATTATATACACAAGCTACTTTCTGTTATGATTTGTGAGGAACAGCTCTACTATTTAATTTGCATCAGCATCTGCTTAAATGAATCTGTTTTAGGGTCTTTAAATCAGTGCTGGAGTCTGACTGTATAATACTGACATCCAGTGGAGAATACAGGCCAACACCTGCAGAAGCATACCATGGATTTAATCACTTATAGATTATATTATTAAAACATCTATCTATCTATCTATCTATCTATCTATCTATCTATCTATCTATCTATCTATCTATCTATCTGTCTATCTGATCTATCTGTCTGTCTGTCTATCTGTCTGTCTATCTGTCTATCTATCTATCTATCTATCTATCTATCTGTATGTCTATCTGTCTGTTATCTGTTCTGTTCTATTGTCTGTTGTCTGTCTGTCTGTCTGTCTGTCTGTCTGTCTGTCTGTTGTTGTCTGTCTGTTCTGTTGTCTGTCTGTCTATCTATGCATATACAGATCCTTTTACAAAATTAGCATGTTGTGATAAAGTTCATTAGTTTCCTTAATATAATGATAAAAATTAAACCTTCATATATTTTAGATTCATTGCACACCAACTGAAATATTTCAGGTCTTTTATTGCTTTAATACTAGTGATTTTGGCATAGGCCTACAGCTTAATGAAAACCCAAAATTTATATCTAAAAAAAATTAGCATATCATGAAAAGGTTTTCTAAACCAGCTATAAACCTAATCATCTGACTCAACTAATTAACATCCTGAGGCTTTTACTTAAACTTATAAACCTGGAATAAACAGCCCGCGATTTACGACTGTATTAGCCGAAAACCGTTGGCCGTGCTCTGAATGGCGCCCGCTGTCACAAGCTCGGGAGAAAATCGCAAATACCAAGATACTGGCCCCCAAAGCCCCTCCGGAAGCGAAAACGCCAATATTTCGGCAAAAACTCAACGCATCTGGCGGAGACTCGGCTCCTTCTGAACCGTCTCGCCGAAATGAACAAAACCATATAGAGCTGGTAAGTCCCGCCCATCCGTAAAACTCCAAGTGGACCTCTAGGTTGAAAAAGCGTCAATGCAAGTGAATGAGAGAAAATAATTATTTTCTGATCCCGTTTCAATTGTGCCATGAATGTGACATATGTTGTCTGTGAATTTTTTATATAATTTCTCATGTAACGAGTTTGACAGTATATTGTATGATTCTTTGGCTAGCAGTTGTGGAACAGACATAACGAGAAAGACTACACGTCGCATATGTGACGTCGCCGCTTAACACATTTTCCCTCCACAAATCACGGTTTTCACCACGCTCAACTAGTTTGTCCTCTCCCTGATAGAAGGTGATGAAGTGCAACAAAGACACAGGCATGTTTAGCGGGATCCGTGTGCTAGTGGTGGTGATGTATATCAAACACGTAGAAAGAGTTGTAGTCCACAAAGTGCTCTCACACAAAGTCTAACCGTATGAAAATCATACCCACTAAATTGTAGCATTCTTTACACGAAACATTATATTAAAAATTCACAGACAACATATGTTACATTCATTGCAAAATTCAAATGGGATTAGAAAATAATTATTTTCTCTCATTCACTTGCATTGACGATTTTTCAATCTAGAGGTCCAGCGGGGTTAGCTGAAGGGGCGGGACTTACCAGCTCTATACGTTTCATCATGTTTAGCGGAGTATTCGCTGATATTAGCCGAAAACCGTCGGCCGTGCTCTGAATGGCGCTCACTGTCACGAACTTGGAGAAGATCGCAAATATCTCAGCCAAAAATCAACGTTTTCGAATGCCAATTTTTTATCGAGTGGAGAACGGTACGAGACCTTTCGAAAGAGACCACTCCCAGCCTCGTGATTTATTTTTGTTTTCATATTTAAATCAGGGTTATTATAGTTAACTAAACCTGAAAACTATAATCATAAAAATGTCAATACCTGAAATAAAATATATTTATTATGCAAGCTAGTTGCAACATTTGTCATTTTAATTTAGTTTATATAAAAATGAATGAACACAAATGAAAAAAATGACCAAAACTTTAACTTAAATTAAAAGGAAATAATTCAAAATATCAATAGAAACTATGAAGTTGCTTTAAACCTTGAGTTTCTCTCTCTTTCAAAATCCAAATGAATCAACTGGAGACCTGTAGAGTTGAAAGCATCTTTACTGTAGTCATGGTAACAGTGACATCAGTGAGGCGTTCTCGGGTCAGGAGGAGATCTGAGTGAATGCACTGAAGATCAGAGCTCCTCTTCCCGCTTCAGATCCAGCTCAGCTGCCAGACGGCATTTCCTGAGGGATCGTCACTGTGCCGCCTCACAATCACAACACAAACCCCAACCCCAAACCCCAAATCATCCTGGTGAACAGCGTTTCTCACCATCACAACACAAACTCCAACCCAAACCCATAGCCAAAACCATCCTGGTGAACAGCGTTTCTCATGACAGGCTTCGGGTTCTGTGTGGAATTTAGATCCAATTTGATGAGACTAGAAACAATGAATCTCATGAAACAATTAAATTACATCCCAGCTCATTTTTCACCCCCCCCCCCCCAAAATTAAAGAAAATAATATTTAATTTTAAAAAGAAAATTAAGCCTATTTTAAGACTATTACTTTTTTCCATGACAGTTACACAGATCCTGTTCTGTAAAAATTATATGATCAATAAGTTATGACATAGCCTACTTTAAGTTATGATACTTTTTTTTACATTGCTTTAACTTTAAAATAAGTTAAGCAATTTTCAACTTTATTTATAAGTACAATTCCTTTTTTAAAGTTAGTTTAATGTAATGTCAGTTGATATTAAACTTCAAGTTGATTGTACTTAACTTTTTTCTAGTGTGCCAAATGGTTATTCAATTCAGTTTTTGGCATAAATTAAAGACATTATAACAATGATAAAGTAACCATTTTTTTACCATTTTCATTAATGTATCATGAGAGTTTGGGAGGGAAATGTTCTTAATTGTCATGAAAATGATGTCAGAATGCACAAAATAATCCTAAAATAAAATAAAAACTGATTTTGAAGTGAAAAAATGTTGGAGACATTTTCATGAGATTCCGTCTAGAAGTGTGAATGGATCAAGGTAAGTGAAAGATGTTGAATCTGAGTGAATCCAGACAGACAGTGGCTATGGCTGAGCCGGAATCATCAGAGAGCTGGTTATGAATGTGTTATGATGAATGTCTTCCCCGCAGCAGTGCAGTAATGTCCCGATCCACCTCTTCAAATGGACAATGAAGATCATACCTGAAATAGACAGTTCAGATGTTACAGATGATTCTGTATTTGTATCTGTATAAAACACCCTCATATTTTGCACATGCAAATCACACTGAATTTGTGAGCGCATCTCGGTACCGTCTGTAAGGAACCCCGTCCGCAGTGATGAGGAACTTCTCGAAGTTCCATCGGATGTCGTTGACTTTAATGGGAGACCAGTAGAGCTTCCTGATGTCTCCGATCACAGGGTTGACAAACGGAAGAGTTTTCTGGAAGAACAAGGTCACTGTAACTTTGCTAGAACTGAATTACTCTGGCTTAACACGTAACATATTACACATTAATTTATGAACTTGCTGTAAGAAGAGTCATGAGGCCTGTTCTGACCTTTCACACCTAACTTGTTTGGTCCGGACTTTCGGACTTTTCAGTTTGGTCCGAATCAAAATTACAGATGTGAAACCTCCCCTGGACCAAACAGGTGAAATTTGGTCCGACGAAAAGAGATAGTCTCGGTTCGGATCAAACTGAACAAAGGTTTGGTTCGTTTCTAGTGTGAAAGCATTTCTGATTGGTTCGAACTTTCAGACCTTTTATAGGAAGTTCTGGCGGTTCCCAAAAAGCCGAAAAAACAGAAGGTGTCAGGAGAAATGAGCCGTCTAGCACTAGTATTGATTGAAGTATGGTCTGATGACATAATAGGAAGTCAACTTGCAATCTTCTCCTCTTTTCCTGCTGGCGACGATCAAATATTTGCACTACGAGGACGTTCATTTGGCGAATTTGAACTAGCGTTATGTATAGTTGGTGCTGCAATATGGCATAAAAATAACAATATAGTTGCAACGATATGCATCTGTTTCGCTCATGTTGTCAAAGTTACCCGCACAACACAGCTGACGTCAGACACGTCCATTTACTAACCAATCAATGTGGTTCCAATATCCAACCAATCAGTGTCAAGATGCAGCCCACATAGATGATGACGACAGAACGTATGTTTACGTATGTCACGTAAACTTCTTTAATGCGATAGCATAATTGCAGTGTGAAACCAAAACTTTCTGAATGTATAAAGTGCATCACGTCAACTTTGGTTCGGACTTTGGTGTGGACTTTCAGGTGTGAAAACGCCAGAAATAGCGATGCAGACGAAAAATCATGAAGATAATGTTCCAATTAATTCCGATTCCAATTAATTAATTTTCTAAATATTTTATGGGCTGAATAGATGAGTTTCACGAACCCTCTCAGATCTACTGATAAACTCATTTATGTTTTGTTAGATAAAAAAAAATAATACAAAAAAAACATTTGAAAATGAGAAATTGGGGAAGAAATGTCTTATAATTGTGATGAAAATCATGTCAAGAAGTCTTATTCCCCATTTGCTGCAGAGTTGTTCTGCATTGAGTGAGCTGATACCTTCAGGAAGGCGTATAGAGGATGTTCATCTGCGCCGTTCACATCAATCCTGCTGAACAGTGGGAACTGTGGGAGGAAACCTGCTCCTGGTCTCACATACTGCAGGACATTCAGGATCTCATGGTTCTCCTCTGGGAAGAGCAGAGGTAAAATAATCTCACTGACCCTAAACTTTAAAACAGTGTTGTGAATATAAACACGGATAATTTTACAGGTCTTAGAACAGCAGCTGTGTTGCCAGAACTTTGCCCTCAAGTGCGTAGGCCCGTTAATGGTTTTAAAGACACTCAATGCTTAAAATTCTGACAGTAGAACACGGATTTGTAGTTGATTCGCAGGTCTTACCCGGAGCCTGAAGGCCAAACTGATTGCAGGGGAATCCAAGCACAGTGAAGTTCAGTCGTCCATACGTGTCCATGAGTGCATTCATCCTGTGATACTGCATCAGCATTGGTTTCAGTTATGATCATACATTTTCATTTATTCATTAATGTGCAAACAAGTTAAATAGTTTTTGATTGACAGCTGCATCACATTCAATTAAAACATTTGTTGAATAATAATAGTCTAAAGAAAGTTTCGATCAATAAGGCTGTAACTTTTCAAAACATACACTTTTGTACCTAAGGGTGCATATTGGTACCTTAATGGTACACATTAGCACCTAAAATGTACATATTAGTTTCTAAAAGGGACAATAGTGTACCTTTTGAAAAGTTACAGCCCCAGTGACGGCTTTCATATCTTTTTTGTCTAATTTATACCTTTCCTGAGGCCAAGGATGCTTTACATCATCATACGGTCACAAAATGAATCAACCAGACAATCATATGGACAATGGACATTTGTCCAGTCCAGATGCATAGTGGTTATGTCAATGAGACATATTATAATACAAATACATATCAAGACATTCAAATCCATAACAAAGAACACATAATGTAGGCAGTAGGCTATATATAGAACATAAAACTGTTCTACTTAAAGGGATAGTTCACTTTGAAATAAATTTTTGGTATGTTTTAGCTTAACTCAAGTTCATCCAAGATGTAGGTGTCTTTGTTTCTGCAGTAGTTTCAATTTTGATATTTTTAGGTCAAACCGTTCTTGTCTGTCAGTCAAATAATGGAGGTCTATGGTCACCACCTCAAAGAGCATGCACAGAGAAGTCCAGATTAAACATGATTTAATGACTCGTAAATGTAAGTACACATTGATGGCCTAAGACACTGAAACGAGCGGTTTTGTGTGAGAAAACGAACAGTATTTATATCGTTTTACCTCTGTAATCACAGTCACGTCCAAGTGATCTGAAGGCATGGGCGCTTCGGTCCACGCAAGTGCTGGAAAGCGGCATAGTGATTTCTTGTACGGTTGCGAAAAAATGTGTTGAAAAAAACGTGTCTGTTGATTTTTTGAAATCATCTTCCATTGCAATTTCCTGTATATATAAACATGTTGAATCTTCACAGCGAAGGGCAAAACTTCTGAAATCTGTGTAAACAATGCGAGTGACGAGACACGAAGCGCCTAGCCCAGATCACTTGGACGTGGCTGTGGTTACAAGAGGTAAAAACGATATAAATACTGTTGGTTTTTCTCACACAAACCGCTCGTTTTGTGTCTTAGGCCATCAATGTGTACTTACATTTACGAGTCATTAAATCATGTTTAATCTGGACTTCTCTGTGCATGCTCTTTGAGGTGGTGACCATAGACCTCCATTATATGACTGACAGACAAGAACAGTTTGACCTAAAAATTTCAAAATTGAAAATACTGTGGAAACAAAGACACCTACATCTTGGATGCCAATTTCAAAGTGAACTATCCCTTTAAAGGAAGCTCAGATGCACCTCTTCGACGGTGGACCCTCAGAAGGTCCCGACGTTCACGATGAGAAGGACTTTTCCTCTGAAGATGTTGAGTGGAGCGGCCTTTCCCTCCAGGGTCTCCATGGTGAAGTCATACACTGAATTTGCAGCCATATTTGCTGTAGATTCTCGGTTCCTGGTGTGTATCAGTGACGGTACACACACTTAACCACCGGCTCTCGGCTGCGTTTCATTCAGAGATCTGGATCTCTTGGCTCAGCAGGTTCTGCATGAATGACTCTTTGTTTTGAGCTCTTCATGTGTTTTTTGTCCCAGGTTTACAAAGGCTTGCTGACCCTGATGGTCATGTGATGTTCTCATTTCAAAGGCCAGGTGATTGTAAGTGTCATTGACCAACAGAAGTCGCAGCATCAGCTGATCAATCAGGTTTAAGCTATTTATGTTTTGACACTTTAAAAATAATATAAATGACTCCCATATAAATAAAGCAAACAAAATGCATGCATTTACTGAAGGTTGTTGGTAGCCAATCATATAAATAAATTAGCATAGCCTATGCTTATTTTTTAGTAGCTTAATTTATCTCATGTGAATGTTTAAAGACCTGTCGCTTGGTTTGTTGGTACTAGGCTCTCTATAAAGATGTCATTTTTGTGTATCTGTCTGTTTGCCTGTCTATCGATCGGTCTATATGTTTTTTTATGTCTGTCTATCTATCTAGACGTTAACTTCATGTATTGTTTTGATGTATGACGCTGTTCTTCCAGCTCGTTAGATGGCAGCAGTGAGTCACCGTTGGATCCGCATCAGCCTGTGCAGAAGAACCCGGAGGAGCCGGTCAGCTGTTTATCAATCATGATCAATAATGTGTGTGGATCAAAGGACAGTATCAGCATGGATCAAAAACATGACGAGCGCATGCAAAGCCACAGGTATAGTTTATAAAGAGTGATCCAGGTGTGCGTGGATTTAGACAAACACGTACGCGCGTTCCTTTGACTAGCATGCGCACAAACAGACGTTTGCAGCAGAACATCTGTAACGTTACTGTCCATATACACATCATTTTCTATGAGACAGTGGCTGCACTGGTTTGCACGCGTGCATGCATATTGAAAACAGCAAGCATTGTTCATATCTTCTTCATAATATTATGTCTGTTAAACTGTGTTGTTTTATGCGCGTGAATATTGATGCATGCTACTCTTCCTGACGTTACGAACACTGTAGTCTTGGTCAACTTTTATAACATTATGTCTAACAGTTTCCCATTTGTTTTGTATGCGGGCTGAATGCATTTAATATTTCGTGGCCAATTTTTGGCCGTCATTAACATGGTTTTATACATTGGCAATTCACCAACGTAGGATGTTTTGTCATGTTTATATATTCACTTCAAATCAAAATTGCTTTATTGGCATTACTTATATTATAAAATTGCCAAAGCTTGGAATGCATAGACTAATTATAAAGACATCAAAATAATAAAATATTGTAACATAATGTACTTAAATGTATTAAATTAATTGGACAAATTAAAAGTATGTATGTATGTATAGACAGACAGACAGACAGACAGACAGACAGACAGACAGACAGACAGACAGACAGACAGACAGACAGACAAACAGACAGACAGACAGACAGATAGATAGATAGATAGATAGACAGATAGATAGACAGATAGACAGATAGACAGATATATAAATATATATAATGGGATGACACAACTCATTTGGCCTAACTTTGAAGTGTGCAGTTGTATGTCAGTTGGTGTATTTGATATCATCATTGAGCTGTGTGTGTGACAGGTGTCATCTGCTGGACCTGCCCTGGGAGGATGTGTTAGTCACACACGTGTTCTGTTACCTGCCTCTGCGTCACCTGGTCAGCCTGCAGCGCGTCAGCAAGAGCTTCCGTTCCCTCATACAGGTGTACCTGGCCAACTGCCGTAAGTTTGACCCTGCGCAGGTGAGGGAAACTATTTTGATATGGAGATTATCCGTTCTCTATTGCAGTGGTTCCCAACCTTTTTTTGTCTGAAACCCCCCTTTTCCCAAGAAAATATTCAAACAAAATATTGCTTTCAAAGAAAATGTATATTTACAATAACCAGATATGTTTATGCACAAATAATAGCAGATAATATTGAAAACACAATAAAAAAACATCAGTAGTCCCTTTGTAATTTAAAAACGTAAACCTAGGAGAAGCATATATACCGGCATTGTCCCTATTTGAAATGAAATGAAAAAAAAAAAAATTTCACACTGCTGTGTCGGTTAAAAAAAGAAAGAATATAGGCTATCACTAAATGACTGTTGTCTGGGGCCTCAATACTTGCAAGTTATTTGTGAGGCATTATTTTTTAAGTTTTTGGCACTTTAGTACAGAGCCCCCCTAGTCCCACTTTGGCAAAAAAATTGGCCACAAGTTACTATCTTAAAGGCCTCAAGATACTATCTTGAGGCCACGAGATAGTTAGGTGTTCAAGCATGAAGTGTTGAAAACATATTGTATTTGCTAGAAAGAAAAAAAAATCCCCTGAAAATCGCATCGTGCAGCCCAAACCGTAAGGGCTGTAAAAAGGGGGTATTGCTCATAACTCCTAGACCGTTTGACTTAGCTTCAAGCTTTCTACACCACTGTAATCCCTGGCTCAAGACGGACAAGATGTATATCTCGGATTTCCATTTGGAGCCCAGGAAAAAAAATGAGTGTCGGTTTTTGTCCTGTCCTCTAGGCCTATTCTCTGGACTCTCTAAATCAATTATTACCAGTGGCGTGGCAAAATGCACCCAAAGCCTATAAATCCTAAAAGGAAAACTCAGAACTTCACAAAAATTGATGAGCATATGTATCATAACATGTAGAAGAAGCATACATAGTTTCATGGAGATCGGACCATAGGTGGCGCTATAACAGTTAAAAAGCTTTAAAACCATGTATTTCAATGGTAAATTGCCAGTATTGGCTGTATGGTGTTTTCCATCTATTATGTCAGTGGATAAATGTATATTAAATAAAATTGAATGCCTTTTGATGCTTTTTGTGCTTAAAGGCCTTAAAGGCCTGAACTGCTTGAACACTCAATAAATGCTGCTTGCAGCTTTAATTATAATTATAATTTTTTTTGCCATAGTGGGACTAGGGGGGGTCTGTACCATAGTGGTTTAGGATAAGACAAAAACACGGTTTGATGGATTCCTGATGAACTCGTTCAAAATATAAATTTTTAACAGAAAAAAGTTAAAAAAAAACTTTTCAAAATATGACACGACCTCACAGAGCTCGCCCCTTGTGGGCCGCGGCCCCCTGTTGGGAACGGATGCTATTGTTGTACTGTATTTCATCAAACTTGAACACTGTCCTTCCTGTGTTTCTCCTCAGACTGGGCCAAACATTCCCAAAGAAGCCTTCTGCTCCATCCTTCGCCACAATCAAGTTCTCCACCACCTCTGTGTCAGCAACTGCTCTGACTGGATCTCTGATAAAGAGCTTCTGCCTGTGATTGGTCAGAACCAGCACCTGCTGCGCGTGGACCTGCGGGCTGCGTTCATCTGAGCCGTCACGCTCTGGTGGCGGTGTCTCTGAGCTGCCCGCGTCTCACACACCTGAGCCTGGCACACTGCGAGTGGGTGGACAGCCTGGCGCTGCGCAGTCTCAGCGGATCACTGCTCCGACCTGCGCTCGCTGGACCGTCACCGCCTGCGACAGCTGAAGGACGAGGTGGTGTGTTACGTGGCGGGGAAGTGTCCGGCGCTGCGCTCGCTCTCAGTGGCGGTTAATGCCAACATCACGGACACGCGGTTCGAGGAAGTGGCCAAGAAGTGCAGAGAGCTGGAGGAGCTGGACCTCACCGGGTGCCTGCGGGTGCGAAACCAAGCCGTCAGGTGTGTGTGTGTGTGTTTACAGTTTAAACATCAGATTAGGGCTGCGTGATTTGGGGAAACTAATTTAATTGCTTTTTATTTATTTATTTCCCTGAGAAATCAAGTTACAAACTTGTTTGTAAGACTGCACAATTCGGTCAAGAATATTGTGATTATAACAGTCTTATTTATACATAATCACAATATTTTGGCCAAACGTCTTACAAACATGCATTTTTTCTTCTATATTTTTCTTAACCCCTTAACTGTCACTCGTCCGGTACCTGGACGCCTAAATTTACTTCACTATATTTCTATTAAATCCTAATCTAATTATGACAAATTATATATCTTTGGAAAGGTCTAAGACTTCTAAATATATTTAGTTTTGTAACAAAAAACAGGGATATTCTACCCCTGTTTTGTGTTACAAATTATGTAGGAAGAGTAATTGATGAATTTATGACAAGAGTGCACCTCAAAAAATCTGCATCATAACAGGAGTTTTTATTCACCTACTTTTAATCATTGAAACTTCTGTTTTTATGGTAAAAGTTCATAATAAAACATATAATCTAGTATTTTTCAATTAAAAATAAATAAATAAATATATATATATATATATATGTATATATATATGTGTATATACATGTGTATATATATATATATATATATATATATTATATTATCCTCTAAAAATTATAATATTTATATTCATTATCCTCTAAAGTATAATATTATTTTTTATTATATCGCATATTTTAGTAGTTATCACAAATTAGGTATCATTTGAAAGCTTAAACTCAGAATTTATCATGTGAAAACTGTTTTATAATTAAACGTTGCGTTACCATAGAAACGGTACTTATTTTATCAGGCTCCTCCCCTTTTGGGCGTCATTATATTTCATAATTTATGATCAAAACCTTTTCTAATCTTGATAAAACACATATTGTCAGAAAGGTCTGGGTCTCAAGGTTCCGAATTTTGTGACAGAAGTGATATTTGGACAGAAATGTATTAATTTGTTAAGGCAGAATGTATACAACTAAATTCAATGGAATTCAATGGCACCCGGTGGCTATTTTTGGTACTACGCCTAAACAAAATCTCATGAGAACTTTGTTTGTGATATCAACTTCAAATTTGGAACATAACTTGATAAGATTTATGGCTTTGATTTTATAGAAATTTTAGAGTAAAAAATATTTTGTAAAATATATATTTTATATAAAATACAGTATATTTGATTTACTGTAAATTTGAACTTCCATAACTTTTTCATACTTTAATTTTTTGAAGTGTTTTCACTTCAGCAATATTCTGCTGAGTGTTTTCTTTAAAACAAGACCAAACTTAGGTATATATTCCAAAGCACTCTTAAATTACAACCATTTAAGTTGAAATACTTGATTAAACACTTGAGTTTCTTATTGTACAGGAAAATACTGAAATTGTAATATTTATTATTTTGTTTAATATTTTAATAACTGTTTATTTGTGTGTTTAGGACGTTAGCGGAGTACTGCCCCAAACTGCGGTCGCTCAAAGTCAATCACTGTCACAACTGTAACCGAGTCCAGTCTGGGTGTTCTGCGGCGGCGTAACGTGGAGATCGATGTGGAACCGCCCCTACAGAGGGCGCTAGTGCTTCTGCAGGACGTCGTGGGATTCGCTCCGTTTATTAACCTGCAGATTTAAAGGAGTAGTTCCCTTTCAAAAACACTTATGCTGATAATTTACTCACCCCATGTCATCCAAGATGTCCATGTCTTTCTTTCTTCAGTCGAAAAGAAGTTAAGGTTTATGATAAACATTCAAGCATTTTCTCCATATAATGGACTTCAATGGGGTCCAAACGGTTCAAGGTCCAAATGAGAGTTTCAGTGCAGGTTCAAAGGGCTTTAAACGACACCAGGCGATGAATAAGGGTCTTATCTGAGCGAAACGATCGCTCATTTAAAAAATAAATAAAAAAGTGTACGTTTTATAAGCTCAAATGCTCGCCAACGAATGAGATGACTCGAAAAAAGATTCGTTCATTTTGATGAACAAGCTTGAACAGGAGAGCAAGGTGAACATTTGAGCTTATAAAACTTAAACTTTGTTATTTATTTTTGAAATGACTGCTCGTTTCGCTGAGATAAGACCCATATTCATATTTAAAGCCCTTTGAAGCTGCACTGAAACTCTCATTTGGACCTTGAACCGTTTGGACCCATTGAAGTCCATTATATGGAGAAAATTCTGGAATGTTTTCATCAAAAACCTTAATTTCTTTTCGACTGAAGAAAGATAGACATGGACATCTTGGATGACATGGGGGCGAGTAAATTATCAGCAAAAGTGTTTTTTAAAAGTGAACTACTCCTTTAACACATCAGGAACATCCAGAAGAGGTGAGCAAAAAGACATGGAATCCAAACGAACGTCATAGTACATGCTTTTTGTGTGCATGATTAGTGCAAATTTCACATCTGCATCCATCAATATGCCCTGCAGTGCCTCAGGTTAGTGTCTTTGCTTGTAATGTGTGAAATGTTTTTGTTTTATAGGTCCTGTCTCATCATACATGATGTTTCTTGGACATTTGAAACAACACATTTGTACACCAATGCAATATCACAGAAGACACACCACAAATCCACATCTCGTGCTTGATTGTTTTAAAGTATTTTAGCATTTCAAAAGAAACACTACGATTTACTTTGGTTTTCAGAGTGGGGCTTGATCAAATCTGGTCCTTTATGAAAATCACCTGGAAACATCTTATTTATTGAAGCAGCTTTCTATGTTTTTCATGAACCAAATGTTGTATCATTTTGCACTTATGAAATACTGAAATATTTGCACTTTTTTCAGAGCATCATATTTCCTCAGCTTTATTAGACAGATCATTCCTCAGAATCAAGTCATGTTTTACAGACGCACGCCGGTAGATCCAGAGCTGTGTTCATTTGATCCCTATGAATGTAATTGTAGAAGCTGGAAAATTAATATTGTTTCTGATTTACTTCATGCGTTCGCAGTGTTTGTTTGAATAAGACAAATCTTTTTGTATATTTTATCTGCACATATGTGCACTGAAATATGTCAAATTAGACTATATATTGCTCTATATGTTACATTGATAATATTGAATCAAGAATTGAACATGCTTATAAAGCGTAGCTGTTGAAATGTGCTTATTTTTAATTATTTTAGGACCTTTATATGTATTGCTTTATTATGAGTATTCCAAGGAGCATCTAGATAACATGACAGCAATTTCTTGGATCATTGTTCAACATTTTAACATCAGAATGGGATATGATTTGTGCACATGGACTGTGCTTTATTATGTTTTGCTATTGTATAATTCCATGTGGTTGTAAATTATAAAGTGCATAAATGTTTTATGCAAATTGATTAGAAAGTATAAACACTTATGCAATATGAAGCTTTGAAATATTATTTAGTCTTCACATGGTAAGTTCGTGGGATTATTTTAAACTTTTAACTTGAATTGACCACAAGAGGGCAGTGTCAGCTTGATGGATGTGTGATTAATTGGCGTTATGCACAGCTGCACTATTTCAGACAGCTCCTTTGTTTCCTACAAACTGATTAATCCAGGTGTGTCTGAGCTCCGTAGTCGCAACAACAATATTCAGACACACCTGGATTTATCAGTTTGTCCAATAATGTCAGACAGGAAGCAAAGGAGCTGGCTGAAGTTCAGGAAGCAGTGCAGCTGTGCACAAAGCCATTCTGTAATGCATGTGTTTTAACCATGAAATGTCTTTATTTATGGAGGTGAGTTATGGAGATTGCTGCGAAGTCAAGGTGTTTGACTTGAGTTAGGTTCAATAAAAAGAGATGTAGCCTATTCTTGATTCTACACAGAAAACCTTGCTTGATAATTCAGGAACTACTCAAGCTTAGTCATTAGAGTAACTGCTTCTCCACATGAATAGAGGGAAGGTTTGTGTCCTAATGACCTGAATGTCAGAATTATTAGTCATATACCTTTTTTATCCCTGTTGATCCCTGAAACTCGGATTGTGAAACTCCTTTTGTGTAGAAATCTGAATTAATTTGTATGCATCATTGGAAAGGCATCTATCTTTTTTTAATGTAGCATAGTGTTAGTAGTGTGTAAAATGGAGAGAGTAAAAACGATTAATTTAAAATAAAAAAGGATATGAAAAGACAATGGAATTGTCTTATCAATTTCACAATACAGCATATTCAATGAAGTGTGTGTGTAATGAAATCAAATTGTGTGGCTTTCTTAAAGAAAAAACAGTTTTCCGGGTTTGTCTCCTTGCAATTCGATATAGATCAGAAACAAATAGCTTATATCGGTAATAAATTTCTTTTCACCCTTTATTTTCTTGATTATTAAAGTACAATCACAGCGGTTGTTTGCCTCTTGAGACTCGACCTGGAAAAACTCGTCACACCTGTAAATAATTTCAGCACGCGAGCACTGAGCATGCGCACTGCGTCCCACTGCCTACTACATAGAGCCGAGCAGGTTACAAGTTACGAAACAGGTGGTGAGAATAGGCGGGACTTAGCGGACGAGACGCTGACTCTAATTGGTCAGTAGTTTTCCTCAAACTCAACGGAAATTATACGCCTTTGTTTATAAAGAATATTAAGCGGATAAAGAATTGTATAGATGCAATTTCTTCTCATTCTCTCATATTCCTACCTGTTTATCTTTATATGTGTGATTTTTCCCTTCGTACGAATATTTTAGTTTTCGCTTTAATCATCACGAGGTACCTGTTACTTTTTCCAACGCTGCTCAAAACAGACCAATCACAACAATCCGCAATTGTGGATACAGGGTAAATTGTATTGTATAAAATGTTTATTAGTAGACTAAAGGACGAATTCCAATGTAATATGTTTTCAAATTAAACAATTATACTGTTTAGCATACCAACGTCTCCTATAATTTTGAATTCAATTTGAATGCAGCGCGAGGACTGAACACATGAGCCACAACGCGCCCTCTGGAGGAGTCTACACTAAATGTAACAAGTAACAACAGCGTTTCCTAGCACTAATAGTAGGAGTAGTGTGGTAGAGCGTCATTGAGAACACAACTCGTGTCCTACCGGCTGATGTCTGACTCTGTTAGTTAGAAACACTCTGTTCTCTGCTCTCCTCTTAGTTCCCCCAAAACACGAATGCAAGACAGTGTCGAGGAGCTGTTCACTTCAGCACCGCCATACAAACCCAGGCAGGACCTAATAATGAGGATGATGATGCTGATGAAGATGATGATGCTGATGAGTGCATGCGGACTGCAGTAACACACCAGCAGCAGCAGCAGCAGCAACAGCCCCGCATTCCTCCAGCTGAGCCTCCGGTAAGAGTTTCTCCTGTTTGCATGCGTGTCTGCTGGGGTTTATGTGGTCCTGATGCATTTACATGCTATTGCATTGCTGCATGCAGAAACATTGCAGTCAGGCTTGGGGAAAATGTCCCATTCAAACATATGCTGGATCAGTGTTGATTTCAGAGATGTGGCCTTAGATTCCTTGAGCTAAAGGACATCGGACAGGGCAATTTGTAAGGGTGAAATTAAAGGCTAAATTTCTGGAATATTCCGTATTTGGTGGTTTTATCTTTCTATAATACAATATTTTAGCAAGTTCTTGACTGAAAGTGTTGGAATCAACCAGTTGATCATTTTAGGACGTTGAGGTCATCACTCAACTGAAAGAATGAATGATCTGATGTGGTTTGGTGCTGTTTTGATATATTTGAGGCTAATGAATATAATTTTCTTTCTGGTGTGCTACTGGTGTTTGGACACAAATAATAATTTTTAAAAAACTACATGTTTCTATGAAATTAGTTTTTGTGTGGTGGGTGAATGCAGATATGGCTGATAATATTGTTTGATGAGACGGTCCTAATGATGAGAACATGAATGATGTAGCTATCCATGATCTTAGTAAACTCATATTTAACACATTTTCCCTCATATTTGCTCTGATATATCAATCAAGCACATTAATTAGCCAATATGTGGCTCGCTTGAGATTATCTGACAACTGCACGGTATACAATTAAAATGATTGTCCAAAGTTGTACATAGAACAAAGATTGAGTCTTTCTACTTCAAAATGTATTACTGGCCATTTCTTAGTAATTATTCGTGCAATTTACTAGAAATTTCTGTGTGGAAATTTAATTACCCTGAACTAAATGTACCAATTTGGCAAATTAATGCATAATAATTACATTTTCTTCCCAATTGTATAACTTTCTGAATTTACCAGCAACCTTGTGGATAATAAACATGTGTTTAAGAAAGGAATGAGTTTTGATTGAGTAATGGTGTGTGTACATTACATTTGCTCTCATGGTCTAGTTGTCCATTATATCGTCCTTCATGCAGCAATGCCGGCATTGAACATTAAGATATAAATCCAGTATGCTAAACTTACTGAAGACAAATGAGACTTGTGCAAGGTTTTGAATGTTAGAAGTATACACAATAGTCTCTTGTAATTCACTCAAACCATCAAGCAGAAGACGTTTATTACTCGTTGACTGTGTGATTTGTGTATTGGCACAGACGGTAACTAACACTGATGCGATAACCTCAGATGTCTGTTATTAATCAGCCTGGCCGATATATCATGAGTGCTGTCGGGTCTCGTTCAGTCTGTCTGGTTTCGGCGGTCGGAGCAGATGCTGTCCTGAGGAAGACGTTTGCTCCTAAGGATGATGAATTCGAGTGTCTGACACAAAAGCTGCAGGTGTACAAATGCCCCGTCCTTTAGCACGACGAGAGAAAGAGCGAGAGAGGAAAGGGGAATTATGAGTCATGCTTGTGTTTGTGTCTGTGATGTTTTGTCTTCATCAGCTGATGTTTCATTGAGACAGCTTGAAGAAAGACATGATAAATCTCTCACTATTTGTTCTGTTTGACCTCTAAAACCCCTCACGCTTGTGATGTTTGCTCCTTTTTTATCATATTTTGTATCTTTAAGGTCAGTTTTGACTTCATTCGGGTGGAAAAGAGGTTTATTTGCTCCACAGCTTTTGGAATATAGATATTCGGATACTGTGACATGCATGTTTTCTCCCCTATTTCACTATTATCTGTTGGTATATTTGAGATGCATGCTATTGCATTGTTATTCATTTCGCATAGTAATCTAATCATCATAATTTCCATTAAAGGCACACTATGTAAGATTTTTGGATTCAAATATAAAAACCACTAGAACAATGTTATATATTTTGTTTGTACTTGCATCATCCCAAATGTTACCAGGAATGTTTAAATTTTGAGAAATAAGCAGTTTTAACCATCACACGAGACTCATACACGCGTCACCTTCGATTTCCGGTGTTTTATTTTGTAGAAACCAAGCCCTCAAAAGTGAAGCCATAACATTTCGAATCACCTCCGGTGGACGGCCCTAGTATAGGTCATAAACTCCGCCTCCCCATGTTATTCAGCTGGACGTGAGACCATCTAAACAATTAAATTACACTTCACATTTCCTTTTTCCAAAGATAGTTTCTGTCATTTACTGTAGTTTCTATCACGTCGATATAATTTCAAGAGTTTCTTTTAGTAAGTTTGTTTTTAAATATAGTTAATTATTTGATGCTATAAAAACGGTGCTGTGACATCATGATTGACAGCTGTGATTGACAGGTTCTCTGTGCGAAGTAGTCACTGAAGCACCAGCGGACTTTTTTTTCATAATGTTGACTATGTGGTTAGAAGTTGTATTTACCTTATTTTAACGATGCAATCAGCAGACACTTTTGGAGAGGAACGAAGCAGACAGAGGCCACTTAAGAAAACACTTCCCAAAAACGCAAGTACACAGAATCAAATCCCAAGATGTCAGCGCCATATCCGGACATTGGTGGCTTCAGTTCTCTCCGATTAAAAAAAAAACAAAGGGGCGTCGTCCATCTTTTTTTACAGTCTATGGTAGAAACCATATGAATAAGGGTCTTATCTCGCGAAACGATCGCTCATTTTAAAAAATAATATCAAAGTTTAAGTTTTATAAGCTCAAATGGTCACCTTGCTCTGTTCTGTGATGCGCGTTCGTGACTCTCCTGTTCAAACTCGTTTATCAAAATGAACAAATCTTTTTCCGAGTCAATTTGGTTCATTGAACGAACAAAACGAATGAATTGACTCAATTTGTTGACTCGAATTGTTCAATTTGATGAACCATTTGAAGCATTGTTAGAGCCAGACCGATATATCGGCAGGCCGATGTTATCGGCCGATATTAGGCATTTTCCAAACTATCGGTATCGGCAGTTATAATGGCCGTTATAATTCAATTTTATAAATGAATATTTCAAAAATGAAAAAAATAAATAAAAACGGACGAAACACGCTTAAACCATGCCATGTCAAAATGTATGTTTTACACTTTGCAGTATGACGTCATCCATTGCTAAATTATGGCTCATCATAGACTAGCTAACCACAAAGCTAGCTAATGCCACTATCATCAGTCTGTTCTGTTGTGACAATAAAAGAAAAAAAGTTTCTTTTTAAAATGCATGATCATATTATTTTAGTTAAAACTCATAAATAACTACAAAAAAACTAATGTTAGGGAAATCTGTTAATTAAAATAAATAATAATAAAATATCGGCCGATATATCGGCATAAAGGATTTTAAAACCAAAAAATATTTGTATCGGTATCGGCCTTCAAAATCCTTTATCGGTCGGGCTCTAATCATTGTTATACAGCTCAACACAGTTAGTCTTTTTGTTTAAACCTTGTTTTCTTGATTAAGAGCGAGTGAGAGAGTTTTCTTGAGTCATAGTAGCCGCATATTAGCGAACACGCAGAGTAGCATTATAACACAACTTTTAATAAATAAAAACCCACATATGTGATGGGAAGAAGCGGAAGAGTTCGTCTGCGGTATAATAAAACTCCACTGCTCTCGAACCCAAATCACGGCGTGACGAGCTACGCCTTCGTTTGCAATAAGAGACCTCTAGTGGTGAAAACGTACATAGTGTGCCTTTAATGTCTTTAAAGCTGAAGTGTGCAATTTTTTTCAATTTTAAACTCATTTTAAAGTAAACAATTTTTGGTCTGAAAAGTGTTAATTTTGACTTCGGGGCAAATTCAAATTGTTTTATCTAATTGTAAGACATAAGGAGTTGTATAGGAAGACTGTTGAAGTCATTATTTTTGCTATTTTCTTTTGGTGGTGCTTATGATGCAGAATTACACACTTTTTTAAGTAACAGACAAGTGTGGAATGAATTGCATCTGTTTACTTTTTATTCATCAAAGAATCCTGAAAAAGAACTATTACGTGGTTTCCACAATATTAGTAAAAACTGTTTTTAACATTTTTTGAGCATCAAATCCTCATATTAGAGTGATTTCTGAAGGATCATGTGACTCTGAAGACTGGAGTAATGATGCTAAACATTCAGCTTTGATCAAATAAAAATATTATTTCTGTGATCAAATAAATGTGCATTATAGACTTTCAAAACGTTTAAACAATCTTACTGACCCCAAGATTTTGAACAAATAGTGTATATTTATTAGTTAGAAATGATATTGATATGCAAGGTAAATACTGAGCTGCTAAAAACATTCCTCAATTTTGCTTTATTTATTAAGTGCTTTGTGTCCGTCATTCACCAACAGCCTTGATAATAGATACAGCAATTTTTACATTCTTCAGTCATTTTGAGTAAATATAAAATAACTCGTCATTTATATTCAGCAAATCTTATTTGCGCACTATAAAGGTCACCCGCTACCTTGCTGTCTAAATCATTATCAGCTGTTACAAAAGCATATTTTGTATAGTTTTCATGAGCGAATATCCAGATTAATACAGGCATATATCTGCTGTTTATTCTAGAAGCCGGATCATACTTTAGGTTCGTCTCTACGCTGAAATCTTCTCCTCTCTTTCTCGTTCTGACTGTCCGATTAGTATTATTCGTCGTTCTCTCATGTAACGTTCTTCTTATGAGAAACTCTTTCATCTCTCCGCCTGTTGCCCACTCATGCTTTCTCTTCCCACAATCTCTTTCTTCTTTACACCCTCAACAACCTTTCATACGTCTCCTTTCACACGCTCTTCTCTTTCTCCCACTCTCTCCATCTGTCCCTAAATGAAATAAACACAGTATTTCTCATGGATTCAGCTCTGAAATGCTGTAGATGTGTGTTCGTCATGATCAAATGAATGATGATGCTTTGGCAGGCCAGTGTAATCGGCTTGCATTTCCATTCAAGTCAATTGAAGAAAAAAAAGACTTGCATGACTTGCATCTTGTTTCTGTTTTCAGACCACCTGATCTCAAGAAAACATGCCCTCTGTGTGTGTGTGTGTGTGCTTAAGTTAAGACCATTAGTGAGTTCGTACCATGAAAATAATGCTGCACTAATTTGATTTGATTCAATTTAAGAGACTGTTTTAGTTTGAAATGTGATTCATTCGTAATGTGATTGTCAATCATGCAGGCGACCAGCCATTAACATCAACTGCATGATCCAGAACTCACTGACAAAAAGGGTTTGGAAATGGCCTTTGTCTGAGTATCATGGATAATGGCGTCCAGCTAAGTGGATAACAGTGTTCATTTGAGTAGATGACGGCTGAACTGATTTAAAAACATGTATGATTATTATCCATGTTGAAAACAGTTTTTTACATTTTTATTTCAGGATTCTTTGATGAATAGAAAGTTCAAAAGAACAGCTTTTATCTGAAATGGAAAGCTTTTGTTACATTAAACACTACCCTTTAAAAAGTTTGGGGTCAGTAAGAATTTGTATTTTATTTTTGGGGGAAATAAATAAGAAATCAATACTTCTATTCATCAAGGATGAGTTACATTGATCAAAAGTTACAGTAAAGACATTTATAATGTTAGAAAAGATTCTAATTAAATAAAAGCTGTTCTTTGAACTTTCTATTCATCAAAGAATCCTGAAATAAAAATGTAAAAAACTGTTTTCAACATGGATAATAATCATACATGTTTTTGGAGCATAAAATCATCATATTAGAGTGATTTGTGAAGGATCATGTGACACTGAAGACTGGATTAATGATGCTGAAAATTCAACTTTTTTCAGAGGAATAAATTACATTTTAATAAATATTAACATAAAAAAGGTCATTTTAAATTGTCATAATATTTCACAATATTACTGTGTTTTTTGTGTATTTTTTTATCAAAAAATTGCAGCCTTGGTGAGCAGAAGAGACTTCTTTTAAAAACATAAAAAATCTTACCGATCTTAAACTTTTGACCGGTAGTGTATATATAATAATATAATTTTTATTTTCACCATGACTACTCCAGTCTTCACATAATCATTTAGAAATTGTTCTAATGTGGTGATTTGCTGCTGATTATTATCAATATTGAAAACAGTATTTTTGTGGAAACCGAAGATAAAAAAAATTTCATGATTATTTAATGCATACAAAGTTCAAAAGAACAGCATTTACTGTCGCTGAAATAAAAATATTTTGTAACATTATAAATGTCATCTTTATCTTTGAATATAATTGATTATGTTGAATTAAAGTGTTTAATTGTCATAATAGTAAGTTCACTATGCAATTTTGATGGTCCTAAAACTATATGTTTATGCATTGTTTTTCTTTTGATTTAAAGGCCTAATTAAGGTAAATTAAGGCCTAGACATGTTTAATTGAGATTCCCCAATTCTACAGATAGGGTTCATCCGCTCCCTGAAGGTCTCCGATTAGCCGTGTTAATGGAAGGACTTGGCTCAGGACTGCAGGTGTGTGTGTTTGTGTATCACAGCCGGAAGGAGATAAATCCTATTAAGTAGAGGAGGGGAAAGTAGGTCTGTAGGAACTGTGTGTGTGTGTGTGTGTGTGTGTGAGAGGGAGAGTGAGAGCTAATAAGATACATTGGACCACATCAGCACTTGCTATTTTTGGCCTCTTTTAGTGGTGTTTGCTAAGCTGAGCTTCGCCACGCTCAGTGTGAGGTATTTAAACAAATCCTGACACTAAGTACTAAACTTTGGCACGTATAGCTCATCCCACATCATTTGCGTTACAGATGTGGATGATTCACGTTACATGATTGACGCGCACACGCATGTAAATGCTCAATGCATGCAGTGTTACAGAACATTTCAGACTGACTGATGGCCTTCTGATTTCTGATCTTTGGGCTTATAGTAATTAGGGAGTTAGTAGTGGTTAATATGGAAGACTGACAGTCCCGTACTGTACAGAACAATCTCCCGTTCCACCACATCCCAAAGATGCTCTATTGGGTTGAGATCTGGTGACTGTGGGGCCGTTTTAGTACAGTAAACTCATTGTCATGTTCAAGAAACCAATTTGAAATGATTCGAGCTTTGTGACATGGTGCATTATCCTGCTGGAAGTAGCCATCAGAGGATGGGGACATGGTGGCCATAAAGGGATGGACATGGTCAGAAACAATGCTCAGGTAGGCCGTGGCATTTAAACGATGCCCAATTGGCACTAAGGGGCCTAAAATGTGCCAAGAAAACATCCCCCAAACCATTACACCACCACCACCACCAGCCTGCACAGTGGTAACAAGGCATGATGGATCCATGTTCTCATTCTGTTTACGCCAAATTCTGACTCTACCATCTGAATGTTTCAACAGAAATCGAGACTCATCAGACCAGGCAACATTTTTACAGTCTTCAACTGTCCAATTTTGGTGAGCTCTTGCCAATTGTCAGCCTCTTTTTCCTATTTGTAGTGGAGATGAGTGGTACCCGGTGGGGTCTTCTGCTGTTGTAGCCCATCTGCCTCAAGGTTGTGTGTGTTGTGGCTTCACAAATGCTTTGCTGCATACCTCGGTTGTAACGAGTGGTTATTTCAGTCAAAGTTGCTCTTCTATCAGCTTGAATCAGTCGGCCCATTCTCCTCTGACCTCTCGCATCAACAAGGCATTTTCGCCCACAGGACTGCCACATACTGGATGTTTTTCCCTTTTCACACCATTCTTTGTAAACCCTGAGAAATGGTTGTGTGTGAAAATCCCAGTAACTGAGCAGATTGTGAAATACTCAGACTGGCACCAACAACCATGCCACGCTCAAAATTGCTTAAATCACTTTCTTTCCCATTCTGACATTCAGTTTGGAGTTCAGGAGATTGTCTTGACCAGGACCACACCCCTAAATGCATTGAAGCAACTGCCATGTGATTGGTTGATTAGATAATTGCATTAATGAGAACTGAACAGGTGTTCCTAATAATCCTTTAGGTGAGTGTATATCAAGAATTGATGATTATTGTTATGGATGTATATTTTAGATTATTAATTTATTAGTGATGTTGATGTTAAGCATGGCTATTCTTATACCCGTGGTAAGAATTTGATATATCGCTAAACCTAAATATAAATTGTGCCATATTGTGCTTCTCTTCAAAAATGTAAAAATAGAAGTTGTAAAAATAGTTTGCTCAGGAGTGGAAGTGTAAACACTAGGAGGAGGACAAAAGCTGCTGAATCCTCTGTGGGATCTGTGTGTTCATGAAGAAGATAACACACAGCTGCTGTTGATCAATCTTTTCTGCATATATTCCAGGAATGAGGACGAGTCACAGCACGTTTACGATAACGAGAGCTCGACCATCCCTCATGCACACTTCTCGAGTGTCGATGTGATCATGACCCTGTTTTTGTTTATTGACTTCACAGTCAGATTTAGATGAGAGTATGTGTCAGTGTGTAGCCAATGTGTATATTTTTTGCTGCTGTACCAACGTCTTTTTAGTTCAATGTGGGTTTTTTAATGCATGTCATTATTAATTTTGCATATTGTTGAACCTTTGGAGTTCATTAATACATTTCTTCTTTTTTACCATGTGAATGTGTTACTGTGTTGGACCTCCATCTGATGTTGTGTCATTGTGTCATTAATGCGGTGTCGAGCTGCTCCCACATGACCTGTAGAGGCCTGTCCTATTCACACTTTCAGGAGCCTCCTTCATATTCTGTATTGCGACAGGTGTGCCTTTGAGTGCCTTCATTTTAAGTGGCGTGATGTGAGAAAGTGAATGAGTGACAGACAGAAAGGGAAGGAGGGAGGGAGAGAGAGATGTGTCTGTCTCTATGGCTACAGCTTTCACCGCTCTCAATAGAACGGCTTTCATATAATTCAGGGCAAAGTTATTAGTCAATACACAAAAAAATGTTGGGTTGTTTAAACCCACATTTGGGTCAAATATGGACAAACCCAAATGTTGGGTTAATTTTTGTATTTATTTATTATAATATTTTTATTATTATTCAGATTTTAACCCAACTTCAACTTTCAACTGTATTTTTTTTTTAATTGCATTTTTAACCCAACATTTAGGTTTGTCTATATTAGACCATATTATGGACCATATTTGGGTTAAAATTTGAATTAGAAAAAAATAGGGCTGTGCAAAAGTTAATTGTGATTAATCGCATCCAAAATAAAAGTCTGTGCTTACATAATATATTTGTGTGTGCTGTATATAATTATTTTGTAAATTTAAATACCTATGCATGCATATATATATTTAAGAATTATATGCGCTTAAATTGTGTGTATATATATATATATATATATATATATATATATATATATATAATCTATATTATATAAATAATATAAATATTTTATGGATGACTAACACATTTTCTTAAATATATACATGCATGTGTGTGTACAAAATAATTATGTACAGCACACACAAATATATTATGTAAACACAGACTTTTATTTTGGATGCGATTAATCGCAATTAATTTTTGCATAGCTCTAGAAAAAAATAATAATAATTTAACCCAATATTTGGGTTTGTCCATATTTTACCCAAATTTGGGTTCAAACAACCCAGCATTGTTTAGAGTTAAATAAATAATGAATACATTAATTAATCATGTATTTATTAATTTTATAATAATTATTAATGAATACTAGTAATCAATAATTAATGAAATAATTAATAAAAAATAGTAATTGGTCATTTTTTACTGAAAGAATGGCTTAAATGGATCAAAAGTGACTACACTAAAAAATGCTGGGTTATTCAACACAAATTTGGGTCAATTATGGACAAACCCAAATGTTGGTTTAAAAATGTATTTAAAAGGTTGGTTAAAATTTTAAACTACATTTTTAACCCAACATTTGGGTTTGTCCATATTTGACCCAATTTTGGGTTAAAAAAACAGCATTGTTTAGAATGTAAATGTGCTAAATAGTAAATACATGCGAATCAGAAGGAGTTTGGCTGTCTTGAATTTGTATTCATCTTCTTGTGGGTGTTTTTCCTCGCTTCAAGTAATTTGCTGAATTTATTTTATATGTATTTGTTTGCAGAAAAATAACCATGACTCATGTTCATATTTGTCAAATTTTAGCATATAAATTACCCCTACACTACAGCCGTTTTCAATAAAACAAAGATTGATGGAACATGTTACTTTTTTAAACTTGTTTAATACAACGTGTTCTGTACATGCCATTTCTTAAAATAGTGTGCTGTGTGTCCTCTGAAAGAGTATCTGAAGACTGGGTTCAGAAGGTCGTACAATAATATTAGCACAGATCCTGCTCCGTTGACATTAGAGACGGCTTCTGTGGCGCTGGTTAACTAAACTGGGATTCTGCCTGTAAACATGTGTATCTGGGAACAGTGATTCCTGCGAGGGTTCATTACGGCTGTTGCAATGTCTTATTATTTCCTCTGTGACTGTTCTGTGAAGTGCTTGTGTTAGAGCTGGATCTGTTGTTATAGTGAACACATCTCACTGTCAGGTGCAATTAAAACCCATCAATGTGAATCTCACCAACCCTGGCAAGGCGACATTTTCCTCTAATGTTTCTCAAACAAACTGCACATGGCATTTTGGTAAGTGCAGCAAATTGTGGTATTTAGCGAGGCTTTTAATGAGGAAGGTTATAATAGAGTAACAGAGCTGGTGATGAAGGTGTGAAGGTGTCTGTGTAAATGGCCCGGCGGCACAGATGGGTTTCAGTGAATTAGCTGAGATGGCCTGTAATATTCCCGCAGTGCTGAAGGATGAGCGAGTATATTTGGAGAGAGAAAGTCCTGGGAGAAAATAAGTGAAGGAGAGAGGGATGATATTGGGGAACCAGAGCAGTGTGTGTGTGTGTGTGTGTGTGTGTGGCTTGAATCTACTTGCATATCTCATGAATATTAATTAGGTCAGAGAATTTTAATTGTGGGAGCAATATATAAATACAGTTATTTCATATATTCCCAGTGCATATATACATATATATATATATATATATATACATATATATATATATATATATATATATATATATATATATATATATATATATTTATATATATATATATATATATATATATTTATTTATATATATATATATATATATTTATTTATATATATATATATATATTTATTTATATATATATATATATATATATATATATATATATATATATATATATATACATATATATATATTACTAACATTACAAACTTCGAGAATGAAACTTGACTTGAATGCATAATTTTTTTTTATTTTTTTTTCATACATTTTGAATAGCTATTAATGGAGGAAGATGTTTTTGGGTCCAGATGGTGTTGTTCAGCATTGACTAGCAGGGGCTAACTGGGACATGCCAACCAGCAAAACCTTTACCTGGTCTTTATACTTCTAATGCATCCTGGCACAAATACAAAGGACTTTCTGTTGTGTGAGCTTGCATTCAGTTAAAGTGGCTTCCTAGTATAATGACTGTTTCTTGGTGTAAACGGTGTCAGGGTAGATTTTATGCATATGTGTGTTTTATTGATCAATTGTTGACATGAGAGCTGCTTTAATTTATCCTTCACTTGTGCTGTAGCAGCAAAATCTATGACATGCACCTGCACTTTCGTGTGTGTGTGTGTGTATGAGACACATGAGAGATACTTCAATCAATCACCAGGCATCTCAGATGCTTCAGGAAGCACTTCCATAGAGTAGTAAAAATACACAATGACTTATTTGCACTTGCCTGTGTGATGGAGAATTTGCCCTTTTTTATGTAATTCCAAATTCATGTGTATTTATTCCCTTTTCGTGGTTTAAAGCTGAAGTTTTGCAGCATCATCATCTAAAGTATACATTGCTAATTCTTAGGCCTGAATGGGATTTTACTGTATGAGTCACTGAGGTTTAACACATAACGTGTGTGTGTGGTGGTGTGTGGTGTAGTGTGTGCACAACTATGTTGGATTTTAAGAGATTAATTTCAGTAAATAAGCCAATCCTTTCACGCAGATGGTCATTTTGGCATTTCTTATGCAGAAAGGCTTTGTTAAAAATAGATTTTGCAAAAAAAAGCTAAAATACCTTCAGTCGATTTCAAAATAGTATGACAGAGAAATCCAGTCTCAGCTGGAGAACATTCTCTCTGTGTGGTCAGTACTATAGAGTGCGGGCTAAATCAATGATAGAATGAGTATGTCATCTGCTGAGAACATGAGTCAGATGACCACTGCTGATATAATCGGGTTGCTGCCTCTGTAATTGGATTTCCACTGAAATGTCATGACGTGAAATGCACTGTACTTCTCTGCTACATTGTTTTGTTTTCGAAAGAAAGTTTTAGATGTTGGAACAATTTTATTTGTC
Organism: Hybognathus amarus; assembly: GCA_030378365.1. Classification (NCBI taxonomy): domain Eukaryota; kingdom Metazoa; phylum Chordata; class Actinopteri; order Cypriniformes; family Leuciscidae; genus Hybognathus; species Hybognathus amarus. The sequence goes on along the minus strand of JAQIUQ010004621.1, from coordinate 27,254 downwards.
CTTACAGACCCTGTTTTAACATAGCCTGAGTTTCCCCATTCTGCCTTGCCGCAGCGCGATTTTATCGCAGAACGGGGAGGAAGCCCAGGCGCATTTGATAGACATTTGTAGCACCCAATAATATGGGATATAATAGTCCTATAATATGCCATCTGGAATATTCGTAAACTCACGCCTCAAATACGAGAAAATTTACATGTGGTTTCCAGACCACGTTTCCATTCTCAATGATACATGGTCTGGCGTTAGCCAGGCTAGTTTTAACAGTTAATGTCAACATAAATATTCTGTGTAGTGCACAAATGCCATTAAGAATGTCTAAGTCGTCATTTTTGTTTGTATAAACCTTTTCACAAGCCAAGTTGTTTCAAAGAAGCTTTACAGAAAAGTATGCATTAAGCTTTAAAGTCATTGTGCAGTCAACTCCTGGCCTAATGGTTAGAGAATCAGACTGGTAACCTGAAGGTTGGGTTCATTTCCCGCCAGTATTGAGAAATGACTGAGGTGCATTTTGAGCAAGGCTCTCGCTTCCCGTGCTGCCCACTTGTTTCCACAGTTTTCCAGTGTGTTAACTACTTATTACTCCTAATGTGTGTGCGCTAACATGTATGGGTTAAATGTAAAGGACAAACTTGAAGTATTGGTTACCATACTTGGCCATCCCGTCACTTTCACCATCACTTAATAAATCTTGAGAAAACCAATAATAATTGTGGCAAAGAGGAAAAACTCCATATATTTAGGTAGCAATTCATTTACTGTCTTTTCTTATTATGTCTTAGGTGCAATGGTCCATGCCATCTCCATCTGTAGTTGCTGGTCTGGCAGGAGAGGGTATCTGAAGAACGGCATCTACATGGACTGAAAATAGATTCACAGGATTTCACAACCAGACCAGAACAGGATAAGGATCTCTGTCTCGCTCTGTCTGTCTTTTCTTCAGTCTTCATCTCAGTGTCTCTTTGTGTTGGACTGTCATGTCGCCATGTCTCAAACTGGAAAAGTCCTGCATTTGTATGTGGAGGTGAGATCCCCACCAGAGCATGACGAGAAAGGTAGTTCCTGTGAAACAACAGTGGAGCAAGATGGTCCTGTTGAGGCTTTGACCAAATTAGCACAGATGGCTTCAGGATTTTCCACACCTCCCAGCAGCACATTCAGACCAAATGTAAGCTTCCTACTACAGCCCACACACAATTCTCTTGATTCCCCTCAAAGACGCAGCATTCCCCAGCAGGAACCATTCCAACAAGTGTCCTCCTGCTTCAATAACAACATTGACTGTAAACAATTGAAACATGTCCAATCGTTGTCATTCTCTGGACGGACATCTGGTCCGGGGACGCCTTGTCGAGCCTGCAGTAATCAACGGGACTCTAAACCAGAGCCCGGACAGAGGTCCGTGGTCACTTTTAGCTACATTGAGAAGCCCCACATCAAAACTGTGGAGAGTCCCTGTAACAGTCCCAGTGGAATAAAAGAGGCATCTGCTTGCTCACGTAAGAGGTGTAGGGATCCAAAGCGGTCTCACCCTAATGAGTCTTCCTGCAATAATAGTCCATTTCACCAGCACATGGGTTACCCAGGATTTTGTTCCTCTACTTTCGGATCCCGTCGGTCAAGCAGCAACACAGCGAGCCCTGAAGGAGTTTGGCTCTCCCCAGTTGAGGTGTAAGTTTTCTCGTGGCCCAGACCAGAGTCCGGAGTTTCACCAACGGCAGAGGGCACGATGCCAGTCTTGGGCAGGTTCACCAGTGCCAAACTGCAGTGCCTACCGCCATGATCCTGATCCTGGCAGGGTCGAAGCCACATGTGGTCTCTCCAAAAGCTCAGCACCAGATGCATTTTCATCCCACACAGAGCATAACAACCAGCAGAAATCCACCTCCAGGTCCCAAGGATGCCCAAACCAGAACCTCCCTTCAAAGCAAGACTGTTCGACACCAGTGAGTCAAAGTTGGGGAAGCCGGGCTGAAGATAAGCCTCTGTCAGGACAAAGAACAAACCTCACAAACACACCCACTAATGGTTTGAACCAGCTTAGTGGAAGCAATAACTCTTCAGCCCTGAACAGTCCTGAGGTAGCTCGCAAGATTGCAGAAGAGGCCACCAAGGTTTCAACTATTTTCAACGAGGTACGCAGTTCTCCTTCTCCCGTTGTTTTCAGAGGTTCATCTAATCTAAGGAGCACAAACTATGGGTATCCTTTGAGAGAAATCCAGCATGAGAGCTTGCAACTGAGTCCAGTGCAGCATTTGGCTGTTAAGATGAACATACCTGTGCATGAAGACCATCCTAAAACAAATGGGGTTTCTCCGCACCTGCATGAAGCAACAGCTACTAAGAGCTCGGATTTAAGAGATGACCTGACCGATCACTCATTCTGCTCTGTCCCAGTGGGAGCCCCTGATTCTCCAGCCCTCCCGTCTCGTCTTCTACGTCCAAGTCTGTCCAATGCAGATGTGTGTTCTCCTCTCCGAGATCCTCGTCAGCTTAGGGCTGAACTGCCGGTCTCTAACAGCCCCACTTTACACCGTCACAAGCCTCCACAGTACACTGGAGAGGAGTGGACCTCCGGGGAACCCTGGTTCCTGGACGAGGAGGACTGGGATGACCATGTCATTGCAGAAAGCGTGGAGATCTCCAGGCGATTGTTCATCGGTCAGAGTGTGGACAATTCTCCAGTCAGTTGGACATCTAGACAGCAGTGGAAAGAGCAGGCGAAGAAAGAGGAAGTGAAGTTCAGTTTGACAGAAAAAATTGAAGGGACTCTCAAGAGCAGCAGTCCAGTGTACAAAAAAAGGGTTGAGGTCACAGAACAGGGAGAGGAGAATGTTAGCAATTCAGTATGTGGAGCAAACCACAGCCCAGGGGAAAGAGTAGAGGAGATGACCAGGATAACACAGCAACAGAGACAGGCAGAATGGAGGAGAAGGCAGGCTTTACTTCTAGGGCCAGTGGTATTAGAAGAGGGAGATGGGGAGAGAGGGGAGGATGAACAGGGGTTTGGAGAACACCAGGCTTTGGCTGGGTCATCCCCGAGCTCCAGTGGAGTAACGGGAAGTCTAGGAGACAGAGATTGCATCTCACCTGAGTCCAGCCAGAACAGCAACCATTCAGACCACCCATCATCAGGAATACAGGTGAGACTTTGTTCATAAAAACATTTCATTCTACCTATGATTCTGGTTTAAGAACCATTTGAAGTTTCTTCCATTGAATCCGGCTGTTCACTTTTTATTATAAATGAATGTGTTTATTTTGTGTGGGTGTTACAGTCCGATGGTGGTTCTTTGGTGCCGGGTCCATCTCTGCACTGTCAGAAAATTGCTCGTGCCAAGTGGGAGTTTCTTTTTGGCACTCCAGCAGAAAACACTGCCAGTGAACGAGAGAAGAGTAAGTAGCCTGTTGACCTCTTTAATGTCACTTTTAAAGATCATCTAGATTCCATAAAAAAGCAATTAATTGTTTTTTCTATGATTATTTAATGGTTAAAGAACATTTTGATAATTTCAAGTGTATGCAAGTGTTTGAGTAATTCATCATTGAGCATTCTCCTGTGAAAGTGGGATAGCACAGCAATATCATTGAGCTGGAATAGTCATCAGGAAAACATTGTCAGTATCAAGGCCTGTTCACACCGGGACGAATTTCGCATGCATTATTCGCGACGTTTAACGCCTCGTGACTAAACAAAGAGCGCCTATGTGGGTGTGCACAGCTACGCATAAAACGTCATGTGTAAAAACGTCATTTAAAAAAAAAAAAACACCTCGGGTTCGTTTTTTTTCGTTTAGACGAGCTGCGTCAAAAACTATCCAACCAATGAGATTGGCGTTTTTGCTCACGCTTTTAGAGCTTCTGAAGTTACAGTAAAACAAAACTTGGGGCGCTCAAACAAAACGGTCTTGCCGAGCACACATGCAACAGCAAAGAAGATCTACGCCAAGTAGCGTCGCCGTCTACACAGCCAGGAAGAAAGACGACGAGGAAGATGCAAGGCAAGATGAATGTAGAGCTGCTGGTCTTGTTGGTGTTCGAACATAAAGAACTGACAAACGCGACAGGGACTACAAACATCTTGATAAAAGAAAACTGATATGGAGTGGTATTGCAGAGCAAATTGGTGCCATCTAATGTCAGGGAATGAATTTGCATGTTCACTCGGCTCATCGTCAGCCAAAATCGCTTGGGTGTGAACACAAAAAACGGGTTGAAAAACGCTGACGAATTACGTGCGCTGATATTCGTCCCGGTGTGTACGGGCCTTCAGTGGCAACACAATTTATTGATTTATTTCCCTTCATAGCTAGCTGAATGAATATTGCATGTTATCCATCTAGATGTTCCAGAAACCTCCACAGCTCCAGCAAGTGGTCTTTCCACCCCAATCCCGCCCTCTTTTCTGCCACTTGAGGAGCTCGCTCTTAGAGCCAATCATGACGTTCAGCATGTGGAGGTGGAACTAGTGACTCCACCCCCTGCCGCCCCAGGCACCTCCCCCAAAACTGCCATAATTCGGCGAACTTTAAAATACTCTGAGACCGATCTGGACGCCGTTCCGTTACGATGTTATCGGGAGACCGATATAGATGAAGTGCTGCTAGCCGAGCAAGAGGACGCTGACTCAGCGTTTGGAAGTAACCGAAGTGTCATGGGAACTTCCTGTGCCGGGAGCAGCCCTCTAGGAGAGATGCCGAATGAAAGAACAGATGGACAGGAGGATGTGGAGGAGAGGAGGAGGAAGAGGAGGGTGTTGCAAGCTGGGTCACTGTCAGGATGCAGGGCGATGTGAGGAGGTTGCTGGCCGATCAGGAGCGCTACGAAGAAGAGGAGTTTTACAGCATTATGCTAAAGAGGTGGGAAACACGCATACTGATGTTTTCTTTCAAGAAACTGTTTAAATATTTAATGTGTTATTGGTGCAGAATATCAGAAATAACATGGTAATCTTTTTTCAGGCCCCGAGATCATTTCATTCACAGCCACCCAGCTCTGAAATCTCCCATCCTGGTCCGTGGCCCTCCCAGAAAGTCCGGAGACAGTTTAGACACTTTCAGCAGGCATTTTGAGAGCATCATGGAGTCACATCGTGCCAAAGGCACCTCTTACAGTAGCCTGGACAGTCTCGACCCTCTGACCTCTAGTACGCAAACTGTTCTGACCTTTGACCTTCCAACGCTGACTCCACAAGTGCAGGGTCAGATCTACCAGAGTGTGCGGCAAATCGTGGAGCTCAGCTTTGCTCCGTTGGCTCACGTAGAGATGCCCAGCCTCTCAGAGTCTGTGCTGACGATAACAGGAGACACCGATGCCACACGGGCACCATCCAGTGAACGCCTCAGCAGTGGGTCCGACGATCGCAACGGGCGGAGCTGGCAGATCAACCCACCACTTTCACTGCCCAGGTTTGTGTCTTTTTCATCACTCAAGTGAAGAAGTGTGTGTTTTAGGTTGGAAAACTTAGTGTGCTCTGGTTGTATACTGTAAATTGTGGAAAATGTAGTACTATGGAAGTATGCCATTCTGAGCACACCTGTTATGTTATTGTTCAAGTCTTTGCAATAGCTCAGTTTCTCCAGCAGATGGAGTTTGCAACCAACAGTCTCTTCGGAAGTGAAACATACTGCAATTTGATTTACTAAGACTTGAATCTTGGTGAATATTGAGGAAAAGTGCCAAAAAATGTTTCAAAATGCTCAATATTTCAACCCATAATCATGCAGACAAAAATTGCATGAATATTTTTTTAATGGCAACATTATTTCAATTTCAATTTAAAATGGTATAATTTGTGGGAGGGGAGGGGGCACTTGTGATTTCTAAGGTTATATTAATTGACATTTTATTAGGGCTGTCAAACGATTAATCGCGATTAATCGCATTCCAAAATAAAAGTTTGTGTTTACATAATATATGTGGGTGCACTGTGTATAAATATTTTGTATATATATATATATATATATATATATATATATATATATATATATATACACACACATGCATGTATATTTAAGAAAAAAATACTATTTATATATAAGCTATTTATATTTATATAAATATATATATATTATATAATATGTTTTATTATATATATATATATATATATATATATATATATATATATATATATATATATATATATATATATATCAGTATATACATGAAAATATTTCTTTAATACTGTATATAGAAGCATGTTTGTGTATTTATATATATAAAATAATTATACACCGTGCACTCACATATATTATGTAAACACAAACTTTTATTTTGGATGCAATTAATCGCGATTAATTGTTTGACAACCCTTGATTTTATATTGTAAATTTTAATGTATTTTATTTATTAGTAATTATATACACATTCTATTTTCAGTTTGGTTTGACCGTACAGGGATTAATTTCTTGAGGTGGATTGTAAGCAATATTTCCTGTGTGTGTGTGTGTGTGTGTGAGAGAGGACAGATGAAAGACAAAGCCGATTGCTGGCAGAGAACTGAAGTAACCGCCGCATAGATCACCTTGAGACAAACATAGAGGCTGGCAATAGTTCGAGAAATTATATTTATCCAAAAATCCTAATTTATAGGATATACTCCTTATATATTTTAAATCTGCCATGTCTCTTGTCTCATAAAACGAGTTAACATCTGCAGTGTGTTTGGAGTCACCTTGCAGCACTGCTCATCACTCCTGTAGTAGCTCAACTAAACCACTAGGCGGTGACAGTCGTTCATAAATGCTATCAGAACCAACCAAGCTCACCATTAGAATTAAATCATCTGCCTTTGCTCATATTGATCAAACCATGCACATTTCATCAGAAAATATTGCATTGGAATTCCTAAGTTGGTAGTAGATCCAGTGCAACAGTTAAGTAATACAATTTACAATGCATAATGGATTTGCACTGGTTAGCCAACCTATGAGCCAATCAAATCCTTAAATATCTTATCATTTGCGTGCTCAGTTGTTATGCCAATTAAAATTGTTTGTGTGATTGTTCATTCAGCATGGCAGGGACAGTAGCATCATTGTGGAGCAGATAAAACAATCTTTAAGCTCAGTGACACAGAAAACCTCCGTCTTTTTGCTTCTTTGTTTTCCGTTTTGACAGAGAAAAGGTTTATCATAAAGCTGTTTGCATCTGAATATACACTTTCATTGAAATGCTTGGGGTCGTTTAGATGTTTTTTGGAAAAGTCTCTTCTGCTTTGACAATTTGACATTTGTGATTTTAGTTGCAGAATGATGTTGTTACCCCAGTAAATAACTAAACTGTGTATACAGGGTAAGATTACACACTCACTTGAGGAGGGAATTCAGCTGCAGTCTGTTCGTGACAAAATGAGTGTTTTGCTTATCATTACTCTAAAGAATCATGAGGAATAAAACAAGATGTGTTTACATTTTAGAGACTGAGAGATGCCATGCACACTGAACTGAAGGTCATTAGGGAGCGTCAACAAAGTTTACAAAGAGAGGGAGAGTAATCATTGGGAAACCTATTGGGATAGGATAATCTGTCAAGTTTGTGAGCCGTACTAAACAGTTCAAGGATGGATTTGAATTTCAGGATCGTTAGAATAGACATAAACGATTAATTAACGAGTCACAGCGAGATTATAACAGCAGTGGTGATGTCCTCGAACACCTGAGGAGATATTGAGCGTATCGCACAAACATGGCTCAGATCCAGAGAGTCTTGGGCAGAGATGGTTTGAGAAGAAAAGCCCAGCACTCAGTGTTTTGCTGGCATTGCTCTGCGCTGGAGGATAGAGGCGTTCAGACCCGCGGCCACACACTGAACAGGTACAAGAGCAAATGGCTAGGAAGATCATTACTGAACTCCTGTGTTAGACTCTCATTGTGCTAATGAGGTTCATATAAAAGTATTCAGTGGAAATGTTTGAGGTAACACTTTACTTGAAGGGGTGTGCATAAGACTGACATGACACCTTCATATTGGTCAAAAAATTTAAGTATTCGGTAAGATTTTTTATGTTTTTAAAAGAAGTCTCTTCTTTTTTTAATAAAAAAATACACAAAAAACACAGTAATATTGTAAAATATTATGACAATTTAAAATGACTTTTTTATGTTAATATATATTAAAATGTAATTTATTCCTCTGAAAAAAGCTGAATTTTCAGCATTATTACTCCAGTCTTCAGTGTCACATGATCCTTCACAAATCACTCTAATATGATGATTTTATGCTCCAAAAACATGTATGATTATTATCCATGTTGAAAACAGTTTTTTACATTTTTATTTCAGGATTCTTTGACTGAATAGAAAGTTCAAAAGAACAGCTTTTATCTGAAATGGAAAGCTTTTGTTACATTAAACACTACCCTTTAAAAAGTTTGAGGTCAGTAAGAATTTGTATTTTATTTTTGGGGGAAATAAATAAGAAATCAATACTTCTATTCATCAAGGATGAGTTACATTGATCAAAAGTTACAGTAAAGACATTTATAATGTTAGAAAAGATTCTAATTAAATAAATGCTGTTCTTTGAACTTTCTATTCATCAAAGAATCCTGAAATAAAAATGTAAAAAACTGTTTTTCAAAATGGATAATAATCATACATGTTTTTGGAGCATAAAATCATCATATTAGAGTGATTTGTGAAGGATCATGTGACACTGAAGACTGGAGTAATGATGCTGAAAATTCAGCTTTTTTTCAGAGGAATAATTACATTTTAATATATATTAACATAAAAAAGTCATTTTAAATTGTCATAAGATTTCACAATATTACTGTGTTTTTGTGTATTTTTTATAAAAAAAAAGTGCAGCCTTGGTGAGCAGAAGAGACTTCTTTTAAAAACATAAAAAATCTTACCAATCTTAATCTTTTGACCGCTAGTGTATATACATGTACCTTAAAATAAATAGTCACCAACAAAAATAACCCTGAAATGGAGTAAGCACTCATTTGTCGTGCTTGTCTCTTTAAGAACGGGTCTGCTTCCAGACGTCTTTATTTGAGTTTCACACATTTCTGCCCATGGTTTGTTTTAGCATGAGTCACTGATAAGAAGGTCAGAAAGAGAGAGGACTGCTGGCATTCAGCCTCCCACGTTCATTTATAGAAACCAGGGGAAATCGGATCAATAGGTCCCAATAACAGTTTAACAGAATTACAAAGTGGAAATTATTTCTGACTGTAAAGCTGTTTGTGGTTGCCATTCGGCTTGGAAAGCACAGTTTATGCCAAAATCCCACATAAACTACAGTAACAGGAGTGTTATTAGTGTAAATTGATTTATTCTGATTTAACATGTGATCTCCTTCCAAACAATACAAGAAACTTTCTGAATATTTTTTGTCATTTAGCCTATGTTGTCGGATCTATTGAAGAACGTTTGATTTTGGTCACTATGTAATTCCCACACTTCAATTTGTTTATTGCTGTATGATTGTATTATTTAAAATGTGGAAAATTGCAACCCGGAAGAGGTTTGTTAGAATTGTTTGTATAATATCTTGTAATGGCTTTTTGTGCTTCTTAAGGCCCTTGCACATTGAAGGCCATTGCACACTGAGTCCGAAAATTTTCGTTCGTGTTTTTGTATTCGTCATTCGGTGGCTCTGAATTGTCAAAACACCTTTCAAAGACCATTCAAACAGCTTTCTACGGATGTGAAAAACGTAGAAAATCGAACCCGTTTTGATTTTTTTTTATGATGGACGAAAGTTTCGAACTCAGTGTGCAAGGGCCTTGAGTCCGAAATTCGCGTCCGAAATTTGAGAGAGGGCTAGCGCAAAATGCGGCATCGGCATCTCGAAGCGGCACTTCCGGCGGCATCTCCAGCGGTCACGAGTGCAGCGGCATCTCTAGCGGCCACCCGTGAATCGGCATCTCCAGCGGCCATCCGTGAGCGGCATCTCCAGCGGCCATCCGTGAGCGGACCTATATTTTAATTGAATAGTCTATTTATATTTACTAGCCTACATTATTAAATGATTATCAAGTGATATGCTAGCATTTGTATGATTGTTTTGTGAAATCCGTTACAAGTAATTTACAAACGATTGGTAATTGATTATTTAATGATTTGGTTATGAAACATGACTATAAACAACAAGATATAGGCCTAAACAAAAGCACAAAGGTGAGACCGATAATAAAACACACGATATAACAGTATAAGTAAATTTGACTAGTAAATGATATAATAGCCTATTTCTTTTTTACAATCCATTCTTATGTGATTATCAAGTGATATGCAAATATTTTTATTTTGTGAATTTGGTTATTTGTTAATAAATAAACATATGTACACAAAGGTAAGAGAGAGAATAAAACACAAGGACAAACAGTAGATAAGTAAATGTAACATTTTAATGAACAATTACAATATGGGACCTTTGGGAACAGAACAATGAACAGGGCGCCATATGGTTAACGTTACATAGGCTATACAAAATATATAACCTTAATTTACTCTGGACAGCTGCACTCCAGGACTCACTGCTCCTCAAAGCTTGCAAAGACTCGGAATTTTCTTATGTCAACAAGTTCAGTCATGAACTTTTCAAAGTCCTGTCTTTTTTGAAGGCAAACGTAAAAGGTTCGGCAGGAGAATTTTCATTGTATACACCTTTGAAATCCGCAGATTCTGAAGGCTTTTGGTTTGCATTTGTTCTGGCATGTTAAGGACACTGGGAACATTAACCGAATCTTCAAATTCTGTATTGCGGCACCAATCAGCTGCAGCCACGAGGTCTCTCCAAAAAATGCTGTCCTGCAGTAAAAGATCAAACAAAGTATTTAGTGAATTAAAAACTAATGCTTCAAAGTTGTATAGCATTTACATTACATCATTAATAAATGCTCTTTGCAACAAAGAACAAAGTCTATAACCCTCTGTCACTTGCGTTCACGCTCCCCTCAACCCGATCTCACTAAATGCGTCTTTATAGCACGCATGTGTATTGTCGTGTAATATATACGCTAAATTGAGTTTTTACGTGCATATGATACGCATTGGTTGGTTAGGTTAGGTTTAGGTGTGGGGTTGGGTGCGTGTGTATTATACGGGTTAGGTTTAGGTGTGGGGTTGGGTGCGTGTGTATTATACGGGTTAGGTTTAGGTGTGGGGTTGGGTGCGTGTGTATTATACGGGTTAGGTTTAGGTGTGGGGTTGGGTGCGTGTGTATTATACGCGTATCAATTGCACGCGAAAAACTGCGTTTCATATGCACTTAAAAACTCAATTTAGCGTATATATTACACGACAATACACATGCGTGTTATAGAGACGCATTTAGGTGAGAACAGGCTGCTCCCCTACTGATTATCATCACCTGTTTTCAGTCTGCACCTAATCTTCAGTATTACTTAACACAACCCTCTCTTCATTGCCCGGTCTACTTCAACCCACACGGCTCCAAACACTACTCACCAGCGTTGTCACCTTTTCCCCGGATTCGGTCTCCGGTCCGGTCTCCGTCTCCGGTCCGGTCTCCGGTCTGGTCTTCGGTCCGGTCTCCGTCTCGTCTGCCTGGTTCCTCGTCCCGTCTCCCTGTTCCCAGTCTCTCGTTCGTCGTCATCTTCATTCAGATAAGACATTCAGTCAGAGATGTATAAAGTACTAGAAACCCGGACTTGAGTAAAAGTACAAGTGCTCTATCAAAAAAGTGACTTGAGTAGAAGTTGAAGTGCTCTTTAAGAACCACACTTAAGTAGAAGTACTAAAGTATTCAAACATTTTTGTACTTAAGTATTGCAAGTAGTTTATTTTAAAATTCACTACTTAAGTACTAAAAGTAAAAGTACAAGTATTGTGTCATGTAATTATTAAAGTAAGCAGTCAAAAGTTTGAACTAGCAATCAAATAAGGCGCTTTGGCGGGATACAAATTTGCTTTGGTGGCCGCCAAACCCCTGCATTAGTTGTCAATGTGTGTGTCAATCAATACCATTACCCTATAAAACTGGTGTGATTTAGGCAGCATGAAAGCTAACTTGCAACGAATGATTCGTAAAATTTTTATAATTGTAACGAGTAACTAGATAAATTAAGTTACACAATCTAGTTCGAACTTCGCAGTTTGTGTTGAAGGACGTACGACCCTTATCAGGCCGTTAAAAATGGCTGCTTGACAATAAGCCAATCAGGAGCTAATATGCTAAATTTCGGTGCGCGAAAGGAGATCAGTCTCAGTTTTGAGAAAGTTTGGAAGAGCGCTGCCGTCGAAAGAATATATCTATAACTTTATTTATGTACATTGTAGCCTACTGATTCACAAGTTCCCAGAATTATGTGCGTGCAACTATCAACACGCACACAAACACATTTTTTTTCGCTGAAACACCTAACGGAAAATATTGTCTGTAATGTAATAAATGCCCCCTTGTGGCTACAACCATTTAAATTCAAAAGACCAGTCAAAGTATAAGTCTAACTTATTCAGTCCTTTCCAATCACCAGAACAGTTCTTTGTTTAATTAAAGTGTGTATCCATCCACACAAATTAAATTATGGATTCAATACATGTGAATTAATCTGCTAACAGTGTGTGAAGCTTTCATCATTTAATATTAATTCTGATTTCAAATTTGTATTTATGAGCTGTATAGTTTCCAACATCGGGTGGTCAAATGGACTTATAACAGAAAAAAAGTGTTAGGTAAAAGCAACTACTCAGCCTGGGTCATGTACATCTGCCCTTAATAACATTGCTTAAATGTATTTGAATGAGGTTTTGACTATGTCTTACTTCTTCTGTGCTTCTGGTGTCTCCTGATGTTATGTCTGTAGCACTGGAGAAACAGAATTGTAAGCACGTTGTGTCATTATGGAGTTGTTAACATGACATAGAAACCCACTAATGTCACACACACACACACACACACACACACACACACACACACACACACACACACACACACACACACACACACACACACACACACACACACACACACACACACACACACACACACACACACACACACACACACACACACACACAAACTGAACCTACCCAACACACACACCTAAACCTACCCAACAATAGAGCACATTCGCATAAATTCGCTGCTCAATCGCAAAATCTGCCAATAAAAGTGGATTCCGCTTATCTTTTCTGACAAACCGATCTAATGACGTACAATTTTCAACAACCAGTGTTGATATTTAAGAGAACGGGGAATAAACAATCACGTTATTATTTTAACATCATAAAACAAATCAGAGATTGCAAGGATTCTGATTATTTATAATAGGCCAACATAATTATTAAATATCAGATTCCTTATTATTTGTAATAAGACATAAGCCTATAGGCCCTGTGTAATTTAATTTAATTAATTAAAAGAAATACGTTGTTAAGTTGAAGGCTACAGTAGGCTTATGTGTGTTTTTAATAAACGTGTAATAGCACTAATAGCCTATTGTAATATTTATAATATTAATAATAATAATAGGCCTAATAATAATAGCCTGTAGCCTATAGATTAAGTTGAATCTCAGCTCATATGTTTGTAAAGACGATTTAATTGGAAGAATAACAAATGTTAAATAAAATTATGCCTACAGTTAGGCTATATATTTTGGTGTGTTTCTAATTCATTGGTTACAGTTCTCTATGTAAAAAAATAAATAAATAAATAAATAAAAAAAATTCCACATATTCATGTGGAAATTTTTTTATTTTATTTATTTTTTAGCCTAGGATGTTTTTTCTCTATGTAAAAAATAAACTTACAATTTTCCACATGAATAGCCTAGGATGTTCAGTTAGCCTTCAGTTTTATGGATTTAATAATTTCCTCTGCGCAGAAATATAACTAACTAATTAATCAGAAAGTGGTATCATATATCACACTTACTTTGGCGGCAGCAGCCACAGCTGGACAAAACCGCCACGAGAGATGCCGCTACGAGGCACTGGCTGCTGGAGGTGCCGCTACGAGGCACTGGCTGCTGGAGGTGCCGCTCCATGGCACTGGCTGCTTGAGATGCCGCTACGAGGCACTGGCTGCTGGAGGTGCCGCTGGATGGCACTGGCCTGGCCGCTTGAGATGCCGCTACGAGGCACTGGCTGCTGGAGGTGCCGCTATGGCACTGGCTGCTTGAGATGCCGCTACGAGGCACTGGCTGCTTGAGATGCCGCCTAAGGCACTGGCTGCTGGAGGTGCCGCTCCGAGGCACTGGCTGCTGGAGGTGCCGCTATGGCACTGGCTGCTTGAGATGCCGCTACGAGGCACTGGCTGCTGGAGGTGCCGCTATGGCACTGGCTGCTTGAGAATGCCGCTCCGAGGCACTGGCTGCTGGAGGTGCCGCTATGGCACTGGCTGCTTGGAGATGCCGCTACGAGGCACTGGCTGCTGGAGATGCCGTTACGGCTACGAGGCACTGGCTGCTGGAGATGCCGCCGCAATTTCTGCTTCTGTATTAACAGTATAACCGTTTATATTTAATAACATATCAAATTAATATTTAATAAACAGCATTTTCTGATACATTAAAGTGATAATGAGTCATGTCACTTTCTGGAATTCCTTAACTCTATCATAGGCTCAGAACAATTGCAGTTTTCTCTGATGTAGTAATGGAGATAAAGAAACTCAAAACTTTATTTACAAAGTAGGCTATATGCTTACACACGATATGCAACTTTGTGGTATAGCTACATAATGTTATTTAGTTCAAATACAGTTAATAAAATATTGATTGCTGCAGCGAAAAGTCCTGGCCGCGTGGAGATAATAATAATAATAAACTTTATTTTATATAGCGCCTTTAAAAAGTATCTCAAAGCGCTTCACAAATATAGAAACATAATAGGCTAAAACATACAATTAAACAAACAATGCAATAAAATACAAAATAAAAACATTATGAAATATAGGATTAATAATAATAATAATAAACACTATCAACACTATCAACTCAATAATAAACAATTATCAACAATTAAGTAAAAGCTGACCCTAAACAAATAAGTTTTAAGTGATGATTTAGAAACACCAAGAGATTCTGCTTGCCTAATCTTAATAGGCAGGGAATTCCAGAGTCTGATCCCACACAACTGATGGCTGCAGGAGATTTTCATTTAGCCTAGGCTATTTTTTTTTCTTTTTTTCTTTGCAAAATCATTAGTTTGATATCAAGTTCTTGACATTTCTTTTACACATTTTCTGATAAGTATAACATCCGATTAGTAGCCTAGCCTAAAACATGAGACAACAATAATTTGGAAAAAAAGAACACCAAACGAAAAAAAAAATAAAAAAAAGGTCATCCACAGAGATACAGATCTTTGGGCTTTTCGATTTTTAAAAAAACTTTACAGACTCAAAATACATTTTAAAGGCTGCTTTGAGAATATTTTTCTTGATGGCCGCTGTCAAAATACATTTTAAAGGCTGCTTTGCAAATATTTTTCTTGATGGCCGCTGGAGATGCCGCTCACGGATGGCCGCTGGAGATGCCGATGCACGGATGGCCGCTGAGAGATGCCGCTGGCACTCCGCCACCGCTGGAGATGCCGTCCGGAAAGTGTCCTTCCAGCATGCTCCGATGCCCGCATTTTGCGCGAACAGCCTTACTGCGAAATTTCGCACGGTATTCTATCGCATTCTGTGCATTCGGCTGGCTCTGGAATTGCTGAAAACACCATTCAAACTGCTTGCCACAGATGCAAAAACGGCAGAAAATCTTTGTTTTTTTAGACGGACAAAAGTTTTGGACTCAGTGTGCAAGGGCCTTGAGTCCAGAATTCGCATTCGAATATTTTCGTACGTGTTTTTTCGTATTCGTGATTCGGTGGCTCTGAATTGTGAAAACACCTTTCAAACACCATTCTAACTGCTTGCTACAGATGCGAAAAATGCAGAAAATCGTTTTTTTTATGATGGATGAAAGTTTTGGACTCAGTGTGCAAGGGCCTTGAGTCCAGAATTCGCGTCCGAAATTTTCGTACGTGTTTTTTCGTATTCGTGATTCGGTGGCTCTGAATTGTGAAAACACCTTTCAAACACCATTTTAACTGCTTGCTACGGATGCGAAAAATGCAGAAAATCGTTTTTTTTATGATGGATGAAAGTTTTGGACTCCGTGTGCAAGGGCCTTGAGTCCGAAATTCACGTCCGAAATTTTCGTACATGTTTTTTTCTTATTCGTGATTCAGTGGCTCTGAATATTCAAACCACCTTTCAAACACCATTCAAACTGCTTGCTACGGATGCAAAAAATGCAGAAAATCTAACCAAATATATATATTTTTATGACGGACGAAAGTTTTGGAGGCATAGTGCAAGCGTCATTGGCATAACATGAGGTTGTATTTATTTTCGAAAGTGCGAAAATTTTCGGACGCGAATTTCGGACTCTCGTCCGAAAACTTCGTTCATCATAAATAAAAAATTCGAATCGGGTTCGAAGTTTGACAATTCAGAGCCACAGAATCATGAATACAAAAAAACGCATACAAAAATTTCTTGGACTAAATGTGCAATGCCCTTGTTCCAAGGTTTAGCATGAAATAGTGTTTCTTAGTCTATTATATTTCTCTTTTCATCACAAAAAAAGTACTAAAGTGGTGCGATGATTCTGTGATGGTGTGCCGAATGATTACTGAAAGATTACCATATTTATACATCATGCTATTTACGTTAAATAATAAATAACTCACAACAACAAAAATAAATCTATTATTTTCAGTGAGGAATTGAGTATTGTACATGTAAATGCATGTTTCAGCTCAGCGTTTAGAGATCACCGGTCTCTTTTGCACAATCGAAAGAACTTTGTGTGTGTGTGTTTGTTCAGAGAGAAATCTCCTCCGCTTCGCTGCAGACCTGAGAGTTGGACTCAGGAACTGAGTGAACGTTTGGGTTTAGGGAGCAACGACACTTTCATAGCAACCGGGCCCGACCTGCGAAGCGGCAAACGTCTGGCCAACACGCCTCTTCAACTCTCGACGGCTTCAGGAAGTGTGACGTGCCGCACCGTCATTTGGGTAAAAAGTAAGCAGATCTTTCGATACTCATGTTTCTGTACAGTATGTCTTGAATGTTCCCTTCAGGTGGATGATCAGTGCTATCTTGGCACACACACCCTGCCAAAACACATATATGTATATATATTTGGAATCATTATTACAGTGATTATTATGTTCCTGAACCACTGTTTGGCAACAGTTCTCCTAACACTAACTGATGGAGTGTGTAGCTTTTCATTTCTTAAACAACCATAATGCAATAGGATGACAAAGTCAAGATTCATCAGGCTCAAACTGTGAAAGAATGGTTGGGAGGAGCATGAAGAATCATATTCACACATAAATTTGCACTTATGAGTCCAGATCTTAAATTCATTGAAAGTCTTTGGGATGTGCTGGAGGAGACTTTACAGTAGAGCTGGACTCTTGCATCGTCAATACAAGATTCTTGAACACCTCTGATGGAAATAAATGTTCTTCTTTTTCCTTGGTTTGCATGATATTTGCCGAGCAACATATTTTGTTGATCCTGGAACATCATTCCTGTCTGAAAATGTAGTCTGAATCCTAACTCTACCCTTAAGTTATCTCTAAAATCACTGGGAAATGGCCGGTGAATAACACTGATGTAGAGGCATCTAACCCTGGTTTTACATAAACTCTAAGCTTGTCCCTCAAATCTGATTGGTTGATTGTAAATGTTGTTCCAGGAACATGTTGCACTTGGTAAAATCACATCCACTTATTTCCATTCTGAATGCAAGTTAAAGTAAAGAGATTCTAGCACACTTCTGAATTGTGCGCAATATAAGACCAGGAACATGTTGAGAGTTCAGTTTAATTTCATGTTAACTTTAAATCAATCCTCAGTTCGCACATCTTCTACTGTGACCTTGTGACTTTCTCCATCTCCTCTGTCCTGCGCAAGGTCTCTGCTGGAGTGTTAGTGTCATATAAAGCAGGTTTTCATGCTGCTTTTATTCTCTGGTTTTGCCTGTATTGCTCAGAGCATCTGTACTGTAAGAGCTTTCTCTCCCTGACAGGTGCACCATGGGGAATGTTCCTCCTTACTAATGCATCTTCTGACAGGCCTCGGACACGTCTGTCACCCTGCGTCCCACCTCTCTCTTGTTTGTTGTCTTGCATTGTCATCTTCTTTTATTGTTTTTCTTATATCTGACTCCTTTTTAGCAATGACTTCAGTCGCATGGTAGCAGAGGAATATCTGCACTACTTCAGTTTTACAGGAATGACTTTGGACCAGAGCTGACTAAGGTCAGCACATTAAATATGCAAATGGTAATAATTCACCTAAAAGAATACTGGACTCAGATATATATATATATATACAAAATATATTATACAAAATATATATTACCGGCTAAAAAATTAATATTTGGTAATAGATTTTTTATGTTTTTAAAAGAAGTTTTTGAAATTTTTTGATAAAAAATACACAAGAAACACAGTAATATTGTGAAATATTATGACAATTTAAAATGACTTTTTTATATTAATATATATTAAAATGTAATTTTATTCCTCTGAAAAAATAGAATTTTCAGCATCATTACTCCAGCTCTTCAGTGTCACACTGATCCTTCACAAATCACTCTAATATGATGATTTTATGCTCTCAAAAACATTTTCCAACACAGTTTTTTACATTTTTATTTCAGGATTCTTTGATGAATAGAAAGTTCAAAAGAACAGCTTTTATCTGAAATGGAAAGCTTTTGTTACATTAAACACTACCCTTTAAAAAGTTTGGGTTGGTAAGAATTTGTATTTATTTTTGGGAAATAAATAAGAAATCAATACTTCATTCATCTAGGATGAGTTACATTGATTCAAAAGTTACAGGTAAAGACATTTATAATGTTAGAAAAGATTCTAATTAAATAAATGCTTAAATATGCATTTTAATATATATTAACATAAAAAAGTCATTTTAAATTGTTCATAATATTTCACAATATTACTGTGTTTTTTGTGTATTTTTTATCAAAAAAATTGCAGCCTTGGTGAGCAGAAGAGACTTCTTTTAAAAACATAAAAAGATCTTACCTGACCCTAAACTTTTGACCGGTAGTGTATATACTGTATGTGAATGTAGAAAAAAAAAAAAATATATATATACACATCATATAAACACAAACTTGTATTATGTCTGTGTGTGTATGTGTATGCATGTATATATATATATATATATATATATATATATATGCTTGTATGTATGTTTAAGATTTGAAGTCAATTAAAAAACTCCTGTATAATTGAGTATAATCCTGTAAAGCTTGTGTTTATCTCATTTCTTTACTCTTGTTTGTTTATTTCAGGGTGTTTTAATAGAATTTGCACTGACGGGTCAGACGCAGGAGAGAGAGCGAATCTTAGCACACTTTTCCCATCGATATCAGCAGTGCAATCCATCCCTCACACTATCTGAAGGTAATCCTCTCTCTCTCTCTTTTCTCTGTCTCTCTCTTTGTCTCTGTTGTCTCTGTGTATGCATTTAAATATGAAAAAAAGACCATACATGAGTGTATATGATCTTGTGCATGTTCTGTCTTCGCAGAACGGTGTCCACACGCTGACCTGTGCTCTTATGCTGCTCAACACAGACCTGCACGGCCACGTGAGTGAACGCACGGATGAACACTTTATTATTACTTCACACAGACAAGTGTAACGGAGGGTGAAAATCTTCCGTCTTAACAGCAGTGCAGCAGAGCCACACTTTACACACTTTAAAGGACATTCATTGGGTTTCAGAAGTCTTAGACCCTCATTTTAAAGAGGACCTATTATGCTTTTTTACAACTTTCTCGGTTTTCTTCGCTTAAGGGTGGAAAGAAGTTTGAAATACCTGAGCAGGGATGAACCAGTTTACAAACATCCATATGCCGTCCTCACTGCTAGAGAGCGGTGTTTAGATGAAATGTTTAGATGAATAAAACACACAACTAAAACGTTCAGAGCTTGGAGGACTGAACGGAAGAAATGAACCAGAGCAGGTCAGTCTGAGAGCCACACCTACCTATTACATCATCACCACTGGCCAATGAAGTCGTAGATGTTTACCACCCAGAGTGAACCGTTTCAGAACTTTCAAACTCCCAAAACTTCTCTTGGCCTACATTTTAGATGTAACTTGCGTCACAAGAAGTTCTGTGATCTTCGGGGCCTTAAGAAAATAAAGAATTAGAGCCTACAAGTTGCTTTATAAGGACTAAATATGATTATACTGATTACTAAAAGCACATAAAATTACATCCTTTTTTAGCTCATTATGGTGCACTATGGTTTTAAATTGTTTCAAAATGTATGTTTAAAGGGATAGTTCACTTTGAAATACATTTTTGGGATGTTTCAGCTTACCTCAAGGGCAAGCTTCAGTGTCGGTGTTCCTTTAAAACCTAATGAGCTGCTGCCGCCTCCGTTCAGAGCAGGTGCGAGCCTTTACAGCAAGCTTCAGATTCAAGCTTTTGCCATCGCGTGAGAACTGGTCATGCTGTCGCGCTGTGAAAAGCAAATGGGTGGGAATGATGCCGATTAAAGGGGGGCGGTCATATTATAATAAGATCATCAGAAGGGGAGCTGATCCCATCGGCTTATTTTTTGACATGCTGGCAGAGAAAGGCTCTAATGAACAAGAGTCACTAGTGTTTCAACTTTTCATGTTTTTCTGTGGTTGGTACATGCACTCACCTACAGCACTTACACACGGAAAAGGTCGAAATGTCACTTCACTATTTTGTCCTCTGAATCCATTCTGAAACTCTGAGATTATCTAGCCTTCTTGTCTTGAGCTCCACTGTCATTTAAACACAGCTCATATATATTTTTACCTGACCGACTATAAGTTCTAACAATCCCCCTACTCTCAGCTTTATATGAAAGCACATAATAAAAGAAAAGCCCCTGTGTTTAAATGGCAAGTATCTGCACTGGGAAAGGCACAGTCGACTGATGTCCAGAGGGAACCTGTGATCTGTCAATTGCTGTTACCTGCCGCATCGCCCTGTTCAAGGCAATATCCAGCTTTGCTCCTGTGCCTTCTGGTCTAGAGGTTGAGGGCTGTCAGTGGAGACATAACGCCTGTCAGAGGCCACGCATGTCCCATGGGGAACTGGTTCTTTACGGCTCCTGATGAGACCTGAGCTGATTCCAGCTTTCCTGCTCATGAAACTCTGCTCGACTGTCTACAATATCAGATTATGTATTTCGAGAGCCTTCCTCAATAGCTTCGACGACATTATTATGAGCCTCAATCAACACACTTGAATATTGAATGTCTGCACATCTCTATGACCGACTTTAAGAGGGTAAAATGCTCAAAAGTGGCTGAACTCTGACATCTCATCTGAAACAAAAATTGCAACTGCTGGAACTTTTTTTCGAGTACTGATAAATGCATAACTGATGTCCTTGACATATCTATACAAAAATCAAGACACATATGTACATACATTTATACATACATATGAAGAGTTCAAAAAAGCCTAAGTGCCATTTAAATTTTCTTTTAAAATATACTTTTTATCAAGCTTGTGTATTTTAGTTCAGAATTTCACTTAAATGGCAATGAAGATTACCTATTAATTGTCATTAAAATTAAATTATGAACTAAACAGATAAGCTTGATAAAAAATTATATTTATAAAGAAATTTCAATGCATTTAAAGGCTTTTCATTCTTAACTCCAACATATATACATTTATACATACATATATAATTTTTTACATGCATATATATATATACACAAACGTATAAAAAAATGCCTACATACACATCGATGCATCCTACACTTTATCGGACGTAATTTGGGCATTTCATCTTTCTAAAGTTTTTCTGTATTACGACATGTTTCCCCCAATTTTATTGCAAAACTATTGCATTATCGAAAAAAAATCTTCCGTATTACTCCTAAACAGTACTGGCAATCATCCTGCCCAGTATTTAAAAAGAAAATATGGCAGAAAAAAAAATAAAAAAAAAATAAAAAAATAAATAAATAACAAGAAATATATATATATATATATAAATAAAAAACAAAATAAAAAATAAATGATGTGCTACAGAGTATGTATATGTGTATATATATGGTCATTATATATATATATATATATACATATATATATATATATATATATATAGTGTGTGTATATATATATATATGTATATACATATGCATAACTGTTATCAATTTTGTTTTAGAAGTGTGCATTACACATTTAAAACAAAAAGCTTCTGCAACTAAATTTAACTAAATTGCATGTAAAAGTGCTTAATTGTCATGTAGATAGTGATCAGATGTGAAGTTGTGCAGTTGTGCTCATTTATCAGCTCTGTGTTACTCTTCTGTTTTAGAACGTTGGCAAGCGAATGTCTGCTCTCAGTTCATAGGGAATCTGGAAGGCACTGACGGTGGCGTGATTCCTGAAGACCTCCTCAAGGTAATGCACTGGATATGGCATGAATATCTCTTGCTAAAGCTGTGTGTTTAAACCACATTGTTTGCATTATTGTGTTATTGATGGTAAAATGTCCACAGTGAAGTTGTTGGAGGATGTGCATGTTCAATAGATAGAGATGTGTGTGTGTATTGGCACAGGTTGATTGTGTAAACAGCGTGTGTTAGCATGTGACAGCAGTGCTATAGAGTTTGTTATTTGAAGCGGAGAGATTTGTGTCCCGGTGGGAAGCGATGACTCTTTAGTAGGTCATTTATTGGTTTATATTATTTATGATTAGTGCTGTAATGTCATTGGTAGGAAACTGGGGATGTTTTTCTTTCATTCCAGTTAACCCTGCAGGCACTAATCAGATGAGTTCTTGAGTTAATTGTAATGAGGCTAAATCGAGGGCTGGATCAGTTTGGGCTGTGTGTGATCTGGCACAGAGACGCTGCCGCCTGGTCACTTCGTTTGAAGAGGCCAAGTATCATCTCTTTTGATTCTAGTGAGATTGAACTCTATGTGATGGTTTCTCATTTCGCTAGCTTTTAAGAAACCAAAAGGCAAATTAACCCTTTATGACCTGCCATTGAACATAGTTCCACCAGAGTATATCTTTCTATTCTCACCTGCTGTGCTGTCATTCTTTTTGAGCATTTTCCTATGCTATACATTAAAATAAATCCTGACTTCTCAATTTGAAGGCTATGTTTGTAATAAATCAATAGTAACTATGATAAATATCTCAAAAGTGCAATAAACAAAATTAATAAAAATTAATAACAATTTAAAATTTAAAATAAAAAAAATATTAATAAAAAATATCTACATATTTTCATTCAATACAAAAAACATGATAAACTGTCAACCTCAAACTTGTCAATGTGAAAAACGTGCATAAAACAAATTTAAAACTATCAGAATTGTTTTGAACTGTGTACATCAATTTGTTTTAAGATACACTTATTCAAAAAGGGAGTAAATGCCATATGTAAAATATTCAATTACATTTGTGGTCAAACAGATAACATTTTGCTTTTGAATATTGATTGAACATTGAATTGATTAGAATATAAATTAAATAGAACCTGTCAGAACAATTAATCATAAAATAAATATAAAAATAAATAAATAAATGCGATGTACGCATGTGTGTGTGTGTGTGTGTGTGTGTGAATGTGCTTGTATTTGCGAGTGTATAAAACGAGAAAGAATGATAGAATGAAGCAATGGTAAAAAGACAATAATGATAAAAGAAGGAATATATAGCAGATGGGAGTCAAAGTGGGAGTCAAACCTCTGAGTCAAACGATGGTCAAATCGCATGGCCAAAAGACGCAGCTTTGACGTCACTATATGAAACACACTGCTGGGGTCATAGTGCACAGGAACTTGCATCCGTCCATGGAGCCGTCAATGAGCCAGATGGATCTTTATTTATATATTTATTTATTTTTTATTGCATTTTAATAATAACAAAAACTAGGGCCCTATAATTTCTGCGATCACGGATAATAAAATGCACACTCTTTTTACAACTAAAATAACAGTAAGGGGTAAAAAATATAAATTCCCAAAAATTAAAACGGAAAAAACAAAATTTGCAAAAATTTAACGAAAAAAAAATGGAATTTGGGAAAAAATAAAATGGAATTTGGGAAAAATAAAACAGATTATATAGGGCCCTACAAAACATTTTACATACAAGAGTACATATAACCATATACATGTCAGGGATAGAGAAAACAAACAAATAAAAAAATAAACAAACAAACAAAAATAAATAAATAAATAAGCTACTGAAAGACTTTACAAAAAAAGTCTTATACTTGTCAAACAGCTGTTTAGTTTTCATAGCTTTCAGATTTTTACTTTTGGAAATAGTTTCTAAATATGTCTTCACATCAATTTTAAAATGTTCAAAATTTGGTGTTTTCCCATTCCATTTGACCTTATGAATATATAACGGGAAATTATAACATATCACATATTATATATCTACATTGTTACATATCACATTTGGGTGTATTTTTTGGTGTACACAGGAAGAGAAAGGTCGTCTTTATACCACGCACATTATACAACACTCAGAAACAGAAAGAGAATTACTGACCGTATGCTATTTCTGAACACAGAGTGGGTTAGTGTCTGGTTCCAGTCCTGAGCCTTCTTTGCATCTGACCCATCCGTCAGGAATGGCCTCGTTTGTGAAAAAGCGGCTTCACATTTGTGACTGTAGATAAGTCAGAGAAAATCCTGTTTTTTCATGGCATGAGTGTTTGGAAATCTCTTGTGCTCTTATAAAGCCACAGCGGTGGAGGCTCACCCTGAGGAGCTGCTCTGTGTTCTAGCCGCCATCTTCTGGATGAAAGCACTGACTGCTCCTCGCTGGACAGAAGCAGACAGACGAACGCAGAGATCCGAGAATGGCAGGAGCAGAGACTGATATTAGTGCTTTACGCACAGTCTCTATAGCTCTTATGACGACCTCACTTCCCCTCAAGTTGTCTTTCCTCCGCGAACCCTTTTCTCTGTCCCTCGCAACATCAGTTCTGTCTTTCTTTCCTCCTGACTCGTTCTCCTCTCTCAGTTAAAACTCGAACAGCTGAGCGGGGCAGCTTACATAAGCACATCTCACTCACACACTGTCATAGAGAGCAAAAGCTGTTATTGGTGGCTGGCAATCACTGCACGTAACGGTGACTGTTTATTACAAATCCATTGAAAGTTGCTCATCCAATCAGATTTCAGAGCTAAAACAAAGATGATACACACACACACACCATTGATTACTACATCAGAAAGACTACACATCTGATATGGCATGTTGCTTGCCATCCTTTAACCATGGGTAACTCCCATGGCTTGCTTTGCTTCTATTATCAGAAGTCAAATATTAATAAATGAAAACATATGTATGTGTGTGAGGTATTATTTTATGTGTATATATATATATATATATATATATATATATATATATATATATATATATATATATATATATATATATATATATATAATAAGAATTATACAATATATACTCATATTTACTATATATAAACAAAAACTTTATTTTGGATGTGATTAAATCGTGATTAACCATTTGATAGCTGGGGAGGACGATTTCGTACTTATGTGTGTGTGTGTGTATATATACACACACACACACACACACACACACACACACATATGTATGTATATATATATATATATATATATATATATATATATATATACATACATACATACACACACATACATATATATATATATATATATATATATATATATATATATATATACATACACATATATATATATATATATATATATATACATACATATATATGTCACAGACATGGTTATGGGAACCACACCCATGTTTTAAATTGTTTTGTCATCATTCAATACTAAGTATCTTAAGCTCATAAATCAAATTAACAGACATTCAGATATTAATGAATAAAATATTATTTACGGTAAATATTATATACTGTTCATGTGTGCTACAATTTATTTAATGATAAAGATTTAATACAAATTCCTATTATGTTTACAATGTGGGACGTGCATTTATCTATTGACATCACTCCCCATAGTGGAGACCTATTCCAAGAGTTCTTCTGCATGCTTTTTGCTAATCGAAAGTTGTTTTAAGACTTTGTGAGTTTATCAGCCGCATCTGGTTGTGGAAAACGAGGTCAACTCCAATGATTGGGTGCCGTGTGGCCTCAAGGAGACTTATTCTAAAGCTAAACGGGCGGTGCAAATACGACGTGGGTTTGGGAAACTGCGTCTCACAGACACACGGTGGGCTGCTTGTGGGCTTTTGCACACGCCGGCTATGAGCAGTGCTCTAAGTGTCGGTCGTCACTAGACGGAGGGCGGGTCTGCAGGCCCCTGCACTATAGGGCGGTCACGGGACGATTGGCGACCCATTTAGCTGTAAGTCTGTCTTGTGTAGTGATACAACCACAGACGGAGAGTGCAAACAATGAGCTTCTTGCTTGAGCCACTACGTGCTGAGACTAGACGGGGACCGCTTTGTGTCTCTATCAACTCCAACATTTTATCTGCACACTGACACGCTCACATATTCTCACAATAAGCATTGAATAGAGCTTACCAAAAAAGGTAAACTGCTCATGCACTTTTTGCTTCTCATTTGCTACAGTGATTTTTTGAGAGATTGTGCAGGTAAATGTTCATTTAACTGGATCTTTAATGTATCCTGCAGAATCTCGATTCAGGTTTTGTGCTGCTTTGCTGCAGTCTTAGCAAATCAAAAGGGAAATTAACTTTTTTTTAAATGTATATACATTTTTTACATACTTTTTGCACCAACATATAATAAAATTGTAGTCTTGGATATTAAAAATGAAAATTTGAATAATTTTTAGGATGTTAAACTATAAAATGTAGATGAATTTTGCCAGATTGTTTTGAATATGTTAAAAGGGAGATGAATAATAATGAACCATATTTCAATCTATGTTGTAGGTGTTATAAAGGCAAAAAGTAAATAAAAATGTGTCCATATTTATAAAAACTTTGTTTTATAATCAAAAAATTAAACAAAAACATGTTTATTTGCAGTTGTTAATTTATATATATATACATGTATATTTATATATAAACATATATATAAAAAATTATATATATATATATATTTATACATATATATATATATATATATATATATATATATATACATATATATATATATATATATATATATATAAATATATTTATATTAAATATATTATATATATATATATATATATATATGAATAAATAATGAACCGGAATGAGATGGAACAGAAAA